>VTPC01090724.1:10101-180477 GCA_011009095.1 Ignelater luminosus
AAATGAGAATTCTGATATGTCTACTTAATAAGAGTCAATTAAATTGAAAAAGAGTTGTCCGTTTCAGACAGTGATTTATGACTGTTTTTGTTTCTTCAAAATAATCTATCGCTTTGTAGATATTTGCCAAAAAAGCAAATACCTCTATAGTAAATACCACGTAGAGGCAACCAACGGAAAAAACGGGAAAAACTAATTGCTTCCTGTTTCGCTAAAAAAATAATTGTAGATTTCTTTAAATACAACGCTTGATTGATTTTGATAGCATTGATTACGACGATTTAAATGCTTTTCAGTGATATAAATTACACATACAGCTTGTCCTGCTCTTATCTAAGCCAAGAATGTCGATTTTTATGTATTACGTGTTTTTGGCTTTTGCGAACGGTCTATAGTAGTAACTTTCTTAGAAGATATGCCATTTTGGCCATATTTGCTAAAGTCCTAAACTGTTCCCTGCAGGTTTGACTTTTACTTCTCAATAAAAAAAATACTTAATCTAATCGTGGTATAAGTATAATACGAAAACTTGAAGAAAGAATAGGAGCAAAAATTGGAACCTTTAAAGAGCCAAGTTAAAAACTTCTTATTATGAAGAACCAAAGATTAAAAACTTGAAGTTTTCGATATTTCTATCAAACAATCTGTATATGCAGATATAAATTAAATAACTGGTACAATATAAGTACATGTAAACGTTTGGAAGTTCAATACGATTATAATCTGTAGATAAGTATTAAGTCAGGATTACAATCATTTTTTCTAACGTTTCTTGTGAATTATGACATTCTTATTTTTTATCAATACACACAAGTTAAAAGTATTCACAACGGCTTAGATAGAAAAAAACTGGGTTAGATATATTTAGGTATACGTAAGGTTAATAATCCATTTTATACCTCTTTGGTGCTGACCTATATCAACCGACGCCGATTATGGTATTTAAAGGATCAAATTTAAAGAAACCTGTTGTTTTTATTCCGCTAAATCTTATTTTTAACTTTTTTTAAAAATATTTACTAAGTATTATGTAATCCTTCGAAATTAAAAAAATAAAGTTCATACTCTTCCATGGCTATAATATTTTTAAAAGAAATTGATCATTTTGTTAACAATATCCGATTAATTTTTTTGGCAAGATTCTACGCTAATCTTTTCGGCGATAAAATATAAAATAAGTTTGCTTAGGCCTAAACACACTGGCTACCCTGTAATATTCAAATTAGATTATTTCTGGAAGTTATCCAAAAACACACTTTCACTAGCATTATAAGAAGTGTGTGCCACTCCTTACTGTCTAACCTAGTTTTTCTCTTGGAGACAATCTGTCAAAGTGATGCTTCAACCGGTATATTTAGAACCGGCAAAATAATAGCAATTGCAACATTTAAAAACTCACCCAAACACAAATAGGTTCACGAGTTAAAACAGTGAAGACATCGCCGGTAAATTGCCCAAAAGTTCTTCCATCTGCAGATGAATTGTTTGTGTTATTGTTAGTAATCGTAGTATCTCTGTTGGGAGAGATCTCCAAATCACTTTTGGGCCTATTCCATTGAGGGTCTCTTACAACATAAGTTGCATAATAAACACAAGCTGATAATGCAAGAACACTAGCACAAGTATAAGTTTTTAAGTTCGGTAAAGGTAAACGTTCCAAAAAAATTATTGGCATTTTGACTGCAGAAATATTACAGTTTTATATTGTATTTTACAGTTTCTTTTATATATCACTTAAATAGTTAATAAATACGCACGTAATTTAAGAAAATCACCGTTTACGATACTTCGACCACTTATAAGACCGTATATTTCGTTCGATTCCTGTCCCAAATCTTGACATATTGATATTACTTACACTCGCTAACTGACAAAACTGGGGATACAACCTTCGCTTTATCGGCACAAACGTTACACGCTTGGGTTTTATGCGGCGAACTGGCGTTATAAGCAGGAGATAATCGGTACACGTCAGTGTGAGGTTTACAATATTGATCACAAGACGCGCTACTTGTTTGACAGTAAAATTCCTGAAATTGCGTAGTTATCCAGAAAAACGTCTGTTTATTCACATCAACTAGAAAACTGCTGCACCCGCTTTATATATTTCACACTAGATGGCATACTATTCGAAATAATTCAGTATTCCCTCCAAAATTAGGATCTTTTTCTTCTAATAAATAATATTGAGAAAATCTCTTATAAACAAGAAAAAAGTATAGTGAGAAATTATATTTAAATAAAACAATCACTTTGGAAATTCCGTATTGATATGGCTTTAACATCTTTAGCATCTTTTAACAATAAGAAATAAATTAATTCTACTTTCTGTTCTATGCTTGTATTAATTGCTATTGCCGCAATCACTGCTTGAATTTAAATATAATAATAAAATATTCTTTATTATGTAGTTTTAGTTATTGGTGATAAAATTGGATTACAAAGCCTTGAAATAGTCGAATATTTCCACTTTGACTCTGAGAATATAGGAAGTAAATTAAAAAAAATTCCTTGTTACAAAATAAACGAGATGTAAATTATCATTGAATGATAATATGATAACAAGAATTCTAGAACTACAAGATTTACTTAACTTCAAACTGATAAGTATGCGTGCGCATTATCATGTCATGTGTAACAATCACAGACAGCAATTTTTAAGGTCATTTCTTTTAATTAATGTAAACGCCATGTCATAATTTAATACCAGTTTGTTTAATCAATCGTAAGTTATTCAAATAGAGATAGGGTCAATTATGACCAGTGTTCGTTTCAAGCGCGTTTTTATACGAACGGTAAATAAGTGAGTGGCGCTAAAATTCTGTATATATGACCTTTGACCAAGAGGTTGAATCCATCCATGGAGCAGCAACAGGTATTGATGGTGATTAATCATGCCGAAGCTTCAGTTATAGTACCGACAGCTTCAATTGTGGCACATACGCAGAACGGTACGGATGATATTTTTATTTATTGGCGGTTAAATTAATTAGCTTTAATCGAGAACGTTCTGTTTCGAATGTATTTCTGGCCGCGATAAGATTTGAATAGGTTCATAACAAATAATAAAAACAAATTGCTTCTATTATTCGACTGTTATGTTATTAAAATTTGGTTCTCCTTTTATGTGATTTTCTAGGCTTTGGAGGATTTGAAGAACAGCGCTCTATTGTTTACCAACAATGAGCAGAATATAATTTTTATCAAATCGGTAAATATAGCATTGCAGGAATCTCTAGTAAACACGTGCAAGTTTGGTGATGTCTTTGAAATAATTCCTTGGGTTTCCCAGTTTATTTTCAATCATTAAATAAGTTAATGTCTTCTACATCTTTTAAGGAGAAATTGACTATATTTATTTAACAGTAGCATACGAACTGATACGGAATTAATTTGAAAAACCTAACTCGAGAAATTCTGATAAGTAGAGATCTTTTTGGGTAAATAGCAGAATCCTTTTAATAATCAAACATAATATGCAAAAATGCAACAGTAGTTTATAAACCAATTACAATTTTTTAATCAGAAACTTTTACAAAAATAAAAACCGGCTTCTAAGAAAACCGCCATACAACAATGAAACATATTCATGATTGTGGCCTACTTAAATCTGTGGGCATCTATTGGATAAGAAATAAAAGAAAGTCAAATACTATTACGTGGGTAAAATAATCTCGAAAGAGCATTTTGTGAAATACTTATTAGGAAGAAATAACGAATGTTTTACACAAGGTTCAAAAACAGGTACGAAGAAGAGACTATTGGTTATTTTGCAGTTTGCACCGTGATCAGATTACAGTTTATCGAGTTTGCTTTGTATATTTTGTGTTTTTCAGTTGTTGTGCCAAGAATCGCTCTGAGAGCAGATGGTTGAGTTTCAGTGTGTTTTGTGATATTCTAGGTGAAAGAGAATTAGAGAGCCGAAATGAACCAGAAATGGTCTACAAGTAGATATTTTATCAGATTATATGCAACAAAACTATTAGAAAAGAAAGGCACCTAAAGTTCAGATACCTTTATCAGAAAATATCAGTAGTTTCTCATTGAGTAATTGGATCTGTTCTACACAAAAGTTAACGTCTGATTTGTAAGCAACAAAAGGTATACAGGTGAGAAACTTTAGAAGGAATACCAAAGAACAAAATACCAAAATATTTTGTTCATTCAGTTTTCATTTCATTCCAAATCGCAAGAACTAGCATCTGAGTGACGTTATTATTGTAGTACATTATAATAATAATAACACCTTTTCACGAAGATTGTCGAGGCTTGTTTGATACGGGAAAATCTGTTTTGAAGATACTTATACATATTGATGTGGAATTAACCAACAATAACAAAAAAGGATAAAACAAGAAACCTAGTCAGGTTTATCTAAGACATATCTAGTATAAGAGTTTTAAGAAGTATTACCTCAATCAAAATAGATTTTTGTTGATTAGCTAAGACTCACTCCTCGTGAGCCACTTGATTATGTAGAATGAATATCAATCGTCTCCTTGAAGCATCACACAAAAAATAATTCTCAATCTATGACGAGTTATTTCATTTTTTTCTATAAATAACGGTATTGTCGTATTAGTTAGTGTAAATACACTAATAAACAAAATTCAATGTTTCCAATGCCAGATCCTTCTATTACTGGGAACTTCTATTTTACCTATCAGTATTCACTAATTGGGTCTAAATACAAAAACCTTTCGTGAATAACATTAATTTTGTATCTGCTTTGCTTTGTTTGATAGTAGTAAATGGAGACAAGTGCTTTGCTGCCAGACATTTTATCAGTTAATGTGTGTACATACGTAGTACCTAATCACCATTCTGATTGATAGACATATACCTAAAAGGAAGTTCAAGAATACAATCTTACTAATATTTTTCTATATCCCATGCTGAAATGTTCCTTTGAAAAGCAAACTATAATATGTATTGAAAAAGAACTTTTAAAATTCTCAATCTTTACTTAAAAGTTCTATAAGTAATCTTCTGATAAAATAATCTCCTTTTGCCAGATTTAGTATTGCTCTCTTATTTTTACAGAAGGCATCATGACTTTCTAAATTCTTCATTGGTTCACAACTCGCTCCATAATTTGATTTCAGCCATAATATATTTTGTTTTATTCACTGCAAATTGCAAACCCTCATGTACAAGGAGCTTGACTTTACTAACAGGGCCGGCGGAAGGCATATGGTGAATATGGAGCATTCCATACTTGAGATTTTTTTTGAGTATGGAGTTCCATAGCTGAAAATTTCGTATTTTAATTTAAGACGCTTTGTTTCAAAGATACAGCGTGATAAAAGTAAAGTAAAACTACGGTGTGCTGCACTGGGCCTACAGAGTACAAGAAATGTCAGAAATACGTTTCCATTGTGACTTGTCATCGTTTCCATAGTGGCTTGTCATTTTCTCTCTTGGAAATTTGTCAAAATTGATTGTGTCGCGCATTTTCGTTTGATACTTAAACTTTCGTTAGTGAAGCTTTCTAATATGAGTGGCTGTACAAAAACCGAGGTGACAGATATGCATTTTATGTATGGACTTGCCAATGGGAATTCGTTAGAGACTAAGCGGTTGTACAGTGAACGATTTCCACTTGTCATGTTCCTGATAGAACAACTTTCCAAAGTATTCATCAACGTCTTAATGAAACAGGCACATTTAAACGAAATAAAGTACCAGGAAGGCCAACAGCAGCAACAACGGTAGAAGTGGAGAAAGATGTGCTGGACATGGTAGAGGAAGATGCAGGTACATTCACTAGAAAAATAGCAAACGCTTTGAATGTGAGTAATAGGACTGTGTGAAACATTTTGAAGCAAAACAGCTTGAATTCATACTACATTCAGCGCGTTCAAGCTGCTGATTTTCCTCAACGTATTTCATTTTGTCAATACCAATGGCAATACCTCAACTAGTGGCGTTAATTCTTTTTACTGATGAAGCAGATTTTTCCAAAAATGCAATTAGGAACTTCCATAATAACCATGTGTAGACTGATGAAAACCCACGTGCGGTACTAGAAGATCGTTTTTAATATCAATTTCCATTAAACATTTGGATAGGAATTGTGGTTGACTGGCTAGTTGGACCGGTATTTCTACCAGGAAGACTTACCAGTGTGGTGTATCGAAGGTTTTTGAAAGAATTACTGCCTGGGTCCTAAAGGATATAAACTAAGGGACAAAATAAATCAGATTTTATGTTCTATGTTTTTGAGGAAAACAGGCTATTGTACAATTTTTTAAGTAAATAGAATTATCATCTTCCTTACGAGTAACCAAAGATTACTAATGAGCACTTTATTCACTCAAAATAATTGTACAATGGGTTGTTTTTCCCACGGAATTAGAAAAGAGTGTGTAATTTATTTTGTCCCTTAACTTACCATTGGCAACGAGAAACGTAATGTGGTTTATCCACGATGGTGCACCAGCATATCTTAGTCTGGTTGCTCGTGAGTTTTTAAACTCTGGATTGATCGAGGTGAATCTCACTAATGGTCTGCTCGATTTCTAGACTTAAATCCCTCTAATTGTAATTTATGGGGACATTTGAAAACATTAGTATACACTACTCCAGTGGAGAATGAAGAAGATTTGAGAAATTGGGTAATTGAGAGGTGTAATGCAATAAAAAACAACCCTGGTATTTTTGGAAAAGTTCGCCAGTCAACAAAGAGAAGATTGGATGCATGCAACCTAGCTGGTGGTATTCATTTTCAGCAGTTTTTGTAGATCGAGAATCTTTACATGTATAATATGAATAAAGCATTGTTTATTTGAAAAGCTTTTATCGCCATGTATCTTCGAAACAAAGCGTCTTTCCGAAAATCATCCAAGAACAAAAAAATCTTAAAATAACCCAAGAAATGACCCTCTGAATTTTTACCGTATGTTTAGTAAACACCCTGTATATTCTTTATTTCTTATTATTTTATTATTTAATCTGTATTTATTCATTACTTATAAATGATACACAATAAAAGAACTATTTAATCGTTTAAATCGCTTTTCTGCGCCCGCGCGCCTGTTTGGTTTACATGTGTGAAACGACCTTTTGCACTCCACACCACAGAAAATCATGTTCTGCCGGCCCTGCTTACAAAGCAAAAAATAGCTGTTGTTGTTGTTGTTGTTTTTGTTCACTATATGATAGTTAATTATGGTGATGAAATTTTAATAAATTTGTTGGGATTTTGAAAATGTCATGCCTAAAATGATGTATACCACGTTGGTTATGTCGTTTTATCTTCTGAGCACGTCTGAATATTTTGTTTCAGCTTTTTCTTCTTGTACGGGTAAAATAAATTTCTGGGTGCTTTAGAAGGTGAATATCTATCATTCTGGTGCAAGGACTGCACTGCAATATTTATTTAGTTTTTCTCTACTAAGAGCGAGTAGGAATATGGACAACTTAAATGTAGAACCTTCTGTAAGAAGTTTATAGTTGGTCAAAACTGCTGCACCGCCATTTTTACCACTTTGTTGTCATCTCATCCTTAGAGTTTAGATAAACAATTCCAAATTAAAATTTCGGAACTGTTTAGAGTTTTCAGTACACCTTGGCTGACAACAGGCAAATTGCCAAAACTTGTTCAACAGTAAGCAATGCCTACGAGTCATACTGTTGTGTTTCGAGAATTGGAATTAGGGGCAATAATCTGTAATTAAAATTAGTTATAGTGCTTTCCATCGTCCTGAAGGAGGCATAACAGTAGGAATAATTACATAAACTTAAAATATTCAATCTTTTTGATAGCCTTATACTTATATCGTTGGTTTGTTTAGAGAAATTATGTGCAAAGACTTCGTTGTCCATATATACTTCACTAAAAGTTTAAAGATTTTACCCTGCTTTCATTTGTTTAATTAATGCCCAAATATTCGTGAATAATAAGAAAAAAAACCACGATATCATGACAGCAAGCATGACATATTGTCGATAGACTCTCAGCAACAAAGATTTTGTCTGTCAGTTGTCACTTTACTTTTGGAATCGGTAGAGGAGTATATAGTCTGTTTAGACATTTTAGGGAAAAGTTTGAATTGAAACTTTTATGGGACAAAAAGAAATCAGAACAGTTCCTGTGAATTGAGACTTCCAGCCTGTTCAGGATAAATTAATATTTTACCAAAAATGCCCCGTTTTTATGTGTCATCAAAATTCTCGAACAGAATTCGAGCATGAGAGGTAGACCCAAATTCAGGACAAGTCAATGAAAATGTACAAATGAACACGCAACAGATTTCTATTCCAAAATTATTTTATAATATTTACTTAAGCTGTAATACGGGTATTTAATAATACAATAAATACTACTCTTATTATTCTTATTACCTCTCTATTTTTCACAAGAAAAAACAAACAAAATACTGAACTACCTACACTACAGCCAGACAATCTCTGAAAAAAAAAGAACTATAGTACAAGAGCCACTGTCGGAAAAAGAAGACCCGAATCCTAACTTTCTGACGTTGTTACACATCGACGTAGAAAGGTATCTGGGTACTCTGGTGAAAATTTTAACGAGCAAGGTGTGGACATGCGCTCTTAGTAAAAATTATGAAAAAGTCTAGTTTTTCCACGAATTCTAATTATCTGGCGTTTATAAAGTTTCGTCAAGTGGCGAAATACAAGTATTTTGGTGAAAACGCCAGAACGCTAGACATTGGCGGTTCCATGTAAAATCCAAAACACCTTAAACGGAAAAAGTCACTTATCGTACCCAATCCTAACCACTTGAAATTTGCGTCATTTTATCAGTTTTATATCTAAATTCCTAAAATGAAAACGCCAGAAAAACCAGTGTGGTTTTTGTTTCTTTTAATTAACATTTTATGCGAAAAAGTTCACTTTTTTTCACATTTTTTGCAGATTTTGAAAAAATTGGAAAAATATGCTTAAAATGCATATTAATATTTGAAGCTTTGGTTGCGTATTATTGAAAGTTTGTATAATACGACTTTCGGAACGCCAGAAAGGTATTCCTCCCTATTCCCAAGGATGCCCATTCAGGGCAAAACGGATTTACGTCTCCTTATTTATAGATTCCTTCAATAAACAAGAAACGAATATCAATATTCAAGTATTCTGAATTTGAGATTTACCTCGTTGGTATATTAATTCATTTAAAAGGCATCACTACTGGTTAATAAGTCCAACTCGGGAATTGGAACCTTACAGCGAAAATCTGACGTAGTTCATTTGTGGGGCTTAGACAGACAATTTCTGATTAACAGTTTTGAATTGTGTAGGCCTTCTAATGGGTCTTGGCAAATTACTAGAAATTGCTCAACATTAAAAAGTACTTGGCATGTTATACTAGTGTGTTCCTTTAGTGAATAAATAAGGAGCGAGAATTGTATTACTGAAGGAAGTCGTAATGGTGTTCATTAGTCTGAAGGTATCATGGTAATCAAAATAACGATCAATACTATTACAAACTTTTTAACAGTCTTGTACTGATGTTTTTTTTTATTTGTTCAGAGAAGCTCTGCATGAAGACATTGATAGAGTACATCACATCGAGTTAAAAAGTCTTACAATGTAGTCTTTTCTTTGGTTAAGTCTGGTAAAATGTTCAAGATATTGGTACTTTCATGATACATTTTTATAACAAAATTAATAGAATTCTGATCTAATTATGAGTAATTTTATTAGAAAAAGATATTTACTCAATTTGCAATAAGCATTAAATATTCCTGGTAGTCAACACGTGCCTTGAAATAAAACCGATGACCTTAAATAAAATCAACTTAATGTCGTCTTTGCTGTGTAAGATTCAATATAATAAATATTACCCTCTTAACCTTTTTTTTGTTTCGATGATAAAATGTCTGGTTTAAATTATAAACTGATACAGAGTACTCTATGGTTAATTTGATTGACTAATATAAACTAATTGTAAGCAGTAACCGATGCAAACTTTCGGATGATTAGAAAACAATATTAAATTGTGGAAGATATGTATACTTTTATAAATTATTAAAGATGATGTTGCATTAAGAAATGTTTTTATTATTTATACATAATGATAACATAAGGTCATGACATCAGTATAACAGTATATATTTACTAAAACGTAGGGTTTTCTGTCTAATAAGTAATAACCAATGATGATATTATACATGCTACACCACTGTGTATATTGAATTCATCAACGTATTCAGGCAACTATTGTCACAGCTGCGTGTTGAAACAATTCAATCACGTTTTTCTTTGATGATTGTTGTTTACTTTTAATTTCTTAATTGTTAATAACGGTTATTTAAATTACGTTTTACATAAATCTGTATCATAATTTGATAATTTGCGGCTGTAATGATTTTGTAAATTTTAATTCAGTTTGGATTCTGAATAAAGTGACCGTATTATTTTGGCGCCAAACCAGGACAATTACATAGTGAAACAAATAAATACATAAAAATGATTATATGTATTTACAATTTTCTAACCGTCCCATATATTAGTTAGTTTCTGTTTATCTTCAGTGGCCAGTGTAATAAAAAAGAATTTAGTAAAATAAAAATTTATTCAAAAGAGACTCTTCTTGTTGTCTTCAGTATTAGTTAAAAATTTAACCCATAATGTAAAAAGTATTTATTAACAAATACATTGAAAAATGAATACATTATATTAACAACAAATAGATCAACAAAGTAATAACACAAAAGAAGGAAAGATTAATGTAGTATCTATTATATGCTATTTTGCAAGAAAATAATAACGCAAAAACTTTAATTCGTAAATATCGTAAATATCAAGAAAACTAAACAATGTTTAAAAAGCAATCCGGATATTATTGTAACTCAGGTAGATAAATGCAAAAAAACTATAATTATGAACCGCAACGACTATGAAAATAAAATGATCATTCCTTTACAGGATCAAAAAAACCTATAAGAAAGTTGATTTCGACCAACACAAAAAACCCAAAACAATATGGATCGAGTACTCAATCAATAACAGAAACAAAATTTAGTTTAATAGAATCTGAAACATATAACAAATTAAAATGTTACAATGGTAAAATCTCAAAAATTTACAACTTACCTAAATTACACACAAAGAAAATTCTCTAAGACCTTAGTAATATAAATCTCCAGCATATAACTTGTCAAGATTCTTGGCTGGAATTCTAAAAAAGATCACAGGGAAAACTATCTATAATGCCAAAAGTACTTGCGACTTCCATAAATTTGCTAATAATATAAAAATCCCAAATTACATTTTAATTAATATTGATGCTGTTTCACTCTCCATAAACACACCTATAAAACATGCTATAAATGTAATCAATACAGATGGAACGAAATAAAAGAATACACTACTATTGACAAAACTACTAGTACTTGTTTAATATTAGAAAATAATTACTTTCAATTTCAAGATCGAATTTATAAACAAACTTTTGGCACAGTCATGGATAGTCCTCTGTCATCAACTATCGCTGATTTTGTTCTTGAAGACTTTGAACAAAAAGTACTACATAATGAAGAAATCAGTCAACATATTAACAGGCCCGCCCCTAGCCACCTGAACGGCCGCGTGCAAAACCGACTATGTCGCCCCCACCCTCATCCTCTGTCCCTGACTCGGCTTGTAGTACATTGTACAAAGGACTTTTAGTTTTGTTACATATAAGTGTAAAAAAGTAAAGAAATGCTTTACAAAGTCAAACAATTTATTATCATTACATGTTTCTAAAATTTAAATTTTAATAACTCCAAACTTATAAACTGACGTTTAAACTTGTCAAATTTAACGTAGATCAACAGCGCCTCTAGTGGAGAGAAAATCGTTATTGAGCTCAATTTGCTGTCATCTTTTGTTTGCTGTTACTTTGCATCACAATCAACTAGCTTTGATAATTGAAAAAGCCAGTTGACGTGAGACAAGGTACCGACACCAAACAAAAGACGATCGCAAATTGGGTTCATTAACGATATTTTCTCAGCCACAGGAGCTGTTATATCACGTTAAATCTGACAAGTTTAAACGTCAGTTTATAAGTTTGAGGTTATTAAAATTTAAATTTTAGAAAAAAGTAGTTATTAATGCCTTGTTGATGGGTATTCTTAATTCTTTATTCTTTGCAAAGTTTGTATGAGTAAGTGCATATTTTTTAATTCCTCGCCGTCATCTTTGTCACTTTCACATTATTTTTTATAAATTGTATAAAACAGATTTCGTAGTGGTTGCGCAACCGTTTCTTAATAAATGTTAAAAATGTGACGTCATAATGTCTTATATGTTATGTCACCATGGTTGTGATACAAAAATACATGATTCCAGCTATCCACTCAATCAAACTAATCAGAAGGAAGCAGTTGATCAAGAAAATGCAGCTGATGAGAACGACGGTTCTGATGTGGAAACTGAAAATGAGGTAGTTGTGAATGAAACAGAGAGAAGATATCCTAAACTAATTAGAAAACAAGGATTTTACTGATTTTGAGGTTTACAACGTGATTTATAATACCTCTGTACCACTGACGGTAAATGAAGTCAAATCTTCTAAAGTTGCTGACAGTTGAAGGGCTGCTATAGAGGAAGAATATCTTTCTTTTAAAGAAAATAGAACCTGGACATTGTTCGAGAGACCTGGAAACACGAATATGGTGAAATGTAAATGGATTTTCAAACTGAAAAAGGATTGTAAAGGAAAAGTAACAAGACGCAAAGTCCGTCTGGTTGCAAGAGGGTTCAGTCAGAAATCTGGAACGGACTATACAGAAACATTTTCTCCAGTAGTGAAAAATTACTCAGTTAGACTTCTTTTAGCCTTGGCAGTGGAACTAGACCTTGATATTGACCACCTCGATGTAAAAACGGTTTTTCTAAATGGCGACCTCAACGAAAAAGTATACATGGAACAACCAGAGGACTTTATTGTTAAAGAACAGGAAAACAAAGTATGTCTTTTAAAGAGAGCTATATATGACTTAAAACAATCCTCGCACAGCTGGTACTCGAAAATACACAACGTACTTACATCACTAAATTTTAAAAGGCTAGAAAGTGAGCCCTGTTTATATCAGTATAAAGACAATAAGGACATCTGCATCATAGCTCTTTACGTGAATGATATTATCATGTTATGCAACAGTGAGACCTTGAAGCAAAAGAAAACAAGGATTGAAGAAAATTCTTAAAATCAAAGATTTGGGTCGTGCGGAACAAACCCTTGGTATGAGAATTTGGAGGAAAGAAGGAAAGCTATTTCTAGACCAAGCCACGTATATTAAAAATGTCCTAGAAAATTTTAAAATGATAGATTGCAAGCCAGCACCATCTCCGTTAGATCCCAGTTTGCCACTAGTGAGTGAAAGAAGATTCTACTACGAATAAGTCATCCCACCTTAATTATCAGGCGCTAGTAGGGTGTCTGATGTATTTGGTTGTGGCATGCAGACCAGATATTGAGCATGCGGTCAGTATATCGAGTCCATTTAATACCTGTTACAATGAAACGCATTGGACTGCGCCAAAAAGAGTCCTACGATACCTGAAAGGCACTATGAATTCATGTCTAGTTTTCAAACAAGGAGAGGAAGGATTATTGGGATATGTTGATTCTGACTGGGGGAACAATAAAGAAGATAGACGAAGCTACAGTGAGCACGTTTTCAAAATGGCTGGTGCGGCAATAAGTTGGGAGAGCAAAAAGCAAAGAACAGTAGCCCTCTCAAGCGCAGAAGCTGACTACATGTCTTCAAGTGACGGAGCCAAAGAAGCAAAATTTTTAAGAAGTGTTATGAGCGAGTTAATGCAGGACAATTCTTCCATATTTATCTATAACGATATGTTTAATAAACGGACAAAGCACATTAACATCAGATTTTACTTTGTACGAGAAGCTCTCGAAGATGGCTCCATCACTCTAGAATATCTACCAACGTAGGACATGCAGCTGATGTTATGAAGAAAAGCTTAGCTGGTCCAAAACATAGAGCAATGGTCAAACTTCTTGGACTAAGGGAGGGACCTAGGGACCTTTAGATTAATTAAGCATTTCGTCAAATAGATAAAAATTAAGGGAGGGTGTTAAAAATCTGACGTCATAATGTTTTATATTTTATGTCACCATTTAACTGTAACCTTGACGATTACCTCCCTATTCTGTGTGTTAACCAAAAATAACTTCTCATTAACATTTATTAGCAATTACACTAAAAAAACGAATACATTATATTAACAACAAACAGACAGATCTGCAAAGTAATAACATAAAAGAAGAAAAGGTCTATGTATCATTCCCATATATCAATGACAACATCAGCACAATAACACAAGCTCTTCTACAACAAGTTAATCTAACATTTAGAAATTACAGTGCTTTAAAATTTTTATTTACAAACTTAAAATCAAACATTAAGAAAGTATAGCAGATACAGTATACAGAATTGATTCTAAAGCTTGTAATTCATGTTACGTTGGACAAACGAAACAATAGATAAAAAGTCGCATAAACCAACATAAATTATCAGTTCAAAATAAAAAGCAAGATATGCTCTCAGTAAACATTCCACAGAATTTTAGAAAAGGAATAAAATTACAAAAAAACGTTCATTTCTTGAAATGCATCATATAAAAAGATCAATAACAACAAATATTCAATTACAGGCACAGAAAACTTAACTGTTATAATAACATTCTTTTAAAGAAATAAGTAGCACCTTAAAAAATTTCCTTTCATCTACATTCATTGCACATTCATACATCAAATTAGACTTTTATCTTAATATTAGTAATTAAATCATAAAGGAGATTATGAAATAAAAATCTTTTATTAAAATGATGTAAGGAATTAAGAATTTACACGTATCAAGAATTTTAAATCATGAAGGTCAAAAGCTAAAAATAAGTAAAATACTGTAGTACTAATAATACTTTTTATATTATAGGTTAACTTTCTAATTAATACTGAAGACAACAAGTATACTTGTTGAATCGTCTCTTATTGAATAAACTTTTATTTTATTAAACTCTTTATTTATTAATCTGATCACGAAGATAAACAAAAATCAAATAAATAAAGACAATTTCGGCTTATACAGTGGCGTAGCAACGCCGTTACTGATCTGAGTTTAAAAGATTTCCGGGTGCTCATAGGCGGTGGTCGAAGTGGCAAATATTTTTTACCGGTATGGACTTGGTGCCGTAATAATCTCTTTGTGGACTCTACGCAACCTACAGTTAGTGGGTCCTTGGGGGACACCCCCCCCCTATATGATTATTTTGTGGAACTTCCCTGGGGGAGTTCCCCTACTATATGAAACTGAGAATTGAAGGAGGCTGGTGGACTCCTCGGGGTTATGGGCTCCACGCAACTGTGTATTTGTGTAATGATACATCCGGCCCTGTATGGACGTAATATGTGTATGTGATCTCCAAAGAAACCGGACTTATGCCAAAAATCAAATAGCGAGCTCGGATCAACTTTAGTGTAAAATAGATGGTCAGCAGATATTCGAGATAAAAACTAAATACCTAAACTTTCATCATAAGGCGGATTTCTTCGGAGAGAGATTTAATACGCCAGTAAACAAATTTTCTATTAATTAAACATAAAAAAAAGAAAAACAATCACTAAAGATGGTTCATAACGCTTCATGGTCAGACGTCAAACTAGGAGGTTGATAGACACTACACTTTGAATAGTCAGCATGCCGTATTCCTGATAAGATCCATGTCTTGACGTATTCTCCAGGGTTAAACAAGTGAAGCGGCGCACAGTGCTGCGATCCTAAGACAATATTCAAATTTCAACTTGCCAGATATAAACAAATTAACTAGACATTTTCGATGAGCGATAGCCATTGCATTGGATGACACCAAGTACAATGTAAGAATGTTACTATCTTCGTTATAAACATTAACAAAGTTGCAGGTAGAAACGCATAAGTAAATCACTTCCTGGTGGCACCACACTTTACGCAAAATTAACGAAGCGATTGTATTAACTGTGTGCTATTTTTCAATTTTTTTTAAATGCTACGTATTATACAATGTATTTTGTTATCATATTACTTTTTAAAAAAATATAATTTGTTAATATTAAGTCAAAATTGAGTTTTAAACGCACTCGTTTTAAAGTGAGAAAAATTACACATTATCTTTTACTTACATTAAGGTTTTCTCAAATAGCCCGAAATGCCTAGTTTTATCATAGTTTGACAATTTCTCTAAACATCTGTGTATGTTTTATTTTGCTCAGGAATGCACAAATGTATGTTTTATCTTGAGAAACCTATGGAAAATCAGTTTATTCTTGCATGTTTATTCCTATAAAGAATCCCTGACAGTTTCTTACTTGTCAAGATCAATTGTAAACAAGGCTGAGGTTTATATAATGGATCTCTGAGGTTATATGTTCGCGTACAAGATCATGAAACGTTGCAAGATCATGTTCCTGGGTGTAGTCGTGCTCCCCCTAAAGTATCTTTTACAAACAGCAATTTAAAAACTAAAAAAAGGCGTGTAGAAAAGTTGGTCAATGATCATAGCTTAGAAGAACTGACTTTTGCAGCTCAAGAAACTGCTCGACTTTAAGGCTCAGATAACAACTTTAAAGTCTTATCAGTACAAGAAGCCTTGGCCTTGTATTTAGATCTAAATTTAGCAGAACGAAAATACAATATTCTGCGTTGTGTGGTAAATGCTTTACACAAAGGCTATTTTCCTAGTATCTATAAGCTCAAGCAGTGGAGGGATCAGTTGCCGCCTAAAAATATCGTTGTCACTGAATCTGCAGCTGAAGTTAATTTACAAGAGTTGTTAAATGTTACTTTTCAGAGTATATTAAAGACCTTTGACGATGAGTCTTCTTTATGTAGTGATACATCTCTGACTTTGATTTGTAAATACGGCTTTGACAGAAGTTCTGGGCATAATACTTACAAACAAAAGTTTTCAAATCCCGAAACGACTGATGAATATCTAGTTTCAATTGCTTTTTCGCCGTTAAAACTTGTAGATAGGAAAGATGATAATGTTTTCTGGACTAGCCCCATTCCTTCATTCACCCTTTTCTGTAGGTCTGGGAAATTTATATTTGCCAAAGAAACATCAAAATTAGTTTCGAAGAGGAGTCTAAACTCAAAAATAATATTAACAATCTTAAAGAATTTAAGATTTCAGTTCAGGGAAAAGATATTAACGTTAATTATCAAAAGTTATTTACGATGTTAGACGGAATCACTATTAATATTTTATCGAAAACAAATGCTACACAGAATTGCTTCATATGCGGTGCATCACCGAAAAAATGAACTTAAAATCGGTTGCTGAAAAACCCGTAAATTATGAGAACTTGAAATTTGGCCTATCATCGTTACACTCGTGAATCCGTTGCTTTGAGTGGTTGTTACATATTACATATCGTTTACCTTTTAAAAGTTGGCAAGTTAGAGGTCCTGAGAAGAAGGCTTTGTTTGAAGATCGTAAAAAACATATACAGGCTGAATTTAAAGCTCAGATGGGATTAGTAGTCGATAAACCTAAACCTGGCAACGGATCCACGAATGACGGTAATACCGCGAGAAGAGTTTTAATAACTTGGAACTTGGAATTGATAGAGAAAGTTTTAATTATTCTGCAAACTGTAGCAAGTGGTAGAAAAATAGATCTAGTTAATTTTAGTCAGCTGTTAGATGTTACTAAAAAATTGTACTTGGAGCTGTATGGCTGGTATTACATGCCTAGTAGTGTTCACAAACTATTAGTCCATGGTATAGATATCATTAAAAACTTCGATGTACCAAGAGGTCAACTAGCTAAAGATGCTTTTGAGACCAGGCACAAAGAGGTACGTCAGCATCGTCTACATCACACCAGAAAATTATCAAGGATTAATACTAATAAACATTTAATCACATTTGATAACGTCAGATCCATTTATAGCTTCCGTAAGAAGATACAGATCTGAGTGGCATTGAAGAGTATGTTTAATCGCCTTCACTGGAGTCTGGTACTTATCATTGCACCTTAGTGAAGAAGAAAATGATTCTTCAGATAGCGAATAATATAAATTTAAAAGTATTTTTCTCGACTTTTGTGTTTCTCAACTCATTTGGTTTTCATAGGTTTTCTTTGTAGAATATAGCTTTGTTTTTTGTAAATAATATAGATTTACTTAAGAAATCTTTACTGGAGTTTGAATTACACCAATATCTCAAAAAATAGACGAATTATCAATATTGTCCGTAATCTCATATTAGTCGTGCACTGTGCGGCGGTCCAATACATTTTATAAATAATATTGAAGGCACTGTGGCCACTTTCAGTTTATTCCTCAAACCAAAGTGAACGATGTTCATTGCACTGAATATTTGTTCACATTCGGCAGTAGATACAACTAAAGTACCTACTGACAGTCTTCATTAGTAAATTTATCGGTTTGGATACTTTATCACTGGATTCTACATAGTCCCGGAAACTTCGGATATAGTCATGACCGGTTAGTCGAAACCTTTCACACAACTATTTAATTTCCTCTTTTTCATACCATAAATTAACTTTCTGTGACCATTGATTACGATCAAATTTTTCTAATGCTTTTATAAAATCATCATAATCATCTAAAATGTGAGGTTCCATTCCAGATCTGTGTGACGAGAAAAACCTTAGCAAACGCTGGCAAAGAGTTTCCGCTAAACTTCTATAAAACTGTGACCAATTTATTTTTTTTCATTTTTCTACTATAGTGCAATTTTACACCACTAAATTCAAGTATGGATATAGACCTTTCTGCTTCTTTGGAGTATGAACCCGGATTCTGTATCATTGATTCCTCCACACGAATTTGCCGTAAAATTAATACATGAGCATTAGGAAGAGCTTTTCCTCGTTTTTGTAGTTCTAATGATAAATACGAAAGTTATGAAAGAGCATCATACAACAGGCCTAAATAATGGATAAATCCTATTTTGGTTAATCTTTCTCTCAATCCGGAAAAGGAGTATCTCTCTTTACTCTATCTTGAAACAGCTTTAAAAGCTTTGCCAAAATGCTGATACAGAGCTCTGTAGTTGTTCAATACAGCTTTAACCAATCTTAAACTCGAGGACACCCATAGAATACAGTTGAATGGCTAAATTCGCTGCACATTGTTTTAATTCGTTTTTCAAAAAAATATTTTGAAGTGATCGATGCTTTCAACTGCATTCAACACATCACTGATTGCACCATCTTTTTGAAAATGGCAAAACTGGAATGTCAGAAGCAAAGACGAAAACCGATAGAGAATCGTATCTATCATGGAAAATTCTAATGTAGAAGGAAATTATGAGACAAAAATAAGTTACAGTGTCGTCATTCGAGTAGCTACAAACGCATACCGGTATGGTATTTCTATAGAAATAAGTTTAGGTATGTTCAGAAAAACTATAAAAAGTACCGGTATGCCATACCACTATATACTGCCTCACTTCGACCGCTGCCCATAGGACTCCAAAAGAAAAACCGGAGCAGAAACTAGTACAGAATGAACCAAGACAAAATACCCATAAACCAGTACTGCCTTGAAAAAAAAACTAGTACAGATGATCATCTTAAGTCTTAAAATCATTTCATTAAAAGTGTTTACTTACCTTTAACTGAAATCTTAAATATCAGGTAAAATCCTGTTTATCAAGCAGAAAGTACTTGCTCATCAATGACCTACACATACAAATCAAATTTATTAAAAAAATTACAAAACTGAAAGCTGACCTTTTCACTGCTGCATTCAAATCATCATCCAGTTCAACTGTTCTATAACATTCTCAATGAAATTCAGTTTGTCGTGCTAATATTCTAGGAAAGACGTAACTCCTCCTTGAATATTCTGGAAGGGATGCAGGATTGTATTAAGTGGGTTGAAATAATTGGAATAATTGGAATTAAGAAGTTCAATTATTTATTGATAGAACCAAATCCCAAAACTCGATTATAGCACGATGATAAAAGAATATCAGTGACTATCCTACCACAAAAAAAATAGTGTCCCATACGTAAT
This sequence comes from Ignelater luminosus, assembly GCA_011009095.1. Classification (NCBI taxonomy): domain Eukaryota; kingdom Metazoa; phylum Arthropoda; class Insecta; order Coleoptera; family Elateridae; genus Ignelater; species Ignelater luminosus. The sequence goes on from VTPC01090724.1 coordinate 30,110, forward strand.
ATTTTAATCATTTTATACAATTCTACAAATGTGACAAAGCTGTGTTTTAACTAGAAAAGTATTATTTAAAATAACTTTTCAAAGACTACAATTTAAAATTGCTGGTACAATCGAGCTTGCTGTTGATAATTCCGTTACTTCCTATGTGTATTAAGTTGGAAAACCATCTTTAGGAAAACAACTACCACTAACAGTTGCTCAATGAAGGAACGTTTTTTTACCATTTTCAGAATAGATAGATCACATGCACTGCGCGTCAGCTAAGTTCTTACAAACCAGCTCTTTATTGTTTCATCTAGCAAACAGTATTGAAAAAGAAGAGTAATTCAAGTTTAGAAAAATAAAAGAATTTTTCTATCTCTTAAGTTTTTTGCAATTGATGCTGAAATTATTTGTTAAGGAAACAGACTCGGTATCTGAAGTATTAGCTATCTAAAAGGTGGTTTTAGAACATCTAGAACCTTTGCACAGTATTAACGTTATTGATTTATATGACAAGAGACAAGATTTCTGTTTAATATTGCATCATTCTTGCAAGGTAAGAATCTTTCAAAGCCGACGTGATATAGACTGATTTTTGTCATCTCTTTTCAATTTAAAATAATGGCATTATCTAGACAAACTTCGATGTGTGTTTACACCTTACTAAAGTCCTTGCTCTCACTTTCTTTGGCAACTCTTTAAAAGAAGATACTATGAATAAATTTGCTAAAGATAAATTTGTAGCAACAAATGACTAATAACAACCCTAGTATATTAGTCTTTAACTCTTATAACCGTATGCATGCTGGGTAGTAGTTGTAACAGTCGTCAATAAATAGTCGATATAACACTGTCTGAGTCTGTACGTAATTATTAGTACCTAGCAGTAGCAAAAAGTACTGTTCCTATCTAACTTCAAGTGCATTAACACTTTCATCGAAAAATTCCATGTTTTGTTTACAGAAATAATTTTTCAAACGTGGAATTACACCGTTAGAGCTAACAACTGGCTGTTCGTTTGATACATCTTTTCAGTTCTGGAACTAAATGGAAATCCCTAAAGACTAAATTATTAGAACAGACAGAATATCCAGAGAGTTAAATGCTTTCCTGGCGACACAAGATTCGAGCATCTTTTCTACTTGTTCCTTCTATACAATGATGAGATTTTCTTTAATATAACAGCTGATCTATAATTATTTGGTCATTCTCTGTTCGTGTTAAGGAATTTTCAAAAATAGAGAAATTCTGAATGTTTATTTTAATTTATAGCTTTTATTTATTTATTATTAATGATATACGTATATACTACAGGCAGTAATAAGTTTCTTATGGTAGTTAGATGACGTAGAAATGACGTCTGAAAATGACTCTATGTGCTATGATATTTTTCGGACGTAAAAACGTCATTATTGCGTGATTTCGAAGTGATGCGGATCAAGAAAAACGTTATGGTGTTGACTGCGACAATACTATCATATTGTAAAACACTAACTCTCACAAAATAAAATGAAGTGAACGTTGTAATAAAACTAAATTAAATTAAATTAAATAAACCTCCTAAATTAGTTGCGAAAATAAATAGGGAAAAGAAAGAAAATTATGTGTTTGTTTAGATCAAAGATATTTATTTACTCTAATTTGTTGGTGAATGAAGAATGTTTTCTCTTGTTTACAACAGATTAATACAAGAGTTGAATTAAGAATTAGGTAAACCTTCAACAAATATGAAATGAACTTCTTTCTCAATAAATAATATCAGTATTGTATTAGTAAACTAAAATTATCAGGGCTGACCCCGGATGCTAAAACGACTTTTACAATGATTTCTATGGCAGCAGTGGATTGAAAAGAATGAGGAAATACATATTTAGTATTTGAGTCATCAGTGTACTAGCAGTACCTAAAATTTGTTCTCATAAGATATCAACTTATCTAAATTTCATTGTCAATGGAATTTAATATTATCACTAGCTTCAATTTTGAATATTCTTTGTGTTGAATCCATTCTTTAATTGAAGCTTTGTATCTGTTATTTTCCATTACATTAATCTTGTACTTGCATTGCAGCAAAATAAGAGAGAATGCAATTTTTATATATTATAAATTCTAATATAAAACTGATTTAAACAATAGGCAACACACATTACAGTGTGAACGAAGACATAAAAACTAGCACACTGTTTTTGTAAAATTTGAGAATCTTAGTGAATTGATTTGGAGTTAACCTACTAGTAATATCTTCATTTTGAAATCTTTATCGGCTTATAGAGAATTTGGGCTTAAAACATCTCTATTTTATCAGTAACCGATGATAGGAATTTTATTAATAAATTATTAGTTTGTACCCTTTAAGAAGTTTTGAAAGAAATTTGGAGATGTGTTACACTTCATTTTTTTTTTCCTTATTATTCAATCAACCTAAAAATAAGGCGTTTAAGGTAATCATATCAAACTGATGTTACAGCAAGTTTATTTCTTTAAACTCTGCAGCAATGAATAAACCTGAATTACTCGTAGATGAAAATTGTTTTACAACATAATAGATTATATTTACATACATATATAAAATTGGATTTAGATATTTAGTTTGTTTTTGTGTTATTTACTATTTACTTTAATAATGTTGCAAATACCTGGTTTATTATTTTTTTTTTTGTTTGGTAATAATATGAATAAGAACCGAAATAAAAATAGTTAGAGAATGGGTCTATAAATATTGCAGTAATAAGAGCATGGGTGGTTAATGTAATTACAATTTTTTGCTAGCATATTAACAATAATTCAATTTCTTTTTAATTAACTTTGAAGGACGTCGATGAAGAAACTACAGGTCTGTAGGTGCTTTAGATAAGTAGATGAATTTAATTAAGTATATGACATCTTGCGTGGAGACTCTTAGGGTTAAATAAGATTGAATGAATTTCCTTTCGATAAACTGCATATTTATTTGATTTTTTAAAATTTGTATAACTGGGAAAATACAGGGTGAAACGATCGCATGTAGATAATAAATTCTTTACATTATGGTTATGATAGTCTTGTTAGAAAAAAAAGTGTTTTGAAGAGTACCCATGAAGAAGTATGTTCCGTTATGTATGAATAAGAATAATAATAAATGCAAATACCTGCCAGATTTCAGCTTCCTGGTACTACAAAACATCTTGTTGTTATTTCAAAAGTCGATACAAAACAAAACCCTAAAAAGTCGCGTTTCCATAGAAAGGCTGTCTTTGGAGATTTTTCTCATAAACTTTACCTTTGGTCTTGTGGGATCCTTACATGCTCTTTAAGTTTGGCGTACATGGCACAATATGTATGTACCAAGTGGCATGATGCGTTAATTAGTGATCAGAGGTGAAGATGTTCGGAGTAAAAATACAAAATTTCTATATATTCACATTCTTGTCATTCATGGTTGATGATCCTTTCCTACCTTTTATTACCGTATCTTTCAATCATTCAAGTTTCTCCATTAGGCGTATATTTTCTGGTATTGACTTTAAAACGGCTTACCTGAGTTAAAGTCCTTTTTAACACTAGAATTAATTTACTTCTAAGCAACAAAAGACCTGCACTGACTCTGTTTTCTCTACAAAAACGAAGGAAAGCTAGATTTTGAAGGTTTTGCTACATTAGTGGTACTTTTAAGTAGGGAAACATATTAATTATTGAAGCTGGTTTCCGGAGTTGTATTATTATTATTTTTACCTGGCATTCTCCAATTCAGTCAAGATATCAATATGCTTACAAGGTAGTAGATCCAAATTATTAATCTCTTTGTTTAGGTTGATGTGGTGTTTTCTCTGAAAAAGATTTTTATAAATGCAACTGTAACAACTTTTTGAATGAGAATATATTTCTGGAAGTTTGGCGTACACAACAATTTGCTCCTAGTGGTCTTTATTGTGTTGGGACCAGAAAGCAAAACTCTGAATACTTTCTTACAGTTCAACATCATGTTGTATCTATGCAACCTTGTAATCTCTTTGTCTATTATAGAACTGATTTTGAATTTTCATCTGTTATGCAACTCTAAAAAAATATTTTCATACCATTATAAAAACAATTTTGTCTTGCATTATCAATCATAGATTTTTTCTTTACTAAAAGAAAAGAACATAAATGCAAATGAAACATGCAAATAGCGTTTTTACAACGTAGACTGGACAAAAAGAAATAAAACTGCATGATTACATTACTTAGCTCAAAATGTAATTGCATCAGTACCTACTTGTGATGATGAATCTGCTGTTCTTGAGATTTTGCCGAGTAGGCGGTTAGCTTTAACTCTGGCCCTGTCGGTACATTTTTTCAACTTTATTCATGATCCAATTTTAAGAACAAAACACAAAAGTAACAAAAATGCTAACTATTTTAAGAATTTAAAAATTTCACCGTCTTCAATTCTGCTTTGTTTATTCTCGATAATGATGATCATATCCAGATAAATCTAAAAACAGATAAGTTGATTGTTTACCCTAAGAAGCTATTACTTAGTTTAGATTAATTTATTGTCTATTAGTGATTATGAGAGGAAATTCTATTAAAGGTAAGTTTTAGATTCCAAAGTATTAATTTGCAGTTTCCGTTTGATATAGAAGTTCACAGGTATCTCAAATGAAGTACTTATAGCGTTATATTTAGAACGTGCATTGTATACCAAAGGGCCTTTGAAGTTTTTGAACAGTCATTTTTCCTGAAGACAAGTGATACTTCAGATCAACATATTATCAAACAATTATTTTACACACCACACGTCGAATTAATCACACCACATACAACCTTTGTTCCATTTCCCAGAAAACTTAAAATACGATCAGGAGGAATGATTGTGCAGAATCCTTCCTCGGATGCTCTCAGTTCATAGTTCACTTTTGGTTTTATTTTTATCAAAAACTAAAACCACAATAAATAAATTATGCAATCTCTCTATCAATATACTATGTTATTAACGTTTTCTGTTTTTATTGTTTCATTTTTCTTGATTTTGAAGAAATGAAGGAATTCAAGATTAAATTATGCATTTGGAAACAACGCAACTAAATATATATAACTATAAAAAAACTCAATTTAGTTGATAGGTAGTTGATGGTTTTTTAATCTTTAGGAATAATGATAAAATGAGTTTATCAGTACCAACTTTCTTGCGATAAAAAATTGACGTTAGGTTAGAATTGCGAGATTCTTCAAAAATCAAGTCTGTGACGTGAACCAGGACTTTAACCGGGATTCTTGTGTTACGAACAATTTGTTTGTTTACTACTGTTATTTATGTTCGGCCATAATTTACATCTTTTCCCAAGTAAGTGTGGATATTGTTTACTTGTTTTATTCATATATATATTTGTTTTGATGCTATTTCTTTATTTTCTAGTCTTGTGTTAATTGTTATAACCATGATATATTCAGTACCGGTTCTTAAATTTTCATTGTCTTGTATTAGATTGGTATAAGATATTACTATTATATAAAGACTTTAAATTCTAAGACAAATGTATAGATCTAATTTTCAAATACAGCATGGCAATAGCTAATTAAAGAAACTTAGAGATAACGATAACAATAAAAATCTATAGCTGCCTGTCTTTTTTACGGAAAGATAAGATTAGATAGTTTTCGCAAAATTTTGTCATCCAAAATTTATCCAAATTATACTATAAGCGTTACATAATACTAAAGTATATTTTTATTCAGTTAGGAAAATATTTTACATTTTGTACAGAATTGTAAAGCAAATTAGACAACATTTTGTAAGATTTAGTCTTCTGCCGACTCTCAAAAAATTTGATTTAAATTTACAAGAGACGTTACTCAAAAGGCGTTCTTCAGTTCTGACAATGTTTGGTCTATAGAATCTATATTTCACCTATTTACAAAAACAAAAAGATTACATGTCAAATACCACCAGATTTTTTTTTAGGTCTTTAGCCGTATAACCGGAGAGAAACTTTAGGCTTCTGGCTAGCGATCGCGGATATATATTGTCTCATTGCAGAATAGGTGTTAGCTCTAAATAGCTGATCTTTCATGAAACTGGTAAAACTTCAAGTCTTAGACATCTAGGTATAATAGCTTTGACTGCAAACATATGGATGCTTTCATATCGCGTTGGATAACATTCTAATGATAAGAAATCAACAGTAAAACTAAACTATTTTGGAGAAAGGTGCAGAATATTTAGTTACATTTATGCAGATTCAAATGACTTAGTTGAGCGATTAACGCTCTAGTTTTGCATTTGGGAAGACCTGGGTTCGAGTTTCCAAACCAACCGCCCTGATTTATGATTTTCTGTGGTTTGTCTTAGTAGCGAATACTAAAACAGTAACTTCCAGGATTTGATCACTTTTTATAGCGTACTCGCTTTTTTGCCATTCCCACAAATTCCCATTCTTGAATGCAGAAAAACTTTGAGCTACTCCTAAAGCTATCTGCCTCGAGATGGAAAATGAAACGCAGAAATAGCCTTCTTTGATTTCAGGCCGGCGCACAGATTTTTCTTGGCTACAGGCTATACACCGCTTACAACTTTTTTATATACCGTGATGTTTTATTAAATCGCCAACAACTAAAATTGTTTTGTTGGTTTAGGTGTCGTGCCTATTCTTTCTACTGCATCATTACTGCCAGTTTAAAGTAAACCGAACTAGAAAGTTTTTCTAAGATAATATTTTTTACAATCAAGGTAATGTAGGACACCATCAAACATTCTATGCCGTTCAACCCTGTCGTTTGTGCTGTCCTAAATCAGTTTCTAATATTGTTTTATCTCATTTCCCATTTTAAAATTAACTGCTGTATATAATCAGATCCTGATTTAGTTTTTTTCTCTGGAATCACCGAAGGCACATGATTAAAGCAGGCAATAGATCGGGAATGCTAATCTTGAAAACAACTTTAAGCCCCTCTTCTGAATTTTGAAACTTATACTCAAAGCTGCGAGGGAAGTATATTTACAAGAAAAAACAAACAAGTTGTGTTAGTTTCAAGTAATAGAAACGTATAGCAGGGCGGATAAATTGCCTGGTATAATAATTGACCCGAGAAAAAATATTTTCGGTTAAAGGTTGTCTGACTCAAATTGTTCTTTTACATAATTTGCTCAGTTCTCAAGTTCTCAGTACAAAACCGCCGCGTGCAGCCTTCAAAGTTTACGCCCCAAAACATTTTAAAATCTTTATCGCTCTTTCTGTTAAATTGTTTGAATTTTGCAAATGAATAGACACCATCACTGACCTTTGCGCATTTTAAAATTTTTTAAAATTTTTTTCTGATATAGAAAAAAGAACATAGACCTAATAATAAAATGATATACAGGGCATGCAGGACAAAGTGGGGTACATGGGAATATTGGAAACGGTAATATATACATGATCGTTCAAATTTTCAAAAATTAATCCTGTTATTGAGATACAGGGCGAAAACGAAAAATGTGCGTTTTCTAAAAATCTCAGTATTTTATTTATTGTTAGAGCAGGGGTAATGGGTAATGAGGATTTCAGAAACGATCTTGAAAACATTCTAGACGTACCTAGTTTTACGCAATCGTATCGAACTTTCTACATTTTTGAAATCGTCATGAAAAGAGCTTTACAAGCAAGTACAACATTGCTATGTTTGGTAAAAGAAAATGATGACAAATAGCGAAGTTGCAATTTGACCGAAGTAGGCGTTGATTTAGAGCAGTGATTTTCAACCTTTTTTTCGTCACGGTACACTTTTAATAATTTAGAAATTTGGCGGCACACTAACAATAAGATAGATTTAAAAGAATTTTACTAAACTAGTATATAGCTTTGTTTGGGTTAAATCTAGAACCAGTCCAGAACTGTAATAGTCATGCGCATTGGTTCAGTCAGTCCCCGCTACGAAGGTAGAACCAATCGAACTACTTGTCTGACGTCGCTTATGTATGGGTATTCAAAGTGGCGTGGCGTGGCGGCACATTTCAAAAGTGGTTGAGAATCACTGATTTAGAGGATTGCTCAACAATTGAATATCGTCTTATTAACAAACCAACATGCTATTTCTGAGCAAACCTCTAAATCAACGCCTACTTCGATCAAATTGCAATGTCGCTATTTGTGATCATTTTTTTTACCAAACATTATTTTTATAACCGTTTTAAGTTTTTAAAAATTATTTTCCTATCATTAAATCCGTCCGCGACCTGCTTATATATATTGAATTTTGCGAATTTTAAAGTATAAAATCTAATTAGTATCAAAAATCAAATCTTAATTTTCCGCCCCTTATAAATGCCACCCGCGTGCGGTGCACGCTTTGCACTCCCGCTGACGGGGACCCTAAAGGGTTTGTAACATTTATCTGAATTTAATTTGTTTTTTAATTCAAAAGTGTCAAAAATAGAATGAAAAGATTGTGAAGATTTATACAGCAGCGAAGTGGGGAGCAAGAAAATCAAAAGTTTCTCAAGAACTCATTGAAATATGAGAAATGTTTATTGCTTTTTTGTGTTTGAGATTCTGTATTTGGCGAACGAATTTTCACGTTTGTTTTAGGCTTTTACACAAGTTTTCTCTGGCCTTTCTCTTCAATTTCAGTAAAAAGCATCCCTACTTTAGCCTCTTGACTTAAGAATTCCAAACGGAATAGCATGTGGAAAAACTTGAATCTCATGCTATTAAGATTTGAGATAATAGACTATCAGTTTAAGGTAAAAGCAGTAGAAAGGCCAGACTTTATGGCTGGATAGTTTCCAAATTTAAACCTTATTATAAACTCAACAGAAACTGAGTAATAGATAGAGGAACAAATAATAAGTAGCTAAAGTGTGCAATTGATAACTAGATTGTAATGAAACAAAAAGCATGAGCAAGACAGTTTGTTTGTGTTCTATTCCATTATGGTGAGCAAATAAAGCTGTGAGAAAGGCTAAATGTAATCGGCCTTTTTTGCCAAAATTCTACTATTAGCACTCTGGAAAGATTTTCTGCCCAAGAAGGTGCAAATTGCACCCCATTGCATCTACCTCAAGGTACTCACAGCAAATTTGCTTCCTACTCCTAGATTGTTCATTAGTAAGTTAGAATTATTTAACATTAGCTGTTTTTTGTCAGTTGTATTTTTTGGGTAATCCTGAAACATAATTTTTGAAATTAAGTCAAGGATTGTTGTGGCCAAATACCAACGAATTAACGAAGATTTGGTCATTTAAAAAAAACCCTCAGTTTAAAATAGAAAAACATTATGCAAAACCTCCTGACTAGCTAATCACAATCATAGGTTCTTTTGTTCACATTTATTTTTCTTACAGGCACCTCAACCTCGCATATTTTACCTGACTATTTTCCATCTTTCTGCAAAATATCCTGGCGGAGCCAATGTATATTTGCATTGGAACTGAAGGCTGTTGAACAAACTGTACATACACAGTACACAACGAGTTTGGATTAAAATAACTTTCAGGGAAATTTTTGTTTCTCTACAAAACTTTCGCACAATTTAACGGGATTTCATACTTTATGGATATCTTGATATTTGTTACAGACGTATAAGTGTCGATGAATACAATAAACAAAGATTGAATTAACATCTTAAATTACCCAACTACTACACATATTTTTCGCAATATTTGTTTACGAACATCCTGTCAACCAAATGACTTTGATACAAATCCTAGAACTTAACACTTTGGCATACCACACCATTACATAGCAATATAACAACAAACTTAATAGGAACAGGAAAAAACATTAAACAACTCAATGCAGTTCTGCGTATCTTCTTATTGTCAACTGAAGGTCTTTTTGCACACTCTTGAACATCAGAGCCGTTCTTTGACAGTTTCAGTGGTTTTATCATGTAAGTTTTCTATGAACATACAAATGCCTCTTTTGAAACCAGATTAGATGCTGAACCAAAAAATAAAACTAAACTTGAGAGATTTTTAGAGTAAAACATGGAGCAAGTAGCTGCAGGTTTTTATCTGAAGTTAGAGTTATAGCACAGTAAATTTTGTTTTTGTTAAATAGCAGCTAATCATTAGACATTATCTACTATCTAGAACAAACAAGACCATGCTCTTTAAAATATAACGAAGCTCGCATATCACATGTTGAGAAAAATATTTAAGTCTAGAAATGTTAATGTAAAGTATTACATTCTAATTCTAATAAAACTTGTAATAAATAAGACGATTATCTTGGTTGAAGCGAGTTCTATTTCGAACTGACTTCAGTGAAAATCTCGTACTTTGACAGAAATAATGAGAAACACATGGAGATAACTCCTAATTTTATCTTTTCCTCATTCTTCTAGATAGACAAAGAGGTATATGAAGAAGGGAAATGCAAAACCCTTAATCATTTAGGTATCTCTATCAGAAAAAAGGAAACTGTGTCCAGCTCTCGAGCTATGATTCCAATATTCCATAACAATATTGTGATCTTCTCTCACACAAACCCGGGATATCATCGGAAAAGGTTCCCATGTAGTCTTTATATTATCATGTCGGAACATCAGAACTACGGTAGATTGTCAGAAACTTGACTGTTTTAATTTTCATTAAAATATCAATCGTTTTCAGAAAAATTATTACTTGGGATCATTAAGCACTTGAAAAAAACACTTTAATTTTTACTTGTTTGTACCTGTAAAACTATTGAAAAAAGATAAAACGATTTAAGTATGATAATCCAACTTGTGATAATTGAGAATGAGACGGAGATGACGACTTTACTTTCTTTGCCCGTGATTTAAGATTGTCTAACAAAAGAACATTTTTTTGTCATTGCAAGCCAATGACATTAATTAATTCCACGTGGCTGTTTATTTGAAATTATTTTTATTATCTAAGAATGATTAGATTACGAAGGGAAATACATAAAAAACATATTACATAAAGTTCTTCTGATTAAATAAGAAAAACGCATTAAAAAATTTTGAAAACATTAAAACATCTAATATGTATAAGATCGTAACCTACAGTAATTAACAATTTGTTAACCTATCACAATAACCTTACATAAAACCCAAGAGAAACCGGATGTATTATAATATAAAAACTGTAATATATCTCATTTTCAATATTTGTTTTATAAATTCTTATCGACATTCTTTTATTTATAATTTATAATAACAAACTTCTAGAAGATAAGTAAATTTACTATTTTCAGGAATAAAAAACGTGATTTACAAGTTTATTAACTGCTTTGGTATCATTCCCTTCAAGCGTGCTTGTAGGCGATATCTTATTGAAATCTTTATTTTAGATCTAAATTCATCTTTTTTACAGTTTAGTTCTTATAATTCACAAAAAAAACAATGTAAGATAAGCAGAATTAATGTGAACAGAAAGAAAAATGTTTTAATTATTCAATACAGAGCACAAAATCTGAAATAATCCAAACAATTTTCTATCACTCGTGTTTTAATTAAGGTTTGGATAATGTAAATTGTTTTCAGAATTTCTGAAAATTTTCTCTTTAATGAAATTACATTCACGCCATGTATTGAACCTTTTGTTACTGAGCAACCTTTGTAATTGATTCTAATCCAAAAAATATACAAACTGTAATATAAAACTATTCTATACCTCTTTGTAACCTTGCAGCATTTAGAACGTCAGGGGTCCATAGAAGGTCATGACCAAACTTTCATTCTATTTTTGTGTTCTAGACTTAAATATTTATTTCGTTTAAACTTGATTAAAGACCGATTGCACTAATAATTTGATTATCATCAACATCTATTGTAAATCAAAAAAGATATTTTACTTACCACCAGCGATTGCCATCGAGCATACGCTTTCCTTCCTTTCATAGGGTTCGAGGTTCCCAAAGCTCTCTTTTCCCACGACACTGGTCTACCGGCCGTGATCGTTACCGAACCCCACCTTTACAGTGTTCCTATGCAGGTGTGGCCCTGAAAAATCTCATTTTTATCCTACTAGAGACCATAACAAACAATTACCGTCAACACCAACCATCGGAAGTTTACTTCAAGCCAAATCATCGGCTTCAACGCAATAGATAGTATCTTTAAGGTTCCTTTTCAGTGCCCTGAAAACTTCTTAATACTTAATAGTTTACTTTTTTCTAGATTGTAGTCAAATGAGAAGTGTTAAAGTGTGTCTCACTATCTTATATTGCAGATATGTGTTAAAGAAAGACAGGTATTAGAGAATTTTTTTTCTCACTATAAATTTCACACAGGAAACACCCTGTAATTTAGTAAGGAGCCACATTTTATCTAAGTGATTTGGGTTAAATCTTAATATTTTGAGCTCAGGATTCTACAGTTAAAATATTTCCAATTATTAATGAAACACCCTGTATATTAAATTGGTCTCTACCTGTATATTAGAAAAGGGAAACAAAATCTTTGTTTAGGTGTAAAGCAGAAGATTTTAGTCATAACTGGAAATGCAAGAATAATCCCTAAACGTGTTTATGTACTTTCCACTTGGTTAGATTCTCGAAGAACATAACTAGTCTCCTTAAAAGTCTTCTTATACCGTGTCAGCGCCCTAGGAAATTACCGTTTATTGAATAGCTTACCTTTAGGCGTTCTCAAAAATCTTTAAAATGTTAGAAAGAGATTTAAATGCAACTGAAGTGGAGCCTTAATGATAATATGTATTGCTTCTGAATCACAACGACCGCCACCAAACTCAACAGCGCTCAAGATGCCGCTCATTCCTCCGTTGCCCACTATCATAAACGCAGCAATAAAACGCGCTCCTTTGCCAAACGTCTGCTCCATATTAAGAACCATATCAAGGCCACCACTACATTACAACAACTGCCTCGAAGTCATAATGTTAATATCAACCACGCAATATATTCCGCATAGAACGGCTTCTAGTTCTGATCGGGAAGCAACATTGATAGTTGTCATCAAGTACAGAAGATTGGAAAATTGCATAAAACAAACATTTTTATTTTTTAAAACAAGACAAGACAAGATACTATACTTTTATTAAACTCAGTTGTTTGCAATTCCGTCAAAAGTTGTTATTTTTGTTGATCCTTCGAATTTCTACAAGTGATTTGGGCCTAGGAGCTACTGCAGTAGCGTGGCTAACAAAAGGTTTTTCTAGAAACTTAAACTATTATTTGTATTGTCAACTATTTGGTACCATCATCTACTTATGCGTATGATTAATGAAAGAAACAATATGTTGGACACTTTCCAATGAAATAAAAAAAACAGCAGGTTAATTAGACAAAGGCAGTTTAAAATAACAAAAAGGAGAACATCAGAAAAAATATCTAGTCCATGTTAACGGTATTGACTTAAGTCTTGCAGTTTGGGCAGCGTTGAACTGTCCACTGGGAATGCTGATTAAAAAGTCCTCATAAAGCAAGGGTACAATTTCTTGGTGCTTCAGACCGACACTGAGTTGGGCCGTTAACAACATGTTCTGGTGAATTACTATATCATCAAATAAACTCGGTAAACTATTAACGTTGACATTGCAAAATGAAAGAATCCAGAACAGCTGTAAATTCAGAAGATCGGATTTTTAGATTTCTTGTACTGTATACTAATAGAAGATTTAGTAATCTAGTCGATATTAAATACATAGACCATCCAAGAGTTGGTTATTGTCCATGCTCTATCTTTACAAACCTTTTGTACAATATTGACAATATCAATAGATACATATTGCGCTTTTAACAGGAATCTACGCAGTTCCATCATATGAACATCTTTTTTAGGAGACGAGGAATGAAACCTTTTGACTGTAGGAACGCTGTCTTATTATATCCAAAAAAAAACAGAATTAAAAGAGGATTTCTATGCACTTGGACAACGAGAAAGAAAATTCTCTGCTTTCAGTTTAATGGAATATTGGGTTTACTGCCGACTGCAGCCTCTTTGTTCTTCCTCAATGTATAGGATCGGTATAAATAGCATGAGGTCGTCTTCGTACCGACAGACGTAAACGCTTGTAGCATTGGCAATGACCATCTTATCAAACAATGAACCTGAAGGTATCACCACCAGATTAATCTCATATCCCCTAACCACTGAAGCGTTCTGAAATTACATACTTCTTACTGTTTTGTCGTTTTCTGTTCTTTTCATTCTATTGTTTATATTCTAAATTATAAAAAATCTGCAGTAATAAATAAAGTGAAGAAATTTATCTTGCGTTAGTTTCTTCTTTTTATTTACTACGTTTTATTGCGTTTGTCATATTACCTACTACCTCACATATTTTTCAGTGATAGAAATGAACGTTATCAATCAACACTTATGCAAAATTTAAACAAGATATTTACAAAAAAAACATGCATTTTAATACAATCTTTAACGTCTTCTACCTTTTACTATTAATAGAGCTTTTTTTATCTGACATACCTTTCGTGAATTGTTATTAAATTTGTTATAAAAGCAAGTACCGTTTTTGCCATCAACGATAATAATTATCTCTAGACAGTGTGTAAATGCAAGACACTTCACTAATCAAATCTGATCCGCGACAATCTTTCTTTTGTAGTGCTCATATTTCAGGTAAAACATGAAAAAGCCGTTATACCTATGTTATGTATACATCACTCTACGACAAACAACAACCACATTACATTTTGCAATAATAAATACCAATTAGATGTTTTCCAAGCATTTGAAATTTACAAACACAAACACAAAGTATCTTTAATGAATGCGCTAATTGATTTTATAAGATCGCCGTTGTTATAATAGCATTGGATGAATCCTGAGGGTGATAGCTTCCGGTTAAATTTAGATTAAGTTAACTGGTTATTATAGCAACTTGTTTATTTACGCTTTTGATAATGATATTATGAAAGCGCACCAGGGGGGCAAATCAAGTTAGGTTAGCATAGTGGCATTGTGTTTTATTTTCATTTCTTGTTTGACAAACATGTGTAATAACAGAAATGGCAGGAATGTACCAGTAATCATAAAATTGATCATAAATTATTTTCATAATTCTGCATCAATTAGTTTATAAAGGGGAAGAATTTTATTTATTTATAAATTTAGTATTGCAGATAATATCGTTTTATTGGGTTTGTATTTACAACAGTGTACGCGTTCTTTGTATCTATGTAACATCAAAATTTCTAAGTGTTTACCAATGTATACAGAACTGCAAAATGAGTAGTTTAATTTGTAAATTTCTACCTTTATTATATTGTCCATTGTGTCTTTAGCATCAGATAAGTTCTTAAGATGTTGCTGTTGGTTTTGAATGCTACTTTGAGTTGGTCTGTTTTGTTTGAAAATCTAGCAATTTCTCCAGAAAGCTTCCCAAAGTATGGTATGAATAAACGAGCGTTAATTGGCTAAACTTTTTGAATGGCTAGTTCGTAATCTGTGTTTGGTTAAGGTATCAATCATGTTCAAAGTGTAGCCGTCGTTTTGTGTTATTTGTTTTATAATAGATAATTTTTTATTGAGGTTAGTTTCATTTAATGGTAAAAAGATATTTTGACAAAGACACCTTTTTGCCAAAACGGGGGTGATAAAACGATAAACGATCTAATGAAACCTTCAAGAATTTTTTCACAAGGCTTTGTTCTATTATATTTACAAACATTGCAGCGACCGATGAATATTTGGTATTTTTAGAGATTTCTAGATAATTTGTGTAGCGGTCTGCTCTATGCAAATTCCCAAATACAACTCTTTCCCGAAGAAAATTGCTTGCTTTTGCTACGAAACCTTGAATGACAAAAGAGGAATAATATTAATCAATCCTATCTTGATATCTTGAGAAAATTCTTCTGCGAGCCCCACTATCGAAAAGGAGAAATATAATAAAATAAAACAAATTTAAGAAAAAAACAAAAAGAGAGCCTTGCCCACGAACCTGTTTTAGCTTGGCACCGCCCTATAATTTTAACTAAAGATAATGTTGTACTTCCAGTCTTACAAACTTCAGTTTTTAGTGTTTAAAAATAATTGCGATGTGGTTTATAAGAAGCTACTTTAAGTAGGAAAATTAAATTTAGCTGCACAGCAAAAAAACGCAACTACTATCAAATTATTGATTTTTAGATTTCAATCCAACTCAGCAGGTTATCGTCTTGCTATTCTACGTATGATTATCTTATATAATGTCATGGTACAATCAAATGGCATACAGAACTTTAAAGTCGTTTTTCTCAAAACTGTAATTTTAAGTACTTAATCTTCAAAACCCTGTATCTCTCTAAATGTTTACCAAATCGCGATATTCTTTTTTAAATACTATCCTTTAGGTCTGTAGAATAAAATGCACTACAATAATGAAAATTAATTCTTACGACTTAAGGCACCTTATACAGTGTGGTCAAGAGACGCAAATTGTAATTTTTCTCAATCTCTTGATAAATTTTTACTTGACCTCAATAACACCTGACTCAAATCTTCAAAGAAAAAACTCAGATCATGAAAATAACAAGAAGGAAGAAAGAAACAATAGAAATAGAATTGGAATTAGACCACCAAAAGATAACACAAACAAATAAACAGCAGAGGAGACACAGAGGACACAAGCACAGGGAAACTATACGAGCCACTAAATAGGAGATTTTTAAACAACAAAAAAATCTCGATCGGAACCAAAATGATAGTATATAAAACAATATACGTACCAACGCTTACATATAGAGCAGAGGCTCGGACACTTGATAAGGATGGACAATAGGAGGCAGGTGAAAAGAGTCTGTAAGGCAAAACCGATGGGAAGAAACAGAAGAGGCAGGCCGGAAAAAACATGGAACCGGGAAATGACAGAAATACTCAGGAAAAAAGGAAAGACTTGACAGGACAAAAAAATGACAAAAATGGCACAAAATAGAAAATAGTGGAAAAAATGTCTACAATTTTTCTATTATAAAACGTGAAGTCTATTATATACCTAACATGAAATCTGACCATTTAAAACTCTCTCTTTCTTATATGTACACGTTTCCTTTGATAAATCTCAGAAAAAAGTCCAGAGAATGGATGCCAGTGACCTAGCAGATCATAGTATTGATTCCCTCTACTAGTACAGCCGCACGGGTAGTTGCAGTATTTAAGTAACTTTGGACTTGTATATCCCAGTCTGCTGGAGTTCCATCATGTTGATACCAAGAACGTAGGTAAGTCGATTTATAAGTACATTTTTAAAATCTTCGAAATTTGAATTAAAGTTGAGAAATTACTGTTCGGTTGTTCATATCTCTGTAATGGATGCCCATCTGATATCTTGTCATTCTTGGGTTTCAATTTATTTTACTGAATCGATCACTGAAAAAACCAGGAGTTACTTTTAAAATATATTGTGAAATACAGGGTATCTGCACCTAGCTAGATTTTGTTGTGAATATCCTCTTGTTTTATCAAAATGTTTCATAGCTTATGTTTAAAATAGTTTTTACAACAACGAAGCTCGAATTTAATCCACAACAAGAAACACAAGAAGAATGGATAACATGTCAAGGAATTTTATGTAAAGTAACAAAAGGTTGTAGAAGACCGGAAGGCAAAAAAAAAAGGAAAGACCTGATTTGGGGACGTATCTAGAAATGTATTAAAGGAAAAAAATAGACAAGAATGTAAATATTACCACTAATACAGAAGCAGATAGGAATAACTATGCCTAAAGTGAGGAGAAATATGAGGTATGTTTAACGAAAAAAAGAAAAGAGAAAGCATTGAAAAGCAATTTCAGACAATGAAAGATCCCTGTAAAAATAAAGCAATTTGTAACTTCTACCAAGAAGCAAAAAAGAGTAAAAATTCAGATGCATCACCAGAAGTAAAGAAGGACTACTAGTAGAAGATGAAATTGCGGAACTAAACAGATGGACACAGTATTTCGAGGAACTATTAAATAAAAAGCTAGAAGATGAGGAAGAAGAAGACGACAAAGAAAAAATAAAGTATTATATGAAGGCAAAGTAATTACAAAGAAAAAATTTGAGAAAATCTTGGAATAAGTTCCGTCAGAGATGTATGGTCAGCCTTAAAATTAATGAAAGTGGAGGTGAGAACGGAACACCAGCTGAGATGATTAAAATAGATGGAAAGGAGATAAGACTTGATAACTACAAGAACATAGCATTGCTATACATAGTTTATGAGGTATATAAAGGAGGATGTCAAACAGGATTTTGTTGTTTATTGATTTTAGGCAAGCGTACCTTTCTAACATAAGAAGAAAAATGACGTTTAGGAAGACTTGCAACAAGTCAAGTAAAATTCAGAATGAACTATAACAAGGAATATAGCTTTGGAAGAGTAACAGAATTTAAAAATTTAACAACTAACCAATATTTGTAAAGAAAGACGGAAATAAACAAAAGAATTGCCAAAACAAGCAGCTCGGTTGGAACATTTTCTAGAATTTTAAAATCAAAACGCTTAACCACAGCTGCCTAACTTTGGGTATATATAACAATGATAAAACCAATGGTATGAACGTAAGACCTGGTTGCTTAATAAAGAAATAGAAAGCAAATTGGAGATTTAGAGATTTGGAAGAAGAAAATATTACGGAAAAAATTTAGCAGAGTAAAAGCAAATAATGGTAAATGGAGAAGACGGATAGATAAAGAACTTATGGGACTGAAACTGTATTGCGCAGGTAATTAGGTATCAGAAATTAAATGATTTGAAGTATATTGTACGAGTTCTGCTAGGAGAAGGAAGAAAGACAGAATAGGAATAGATTGACAGCGGTGAAAGAAGACTAGCGAGATTGGGAGTGGAAAACTGGAAAGAGAACGCAAGGAATAGGAACCAGGGGTTGGAAGAGAATGGTCAAACATTTAGGCCTGTAGTACTGTGCGTATTCCAAACATGGTTATGTTTCTTATCTAGCATTCAAATTACTGTTTTGTGTTTATCTTTGAAAATGAAGTTCTTTTAAAACATTATTAAATTCTCTATTTATACAAGATGTTCCAAACATTAATGTCAAAGCGTTGTTTGGAACCAGAAAATTCTCTTTTCATAAACTTATTTGTCGGTTTCTTCTCAACGAGCAGTTTTGAAATGCAGGATATTACAGATTTCAAAAATTAAAAAGGTCACACATGATAATAATTATTAATGAAGACTATCTAGTGCTTTAAGAACTACTAATTTCTCGATAACTCTACTGTAGCATCGACTAATATACCTGACTTGAAATCTATACC
The DNA here is from genome assembly GCA_011009095.1 of Ignelater luminosus. NCBI lineage: Eukaryota > Metazoa > Arthropoda > Insecta > Coleoptera > Elateridae > Ignelater > Ignelater luminosus. Next base: position 49,204 of record VTPC01090724.1, read on the forward strand.
TCTTTAACTAGAGGTTTGAAGCGCTACTTTTGAATGGAGAAAATCGTTATGTTTCAGTTCAATCCAATTGATTATGCATATACTTTAGGTAACTATAACTGATAATAATTTTAAGTTTTGTAGCTATAACTACAAGGAAAATAGACATAGAAATAGAAGTATCTATAGGCAATGTAAATATGTATTGTGAAAAATAATTAGAAACATATCTGTTAAGATCTGGTAATTACCATAAAAGTGATAAAAAATAATAAATTGGCGTTTAAATTTTTATGATAAGAATAAACAAGGAAATAATAAAATATAAGTGAATAATAAACCACTTAAAGGGATTTTAAAAGTATTTCAAATATTTCTTCAAAGCTTTTACGTTCTCCAAGAATCTTTTGTTTTTCAAGCTATACCTTTTTTACATTGTTTAATTAAAAGTCAATTACACGTATAAAAAGTATTATTATTGGCTTTTGTTTAACAAGATATTAATTTTAATAACCATCTTTGTTTATTTTAACGAAATCTTTTTGTATTGAGTTAATATGTTGAGTAAAATTATAATTGATTATGATTAGATAATGATTATATTTAATACAGTAATTTTAATTTCTCTTGCTTAATTGTTTTTACTATTTGCTCTTTTTCATGATATTTCAAAACATTGTGAGTAAGATTATTCATTATTTTAAATTAGAAAAATACTAAATCGAAATTAAAAATCTTGGAGAAATGAACCCACGACAATGTAAGTAAAAAAATTAATAAATACTTCTAATTAGATATTCTAACTATAGCTTAACTGATACAAACGTGCGGTTGTATACTACAACTATGGAAGTTGTAAGACATAGTACCTTTAAAAATCGCTTCTGTGTGCCTTCAACACTTTAATAGTTTCTTTGTATTGTATATTAAATTCTTGAAAACTTTTAAGATTGGGGTATTAAACTATTGATAAGTTATCACGATCCCATTTATTTGAACTTGAAAAAAAGATTAGTTTCCCCCAACTTCCTTTCAGTTAATTGCTGTGGCTATCTTTACAACCATTAATAATAAAGATCAACCCCGACTCTATAAAAAAGTTGGTTATCCTTATCAACTAGCTGTAATTTTTATCTATTAATACGTGATTTTGATAAATTGGTCTGAGTTTAGGAAGTAAAAAGATTTATTTTACAGATACGTTTTATACTGTGCCAGAAAAAAAATTTAAAAACGAAAGAAAGTATTTAACTGAACCTCCTATTATTAGGTATTTTGTCGGTTTTCCTGTAGTAGAAGTAATCATTTTCTTAACTATGTTTAATAAAAATTTTCTTGTCTCTCTTTCAAAAGCGTTTATTTAATTTCTCATGCTTGAAATGCCCGGGGCCTTTTACATATTATTTTGTCTAACCACTGCCGTGCAAAACTGCCAACTCTTTTCTGAATTCTTAAATTCTTTATTTATCTACTCGGGATAGTTTTTTTGGAGCTAGGAGTGATATTTTCCAAGTTATCATAAAACGTTTTCGAATTTCAGTAACTGGAAGATTTCCTAATCTTTGAATACATAGAATACAATGACTTGAATTCATTTTACTTAATCTTCTATCTATCTATCTTCTTCTATATAAATAAAAATGAATCGCAAAAATCACAACGACTGAACCAAATTGGATAATTCTTTTTTTGTTGTGTTTGTTATTATCAGGAGAAGGTTTGTATAAAAGAAAATTTCCAAAAAAATGTACAAAAAGACGTAAAAAAACATTTTTTCTCTTATACGTCATTTCGAGTGGTTCCCGAAGTATACAATAGATGGCGCCGCCGGCAGGGTGGCGAAAGTATCGAAGTGTATGTGTAAGGAAGTTTTCCCTAACTTTGAGGTAATTTGAAAAATGTAATTGTCAAAAACTCCTTTTGAATAATACAAAAATCATACTACGTGTTTATTTATTGTGATCTTTAGTCACAAAACAAGTCGTACATTACATATTTTTCCGAATACATTCTTCTAAAGTACCAAATCAAAGAAGAATTTGAATAAAACATAAAATGTGTAGGTAATTCAAATTATGAAACTTGCAACACTTCAACATTCGGATACACTTTAATTAGATAATGTCTCTTTCTTTTTTTTTTTGTTATGGCGTAATACTCATTCGAGAGTCGGCAAACCATCGGCGCTCTTTTGTACTGTCCAAATGGAAAAACTAAAAATGTGGTTGATTACAAAGCTTTACAATAAAGTATATAAATTCTTAAGATTTTTCTTTTATTGAAATGGAAAATTGTCTTATTTTTTCATTAGGTACTCCACCCGTGCGAAGCCGGGGCGGGCAGCTAGTAATTAGATAAAATACATCAAATGTCTACTATTAGCAACGTTTTGAACGTTTCATTATCGAATTAAAGTCGTTATACACAAATAGGTCTATTGAGAATTTGTTCCGCAAATAAAATTCCAAATGATTGTTGTTTGTTGAAAATTTTATCTTACCATCTTAATATGTAAGCAACCAATCTTTGCTTAGTACTGTTAAACACATATTCTTGTCGTGCTGGTGAATAAATTAAAAACTAACAACTCTTGTACATACCCCTCACCTTGAAAGAATGTCTTTCAACACAAGGTAAGTAAACGATCATATGAATATAAACAAACAAATCAAAAGAAACAATGTAAATTGAAATCAATGAACAATTTGATTGTCCCTCAAACTATTTTCAAATTTATTCTTGAATCTTATCTTTAGTAACACTAATTTCAATCGGAAGAGGACAAACTTTAGATAGTGCACGTTTAATTTCACAATTTGGAATTTTCACTGTCCCCAAATGAGGTTTCTTGTCTGGTCTAGGATGTACAGCTCCCATTCGACTAAGCTTCTAGTAGGCAGGAGGAAGGTTGTCGTCTCTCACCAAGACCAACTGTCCAACTGCAATATTTGCCTGTTCTACAAGCTATCTTTGTCGTTGTTGAAGTTCCGCTAAGTAAGCTTTTGACCATCGACCACAGAAGTGCTGATTTTTCATGAACATGACGAATGTCGGGATTTGGTAGTGCAGTTAGCCGTTTTTCAATCAGGAAATGTGAAAGAGTTATTTATGTCCAAAGGACTCGACGATAGTAAAGTTAGAGGTCTGGAGTTTAACACAGCCTCCATTTGAGTAAGAAAAGTATAAAGCTGTTCAAAAGTTAATGATGCATTTCCCGTTACCAGTTTTAAGTGATGTTTACTGGATTTCACTCCAGCCTCACACAACCCGCCAAAATCTGATCAGCAAGTAATTCACTAGAATTTTGCAGAAATCTACCGGAGTCTTGTAATTCAGAATTGGCTCCAATAAATGTAGTCCCATTATCAGAATAAACTGTGTTTGGCTTACCTCTTCGAGAGACATATCTACAAAAAGTAGCAATAAAACATTTGCTTGTTAGATTTGATACCAGCTGTAAGTGTATAGCGTTTGTCAAAAAGCACATAAATAAACAAACACTTTGTAATTTTGTACCCACGTCCAGGTTTATCTTCAATGTTGAAAAGTACGGCATAATCGACTTAGTCGTATGAAAAGGAAACGTGAGATGTACCCTAGCTTTAGGTAACATTCCCATTTGCTGTGTTATACCTTTCGGATTTATTTTAAAACATTTAACACAGTTGAGTACTACCTTTTTTGCCAAATTTCTTCCACCCAAGATACTCTACCTCAAAGAGCAACTTTGTTAATCCGTGAGATGGTAAAAGTAAAGGATGCCTTTTGGAATAGTCAAAATCTGATAAATGCAGCCTACCACCGACCTAAATCAAACCATTCTCATTAACAAATGGACATAATTTACTTATAGCCTTAGCTTTAATTTGCTTGTTAGATTGTAAATCATTAAAAATGTCACCAAATTCTTGTTGTTGCACCTTTCTGACAAGATTAGTCAATACATTATCAAGTTCAGTTACAGATAGTGGACTCGTGTTACAAGAAGATCCCTTTGAATTATGAGCAGATCTGAGACAGTAAGCAACAATTCGTTACAATCTACACAGTCTCGAAAATCTCTGAAATGGAAATGAATGTAGCTTGATAGCTACGAATGCAGTTACGAAGGTTTGTTTTTGTTCTTTGACTTCAAACGGATTATTAATCCTTTGAAAATTTTTACTAAGTCAATAGTCGTAATCAAGAGATAGCCACGAAGGCCCATTCCATCAAATAGTATGCTGAATTAATTTGTCTGGAAACTAATCTCGCAAGACAATGTTTGTCGGGTTATCTTCTGGTAGATATCCAACTTAAAGCAACATGTGAATCTAACCCCAACTAAACTTTACGAATCTTTAAATTCATTGATTTTACTACTTTTGTAATTAATTCAGCCAAAACAAGTGCAGCACACAATTCTAACCGCGGAATTGTTAGCTATTTGATTCAAGCCACCTTTACTTTAGAAAATGAAAGATTGACTTTGAATAATGCCCGCAGTGATTAAACACATGCGCCATAAGCATCAGTTGACGCATCTGTAAACCCGTGTGCGTCAATTTCAATATAATTTGCACAAACAATCAGTCTAGGAATTTTAAGTGTATTTATTATACAAAATAAAACTCTAAGCTTGCTTCAATAAGTATGCATCTCTGCAGGAAGTATTTCATCCCAGTCCAGTTTGAAGTAGTTTTCTTGCAAGAATCACACAAAGACTTAATAGTTATAAAAAATCAAATATTCTACAGATTTTACCTAATATAGAACGTATGGTAATTTTATTAGACAATACAAATTCAATTTTATATATACATAAGAACATCGGCTCTACACTCCCACATTAACCCTAACGCTTTGTGTAGTTGCTTTTTATCAACCTGCAATTTGCAAAAATCAATGTTATCCGAAGGAATGTGTTGTATAACTTGTGGATCATTTGATATCCATTTACGCAATTCAGAAAACTCACTTTTAAGAATTGATTTGACTTCATTACAAAGTTCAATCGTCTCAGCTTGCACATCAGCACCAGAAAGAAAGTTACCAACATATAAATTGTGTAAAATAGTTTGTGCAGCGTTTGTATTACTTTCCAAATGATTTAGACCCAACTCCCTTAGGCAACGAATGTTTCATACGTGACTATATATTTAGATTATGTTCTTGTAATCTTTGTTCTGGAGAGGAACGCCAAAATATCTTTTCTAATGACCTCTGGTTTCTGTCTACCAACACCATCGATACATTTTTGAAATTTCTGCACTAACAACTACATTACATTGTCTAAAGTGAAAAAAATTGATATGAGTTCATCTTGCACACTTGAACCAATATATTGAAGATCGTTAACTGAAATTCCATTATCTGACGGACATGTGCATTAATTTTATTCTTTCATGAAATTAATGTACATACATACCTTTAACCTCGGGATTCTTAATAAATCTTTTTTTCCAACGAATAGAATTTCCGTAAAGCATTTTTTCTAGTCATCCAGATTTGATGAAGACCTTCTAAGAGGAATGTCACCACCAATCTTTTTGTCTTTTGTCTTTTGACCGTTTTTGAAAAGATGTTTTCGCTGTCTTTATCATCTTCTGACAAGCAAGAGTTTAATGGGGGGAGGGGGATTCTTCCGAAGCCCAGAACTTTTCTAATTGCTCTTGAATATTAGTATTTAACGACAGATTACATCTCGAAACTAATGCTTTGTTTAGAACCTAAACTGGACCTGACATCACCCATCCAAACTGGTTTTTGAAGTAACGGTTGATCATAATCAAGACTTATTTGATCAATACAAAGTAAACTATAAAATATTTCAACACCAAGAAGAAGATCAATGTTGCCTGATTTGCAGAAAAGAAGATCTGCCAATTTGATATGTCCAGGAATACTCAGTTGCGAAATACTTAAATTATGATTTGATACCGTTTCACTTATTTCATCAATGACCAAACAATACACTGAATTTTCAAACCTATTATGTCTTGAACAAATATTTACTGAACACCTACGTTTGATATTAGAAACTACTTGATTAATTCCAATAATTAAAATATTAATATCCTCCATAGGCAATTTCAATGTGTCACAGAGACTTTTTGTTGTTAGATTTGATTGAGACCCATTATCCAGTAATATGCGACACATATAAACATCATCATTTATATCTAGAACTTCAACTACTGCCGTTGAGAAAAGTACATCAACACCTCTCATATCCTTTTTACCAATAACTGAATTTACTAAAGATATCACTCCAGCTTCTCCGACACTAGAAGTGTTTTCTTTATTTGCTCAGCACTGTTCTCGCTGTGCTGCTAAACCAGATTCTGTACCTTTTTCTCATAATACAAAAGCGTGTGATGTTTTGCACCACATTTTCTACTAACAACCAGTCACACATTTTTTGCTAATATGTGATCCCTTTTTTAAGCAATTGAGGCATAATTTGCCTTTTTTTGATTTTTCATATCGATCATAAACTAACAATTTAAAAAATTCCTCGCAATTTTCTATGCTATGTTTCCCACTACAATATTAAAAATCATCATTAGCAATCAAAAAGGACTTAATATGTTTCTGATTTGATGAACGCCCTTTTTTTCCTAACCCTTAATTTTAATTTTGTCTACAAACTCTGTTTTTTCAGTATTGTTACTTTCCAATGTTTGTAACCTCTGAATTCTTTCCTTGAATCAATCTTTAAATTTCCTAAATTTTAGAAATCGCTTCTTCGGTTTAATTTCCTCCCATTTTTATTTAAAAATATTATCTAATTTCCGATTGTGTAATGTGTATCAAGAAAACATCTCAAGTTTGTACTTCTACATCCAATTTGTCCAAATAATTTACTATTTTTGTTGATCCGTTTAAGTTTTTGTAATTCCGCTACAGATGCTTGTTCAACTTTCGGCAAAGCAAGTAATGCCTTTAATTAATTGTTTACCAAAACATAATCATTATTATAATTTTCACATAACGTTTTCCAAGAGTGTATATACAGGGTCGCTAAAAAGTATAGAAACACGCCACCCCCGCAGAAACGATAAGAGATAGACAAATGAAATTTGGAAAATTTAAAGTATGTATTTTTTGCCATGTTTCGCGAAGGTAATTAAAAACAAATCTTCAATTGTTTTTTCGTACGGCCGCCATATTGAATTTTTTTTATGGAACACCCGGTATATGATTCCATATTTGGATAGAGATTTTCAAGACAAATTCAATGATATAAGGTTGCTATACTTATCTCGAAAGGGTTTCGAGATAATCGCTATTCTTTTGTCAGGAGTTTCCCTATTAAAAAGTATGGAAACACGCTGCTCCTGCAAAAACGGTAAGAGATAGAAAAATTAAATTTGGAGATAATAAAGTAGGCATTGTTTTCCATGTTTTGCGAAGAGAGTTAAGATCAAATCTTCAATTGGTTTTTCGTACGGCCGTCATCTTGAATTTCTTTAAATGGATTACCCTGTATATTACCACATATCTCGATAGGGATTTTAAAGACAAATTCAATAATGTAGGGTTACTATACTTATCTTGAAAGGTTTTGGAGATAATCGGTATTCTTTCGTCAAGAATTTCTTAACTTCAAGGACGGATTTGTAACGCAAGTAGTTTCCTCTATTATTTGCAAAATTCCTTACGAACATTTCAGAAAAGATTGTTTCGTTGACAAAAAACTAACGCATCGCATTTTGAACACTTCTTATAAAATTATATTATGTTTTTGTTATTATCAATTCGTCACTATTTGGTCTTATTCCACCTTATTAGTTTGTTCTAGCATCAATCTATTATTTTAAATAACTAGACTAGGGGCAAGATTTTTACGGTTTTCGTTTACTTTAATTACTTATAAAATAATCGCACATCATTTTTTCAGTTCCGTTGCCTTTGCTGTTTCACGGGTAACTCAATTTTGATAAACATTAATAGTGAACTCCTTGACAAAAGAATAGCGATTATCTCCAAAACCTTTTAAGATAAGTATAGCAACCCTTATATCATTCAACTTGCCTTGAAAATCCCTATCCAAATATAGGGCCATATACAAGGTGTTCCATTTCAAAAAATTCAATATGGCGGCCGTACGAAAAAAACAATTAAAGAATTGTTTTTAATTACCTTTGCAAAACATGGCGAAAAATACCTACTTTAAGCTCCCCAAATTTTATTTGTCTATCTCTTACCGTTTCTGCGGAGGGTAGCGCGTTTCCATACTTTCTAGCGACCCTGTATGTTGAGGGATTAAAATCTTTCCCAGTGACGGCATGCAACGCTTCCCCTTCAAAAGAGACACGTAAATAATGAAATTTATAAGCGTTAGTTAATGCTCGATTATTGTGAACCAATTCTTTAAATGTATCTCGAAAAAGTATCCAGTTGTCATTAAATTTTGGAATGGGTATTGATGGTAATTTAACATTAGAAACTAATTCATTAGAGCTAACCTCTAAAGCACGTTCTGTACCCTCTTTAGAATCCTGCAAAATGCTACGATTAAAACAGATTCATTTCTTTCCTTTATTTGATCATTTAATTCATCCTCTTTTACCGATACTTCAATCTCTATTTGATATTCCTCAAATTCTGATAAAAGGCTTTCTATTTGATTTAACTTTAACTCTACACTCTCAAAAGATTCGGTATTTGCAATCCATCTATATATTTTTTATAATTTGTTAATCTAGCTTTTACTGAGCCCCTTTTTTTCATATCCTAATCTTCAGTAATTATCTTAATATTTATACCAATCTAACAAAGCTCCGTAATGGACAAGTTTTTATCGAAATGATTTAACAGGATATTTAGGAATTATAGAAAGGCACTTTTAACTCACAGCTGTGACGTATCTACTATCACTCCAATTGAATAAACCAATTCAATTTCCAGTATATTGTAATCTTTTCACTAATTTGTATTCGGCGTGCTTTTTTCTCCGCCACTGCCCACTCCAATCGTCGACTGACGCTGTGTCTTATGCTGACTTGCAGTATCCATTCGAACAATGTCTACTAGCACGCGACGCGATGACCAGTCACATTTAAAATTGCTCGGTAATTTCACTTCCCCAGATAAAGATAGTGATAGCAGACTAGAACCCGTCAACACATCCCACTACTGTCTGCCTATGCAAAGGTCCACAACCTTCTTTTTGTTTGGTTCATTTTGTAAAGATTTGCACATTCAACTTCTACTTTTTACCAATTAAGTCGCAATAACACCAATTCTTAATAACTCCAGTTCATCATCCGGCTCGAAGGACCATGTGTTGGAGAATTTTCCAGCAAATAAAACTCCAAATGATGGTTGTTTGTTGAAAACTGTATTTGTACACCATTTTTAATACTTGAACAACCAACCCTTGCTAATACTGTTGAACACATAGTCTCGTCGTACTTGTACAAGATCACAAAAATAGTATTTTATGAGGTGAACTAGGAATAAGAACTTAAAACTAAGGTTGATAAATAATCATGATGGTGATATATCTTTGCAAATGCAACTTGCTACTTGGATGTCGAACTTGTGTTACCTCTACTAATAAAGTCTAGTATATTGTAGCTGGTGTACTCTAAATACACAAACACATTTTGTAATACAGTCAAATTATGGCAAAGAAGTTTTGATACTTTGTAGCGTTATTGGGGAAGGTACATTTTGTACGAAATTAACACGTTGAGCACGGAGCGTTGTATGAAAACTGTACCACGATTCCTGAGGATTCAAGCACGGTGAAGTTTTACATAAAACCACGCCCGTACTGTACTTTTAAACGACGTGGGTGTTGCAATGGACCACGCTATGCTGCTAAATAGGTGGGAAACGCTCAACTGCCGTCCTAATGATCCGTTCATACTTTTGTTGCGGCAATTTTAAGTCCATTTTTCTAGTTTTTGAAAGATATATTTGTACTACCACAATGGTGTAACAGGAAAATCATATAAAAAAAACTATAATTGAATACATAAAAGCTACAAAACATAAAAATATTTAGTTTTTAGTAAATGTTATTCTGTAACGTAATACAGTAAATGCGGGAAGTTACATAAAAGAAAACGTAATCATATTCTTTCTGCCTTATGTACAGTAAAGAAACAAGGAATACAGTAATTTCTTTCGCATCTTGTGCACATCCATACTGAACGGGGACACTCGTTTTGAGCAGCAACTCTTCCTTCTGATTCTTTTATTTTTGCGTAACACCCCACACATCTTTTTCTTCGCCTTTCTACCAAGGTATGCTCTCTAGCAACTTCCTTGTTTGCATTAGTACCAGTTTTATCTTCTTTCAATAACACCAAAGCAAGTTCTTCCCTATATTTCGTAATTTGCATCTTATTTTGTGTCACACTCTTGTATAACAAGTAGGAATTTACTAGTGCGGAGCAGAAGATCAATTTTACCACTAATTTGCGGTACCATTCCGTACCTCTTTGCAGACAATGTGAATATGCTTTCAGTTGATCTGAAAGATCGATATATGATTTTGATTTGTTATAGTCCACGACAGCTTGTGACTTATCTATTTCTTTGTCTTGCTGGCGAATCGATACGACGTCAACATTGTGCTGAGTAGTGAGCATTAATACATCACGCGTATCTTTCCATTTCAGCATTACGATACCGGTTCCACTTTCTTCGGCAAAAACCTCATTTCTTTTGAGTTTTTTGCTGACAACACTCTTTGAATTGAGTTTGCGATTGGAACGTACAGTTTCTACAAGATGTGTTTGTCGTTGTAATAGTTGTGAAGCTGAAGAAACGCTTGTATAATAGTTGCCTGTGTATAAAATACGTCCACTATCCAAAAGTTTGTCCATCAGTGAGTATACAGAAACATTTTGGTTCCCTTGACAGTCTTTTCCGCAATATATTTTCAGATTATAGGTATATCCGCCTGACGTACACAACTTATACAACTTGATCCCAAATTTGTGTTTTTTGTTCTTTATGTACTGTCGAAATTTCAGACGACTTCTAAAGGGAACAAGAATTTCGTCTATACAAACATCAGCGCCTGAAACTAGTACGTATTGAAATCGCTGTATAAGTTTTTCCATTAAAGGAGTTAATTTTCTAAGCCTGTCGTTTTGGGAAAGATCATCTTCATTGTCACTAAAATGCCACATTTTGAGCAGTTGCTCAAAACGGTTTCGTGGCATAGTTCGTTTGATTCTGTTTGCATATGGAACGTTTACGCTCCAATAATCTTTCAAACAAGGTAGTTTCATTAGACCCATCCACAAAATCATGCCAAAAAACTTTTCCATTTCGTCGCGGTTAGTTGTAATCCAAGCCTTTACGTGATCTTTAGGTTTCTGAACTACTTTTGCAATTTGCTCTGCATACAAGTTAGTTTGCTCCACAAAAATTTTTAAAAAATCATATGGATCTTTATTAAACTAGACACAGTTTCCTATAAAATTGGTTCTTTTTATTTTTTTAGCGATACTTTTTGAGATTTGTTTAAAATTTGCGGTGTTTTAGGAATTGGTATAAGAGACTGTTCTCGTACACTCGCTATCCATTAAACCTGATTTATGTAGACTAGCCGTGTTTATGGAACCTGATTTTGAATAATATTGTATTATCTGGGTATACCGTGAACGTTTCCAAGCAACTGGGAATAAAACAAGTATAAAGTAAATAATTTACTAGATGTTTTCAATTATGAGAGATTGAACCTTCTTGGGCTCATTTATAGGCGAAATAATGTATTATCATGGTAACTCGATAGCGGAAACTTAACACCAATAAAGCTAAAGATTGAAATATCAAGTTAAGGGAATTTTTTGGAATTTCACACATTCGATAGAGAGCAGATGCAAAATTTGCAACAATCTCATGCGAGCACATCTACAGTTGTTCAATAGGATTTTGCACTTATGTTAATTAACAGAAATCCATGTCTACGAGGGCGGTTCAATAAGTACCCGTGTTAGAAATGAAGACACAATTTTTTTCAAAAATTTTTTTTTTATTTTTCAACATAGTCTCCTTTTAGAAATATACACTTCTCCCAACGTTCCTGCCATTTTTTTAACCCCTCCAAAAAATAGGAATTATCGAACTCTCCAAAATACGCCTCTATCTCGGCGTTGACTTCCTCGTTTGAGCTAAATTTTTTTCCCGCGAGCCATTTCTTCATGTTAGGAAACAAAAAAAAGTCGCAGGGAGCCAGATCGGGTGAATACGGGGGGTGCGGCAGCAATTCATAACGCAATTCATGCAGTTTGGCGGCGACAACTCCGGATGAATGTGCTGGTGCGTTATCGTGGTGAAACAGCACCTTCTTTTTCGCCAAATGCGGCCGTGTCTCCTTCAATTTTTTGTCGAAGCTGTCTAATAACTCACTATAGTATTGTCCAGTGATCGTTCTTCCTTTTTCTAAAAAACCCATGAGGATGACGCCGTTCGCATCCCAAAAAATCGTCGCCATGACCTTTCCGACCGATGGAACCATCTTCGCCTTCTTTGGAGCAGATTCACCGGGAGAAATCCATTGTTTTGATTTTTGCTTAGTTTCTGGTGTGTAATGATGAATCCAGGTTTCATCAACGGTGACAACTCGACGCAAAAACTCCTTCGGATTTCGCTTAAATTGCTCCAAACACTGCTTCGAAGTTAACAGCCGCATCCGCTTGTTGTCCACCGTTAGCAATCGCGGCACCCATCGCGCCGACAATTTTTTCATCGCCAACTTATCATGTAAAATATTAATTGCCGTTCCGGTCGACACACCTACGGCCTCTGCTACTTCACGCACTTTCGTTCGTCGATCAGCGAGAATCATGTCGTGGACTTTTTGAATGATTTCCTCGGTAACCACGTCTGCCGGGCGTCCTGGTTGCTCCTCATCAAAAACGGATGTTTGCCCATAAACAGCATCCAACTTTGCTTTTGTCTCCTCGCATTTTTTCCCATCCAAAAACAGAAAGCGAATTACCGAACGATACTGCTCTTTTTCCATCTTAGCTAAAATCACGAAACACGTCTTACTCAAATGGCTGTCAAATCCAAACTAACCTATCAATCAGTCTGCAATTTGTTATACCGTCGTTTGATAGATGGCAGCACACGATGATAACACCAACTTCCCTCAGGAACGCCTTCTGTCGTCAAACACGGGTACTTACTGAACCGCCCTCGTATAACGTAATTGGTAATATCTTTATTTCTTATGCCACAAAGTTTTTGATATGTTGAAGTTATTGACAAATCTTGTCTTAAGTAACACAATCTGTTTTACTCTTTGATCTTTTTAAGTTTTCTTCTTCAAGATTGTTCTATTTTGTTCCATTTACTTCATGGTAACTTTTTTCTATTTTGATGTATCTAGGCCTCTAGGCTCATCTTCTACTTAACCATTACTAAAGATTTTCTCGAGATTCTCTACTTTATATTTTCATATCTACGACAATTATTTAAGACGTAATGATAACATAACAAACTGTTTGATTAGTTAGCCAACAGTTCAATTGCCTGAAAATTTTACTCATAGTCGTGGAATACGGAGAACGAACGATTATTAGTTTCTCTACTATTATTTATGACTCCACATCAATTTGAATTTCCGCTTTATTTTCTATGCGCCCATTAAAGTCTCTAATTAATAAGTTCTCGCGAGTTTATTAAATCCAATGTCTATAATGAATAAATGCTGTATCGTTTACAATATCAAAATAGTTTACCTTTTGAGTGGCCTTCTTATATTAAATATTGTTTGTATCAAATGCAATAATTCAATCAAAATATTGATTTGACTTTAATGCACAAACTTGTGATAAGATTAAGAAGGCATCTAGACAAAAATTATTAAAATGAAGGTTATAATAAATTTTTAAATTGAGGAATAAAGAAATTTTATTAATTTCGGAAAAGGTCTTATTTAAAACAACTGAATTGCTTGTTGAAATTTTCCATTGCTATTAAATTTTCGTCACCAATTTCTTTCATATTAATTCTGTAATTTATCAAGCATTAAATATTCTCCATTACTATTCTAAACTAAAAGTGGCAATTTTGATAATAAGTTTTAGTAAACATTTTCAGCAAATACTTAATTAGAGTATTCAGATAAACAAAAACAGTTTAGAGATAATATTAAGCATAATATTATTTGTACAAGAAAATTAGAAAATTTAAAAGATTCTACAAAAAATAATGATAATACAAATAATATCGGATGTAATTTTAATTATTTACAGTAAGCTAAATTAAGTTTATGTATATTTTTTCTTAACACTTTAATTGAATATATTGTTTTCCTCGATTTTTTGCTACGTAACTTATTATCTGGACCACTTAAAAAATTATCAGTTTTTTTGTAATGCTTAAATGTCAATGCAGACAACTTCAAAAATTATTATCCCACTAAATTCATTATAATTTTTATCTCTGTTAGTGATAAGACGGATTCTCCTACATAAACATATCCCCCACCACAAACTTGTTAACATCTTTCCATTACTTGCTTAAGTCACTGTGTTGTGGTGAGCGTCGGTGATTGGTTTCATTGATTAGCGATCGATAACTCCTTCCAGGGTAGTTTCCGAGAAGTTTTCTTTTTAATTTCCTTTAATTTTTTAATCAATTGTTATGTGTTGCGTGAAAAGTGTTGCGTGATTTTGTTAATTTTAATTGGTGTCGTCGATTTGTTTTTATAACTGAAGGGTTTTCGTTAATTTATTACTACTAATGTTGGGGCCTGTTAGATTCACAAACATGCCTTCCACATATTTATGCAATTTAGCCGATATCTCCATTTCGGATACAGAACTTGAAGGTGCCGATTGTTTATTAGGCAGCAATATAAGACCCGTTGAAGAATATGTTTTTCAAGTAATGGGCGGTAAGTTAATTTTGAAAGATTTTCCTATTTAAGATAAATTAGAAGGTTAGTTTCAATTGATCCTTCAAATTTATTTTTGTTTCCAATCTTGAGTTATTTTCTATTCTTTATCAAAATTTGCTGATTACGGGCCGATTCTCTAATCGGTAATACTTTCCCAATATATATGTGCGCCTTAAAAATGTTTTATTTTGAAAATCATTTTGATTCTGTAAAGTTTAAAATTGAGAATTTATAAAAGACAAAATTAAGAAATATTTCTAAATGAATTTATTAATGAAATGACTAAACTATCTATTTGTTTTACTTTCAATACTTAAGAAAATTAATAAAGTTATGTAAATACCTTAAATAATCTGTTATGACTCATTACAGAAATTATTCTGTTAACAAATAAAGTTATACCTATAGATTGTTGTAAACATGGTAAACAAGATTGTAATTTTAGGTCTCATTAGAAGGAAAACCTGAATAGATATGTTATTGCAATAATTACTAAACATAGATTTACATGCTATGGGTACGTGTAACTTTATTGTATAATTATATCGACCATCATTCCCTTAAAAATCTTCTCTTTGTAAAGTTTACTTTATGGCAGATAATAGAAGCTTCAGATTACAATTATGTCTGTTAACTAAAGGAAGAAGTATTGGCAACAGATGTAATTAAACTCTACTCTTCAGGTAACTCATGTGACAATACGTAAATGTCATTTACTAAATGATCTTTCTACTTCTACTATAAAGAAAATAGTAGTCTGAAAGAACCAACTTGATGTCTTCACAATTAGATAAATTATTTATGAATAAGAAAAACAAAATTATTTTGTGTGCGTGTTACATAAGATTTGATAAAGACTTTTTCAAATCATCATTGGTTGTTTCTGTTAGACCTTGAATTAACATACATACTACGAGAGGAACAAAAAAGTGATCGCACTATATATGTATATATTCTTAAAAAAATCCGCCATCTTAGCGTTTATTTTGTTTAAACAATTGTTAGTTGCAAACTTAGATAAAAAGTTTCAATAATATAAATATCTTCCAATCTTGTTCTTATAATACGTTTCTGTGAAAAATGTAGATAACTAACGTGATTATAGTTGGCAACGAAGATAACGGAAACATAGAAATTGATGCAAAGATTGTTTTACATAGTGACCGATTATTCATAAATATAAAATTTGTCTCCTGCCTAGGAAAAACTAAAAGTTGAAAATAAACACAAGACATAATATTAACAAATCTATCGGAAGAAAACAAAAGCTTCTTTCATTTGGTCTCTCTCTGACTTTGAGTCTCAGTTGAGAAAGACTAATGACAGATTCCTGACTGCGATTTTGGCTCTGTGATAGACATCCAGTGACTTCAGACGGAAGTTTCGAGATGGTAAATTGAAAAAAGGTCTACAGAATGTTGTGTTAGGGTCAAAACTGTGCAGACACAAGTTAATCATTAAAAGAATTGGATTGTATTAGACAACAATTATCAAAGTAAATTACCATTCTACATATAGGAAAAAACAGAATTCTTGTGAAAATCAAACTCGCATAATCAGCTGTCCCACCCAATGTATTACCATTAAGCTAGCGAATTTTTTGCCAAGCAAAAACTAAGTGATGTATACGTATTAGTAAAGATGAAATCTCAATATTGTTACACATTAAGTAAATAACTCTTCCGTCATGACTGTGTCTTTATGATATTAATCCCACTTTGTACTGCATTCTGTTCTAATCCATCATACCACTTTGTGTATGCTTATTGGTCGCGATATCAGAGACCATCTACAAAGTAGATATGAGAAAAAATATTCATATGATAATACAATCTATCACGATAATAAAAAGTAATTCTCCACTTTGCCACGGTCTACCACCGTCATAAAAAATAGCTGCTCTTACCCATTTTGTCTTGCGTAACTACAGAGTAATGGTAATGGCATCAAAAGAAAATTGTGAGATTAACTTTGTTATTTATCTACTAAATTAAGGTAATTCGTTATTTTAATTACGTTAGGGAAGTCCAGGACCGGTCTCGGACGTTAAGCCAGTGAAACGACTGTCTCAGTGGGCACAGATATGGGAGCGTAAAGATCAGTATAGAAAGATGTAAACTGCATCCCCAAAAGACAAATGCAATAAATAATCTTTGATGGCACCAACAAATCGCGTCCAACATCTTGGCATCGACCACAAAGAAGTTCCTTGATTTTTGGACATTTTAATTTTTATGGGATTTTTTCTTAAGAATTAAGTGAGATTATACTGTTTCAATTTCAAATTAAGACCAATAAATCTCAAATTGAGAACAATTACTTTCAAACTAAAAAATTACAAATTGAAGAAATTAACTAGAAATTTCAAATTGAAACCAATCTGAACTCAATTTAAAGTTGACCAGGCTCAATTTGAAGTTGTTTCATCTCAATTTGAAATTGATTGTTTTCAACTTAAAATTGATTAGTCTAATTCGAAATTATTATTCTAATTTGAAATTGATTAGTCCCAATTTGAAATTGGAAAGATATAAAATGAGAGATGTGTTAAGTACCCTCTGTGTTTTATTTTGTTGTATTTTTATTTTTTGCTTATTTATTGTTACTTCATTACGCTGGCTTAGTGAATACAGTGGTTAATCATGAGCTAATACTCTCGTGTTTGAGTTTCCACAAGTTCACCTAAATTTAAAAAAAAAATACCGACGACATTGCAGGTATAGTTGAAATATTTCGGGAAATGAAAATCTATCTATCTGTACTCAGCAAGCAGAGCGCTTTGACAACGCTTACAAATTCATATAACTTACGTCATTAAAACACTATTTTTGTTTTTTATTGGTTATCGGAATTTCTATTTTTTTGTATGATGTCAAAAAGTCGTCTACTTTGCCATTAAAAAATGCTTTTTCTACATTCTTATGTTTCTGATTGTTCATAGATCGCGTGAAGTAGATGTCACTCTGCTTGCTGGACATTTCCCAATATTTGGCGAATATCGAAGTAAGAATACAATTCCCGTGAAATCAACCTAAAATATTTTCAGATGAAGTAATTAAATGCAAATGAAAGTTAATATAGAATTTAGATTAAAACTTTAATAAGACCAAAGCACGAAATCTGTTTTTGGGGGCGTTGTAAGTTTTTACCTATTGCTTCTTTCATATTGTCGCTCCACCGCTTGAGATCTCTCTACACTTCTTTTACTTATCATATGCTTTGTCTATTTGCTGTCGTCTTGTCGTTGCACATGACACTCCCAACTCCATTTTAATGCCGCATCTATGCTTCGTTCTTTGTGTCGTTGAAAGTTTATTTCAATATTCATCTGTTACGAATTGAAAATTTTGTAGAACTACACTCTACAGTTTATAGAAGGTGTTCAGAGTGTGTACCATTTACAGCTTGGCAATGATAAAGTCGTCTTTCAAATTCGTTTACTGCATTTTGAATCGTTTATGGTGTGATAGCTTTAATCTCTGTTCTAATACGGTCTTTTCAAGTTTCAATATCTTCAGGCATATCGACATCAATCTTATTTTTGAGATGGCTCCACAGAAAAAAATCAAGTGGACTTAAATCCGGCAAGCGAGCTGGCCATTCTACTGCACCTCTTCTGCCTATCCATCGATAAGGGAAAGTATTATCAAGAAACTGTCGGACATTAATTCCGAAATGAGGAAGAGCCTCGTCTTATTGCAACCATATTCTGTTATGGGGTACATCTGGATCTAGTTCATTAGGAAATAGAACAGCTAAAGCAGGAACTAAGTCAAATCTTAAAAAATCTAGATAAGCATCCGCTGTTGAATTATGTTCTATAAAAAAGGTCCCAAAATTTGGGTTTCAATAATTCTTGCCCAGACATTGACTTTCTGCTGATATTGGGTGTGCCCTTCTACATACCAGCCAGGATTTAGCGAAGACCAGTAGCGCGTGTTCTGTTTGTTAATGGTACCATTCAAACAAAACGTTGCCTCATCAGTGAAGAGGATATTTTTATGAAAATTTGCATTTTACTGAAGCCTATGTGTTATTTCTTCGCAAAATTGCAATCTTCGATCTGAATCATCTTCTAATAATTCTTGACCTATACAAGGTTTATTCGGATGCCACTTCTCCTTCCTTAGAACTTCGTGTGCAGTGGATTTCTTCAAAGTATGTTCACGAGCAATTTGTCGAAGTGACATGTGGATTTTCCACGACAGCCAACATTATATTCTCACGTTGTTCATTATTTAGAGCTTTAGGTCTGTCCGTTTTTGGACGATCTTTGACAGAACCCGTCTCATCAAATTTATGCAAAAGTTTACTTACAGTAGACTGAGAAATATGGTATTCGGGGTGCACGTTATTAAACAAATTGCAAACTTCCTCTTGTGTTCTCCTTCTGTCTCCATATCCCAGCATCATTAAAATTTCGATACGATGGTTTTCTGATAAATGATCCATAGCAAGTCGTATTTTTGTAACTGTTATCCTCACGTTAATCAAAATGCTGAAATTAATTAAACAAATAACTTTTTGCTTCAGTTCGGTTATTAATTGACATTTCTACGACGCATTCAATTGTTGCAACAAACAAAAGTGTATCACACCGACCATAATCTGACTAGATTATATTGAACATTTTAAAAGACCGCGTCTGGAAAGGTAACAGATGAATAAATAAACTTTTAAACGTTATTCAAAAAAATTTTTGCGTTTTAATCAAAATTTACTTATGCAAATGTATCAAGTTTTACATCATTGAAAAGAGAAAGACATTCTCTATCAAATGAGTACAATAAAAAGATACCTTCCCATTAAAGAAAATTGAAGCATTATTCGTTGCGCTTTTGTTTTTTTAAAAAATAGTTATTTGGTATTGCCCTGTAATGTAAAACTAAACACTAAACAACTTTTATAGGAAACATTTTTCCATAAAATGCATATTTACTGAGATATATAGGATATTCCATACTTTTCGGACACACTGGATGTGTATCTAGTACTTGGCGTTTTGTTAGATGGCACTTTATTTCACGATTTTAATGTTATATCGCTGATTCTACTTAAATAAACATGGGTATTATGTGTACATTTACAAACTTATTGTTGGTATTTTCCACTGATAAGTTTACTGTAAAGACGAAACAATGATCTGAAGGTACGATGGTGTTATGTTTACGTAATTTCGCATTTATTGGGAAAATCTTTTTTAATAATCAAAATGGAATTATTTCCATTTTTGAAACAAATTAATTTTACGATTAAAAGATAATTTTCTGCTTACTAACTATCATTATTTAATATTGATCGAGAAACAATATTTTCAGACCAAGAGTGTTATATATTTGATTCAACAGTACGGCTATATTTTCATATTAGCAAAATACTTCGAGATGATGCCTTTCTCTCATCGAAAAATCTTTAAATATATATAACAACTTAATTTCTAACCTTTCTTTTTAGTAGAGTTTTTTAAATTGACCATAAATTTTAACATAGAGCCCAGTATCCAATTATAAATTGAGGGGAAGGCGATAAACTCGAACAGAATTTACTGTCAGTTACATTCACGAGATTATTTATACTTACAATTTATATTAATCTTACCAACTACATATACTCGTACAACAGGGTTTGTAGAATGTAATACCTTCATTTCCACTTTCTACATGACACCCTCTATATTCTCCAATTCTCTATTTAGTTTTCCACATAATGTTTGTTTGCAAATACGCATTTCCCAAAGAATTTTGCTATAATTAGGAATTGACCTGAATAAACAATTTTTCTCTGTAATTATCAGTTTCACTATTTTATTGTAAATGAGATTATTTCTACAATTATTAATTATTTTCATATTAATACTTCGTGTATAGTTTCCAAATTCTTAAAACTCAATTAACAATAAATAAATATCTATAAACACTAACATATATTTATAAATGTCTCATCTGTTAGCTTAACTGTGTTGATTTTATGAAATTGGCTTATAGGAAAATAAAGAACAATAAACAAAACATGAAAACTCCTCATTAAGATAAATACTATAATTGAAGCGCAAATATAAGTCATATTTCCTGAGAATTTGATAGACGAAGTAGCGGAATATCAAATGGAAAGATACTACCACTAAAGTATTGGATAGTCAAAATCATTACAAGCAATTTCTTTATTGAAACATTTTAGCTGAGTAAGCTGAGTTCATTGTGGAAAGTCACACCTTTGTAATTTGTGCTATGGATAATTAACTTCCATAACTTTGGAGAGATTGAAATGACTTGAGCTTTTTTTTCACTTTCGCAGAATTCTCAACTTCTTTCTGCGTAGGTATGTATTTACAATAAGACAACTGTATGCATAAGATTTGGAAGCAGTTTGTACTACAATTCATGACTTGGCAACAAGATCTTTTGATTTAGCTACTGACCGCATCCATTATGAATACAAGGCTGATACATCTGTTGAACTGTTGTATAGCAGAGTATTGAAAGAAGATAAGATTTGTCAGATCTAGATTGAGAAAGAAAGAAATTGTGAACTGTTTGTAAATATGTAATAGAGCAAATCAAGCTAATTCCAAAGCAACACTAAATCAGGGACAAGGTTTTTCTAATTTACGTGTTTCTTGGACAATGCAGATTGTTTCGGTTGCTTGGAATATTCACGTGGCCTAAGGCAGCTATCAGATGTGGAGGTGTTTGATCAATCAAGTTTAGAATTTTTTTTCTAATTTATCTCTTGGACCACGCAGCATATCTTTTATTAGCCGGAATATTCTTGTGGCTTGAGAAATGTTTCACAGCAGTGATGATGATGTTCAATCATACAGTAAACAATAAATCCAGGCTTTCTTCCTTGCTAAGCAACCAAATAAACTTCAAGATGTTTTGCTTCCTTCACTTTCTTTGTTCTGAGTACTTAGTACCATGAGAAAAAAACCATGAAGCTCTTCAGATTATTAGTGCAGTTAGGCTAAGATTACCCCATTTACAAAAAAAAAACTTAGACTTATAAAAAAATGGCCCCTTTACATAAGCTGTGGTACGAATTGCTATTTAATCGAAACATTTAGAATATTTTGAATTAAAAGGTTTTATTTTTTAAATGAAATGTAACATTTTGAAAAATGTATAACCAATACTATGACGGACCAACAAAATTGCCAGACACACCTGGAGACTCAAAAGTGCAGAAGCCCACTTGATCGTCTTCATGCGTGCTTATAGTGTCCCCACTTCCTGTTAGCTTATAAAGAAGGAAATGACATTTGTGCTAGAATCACGTTAAGTTCTTGAATGCAGTATGAAGAGAAGCTTTTTCTTGTTGAAAACACGTTACCTTAAAAATCACATTATCCTTTTTCTACCAAATAACACACACGAGTATTACATAAAAAATTCTGCAATCAGTAAACAATAGGCACATTGTAGTTGATAAACTGAAAAATATTTTATTTAAAGAAAACGGTAATTGGAAAATATAAAATGTGCTAATTTTCTGATGATTTAGATCATTTAAGCTTTATTAATTGTTAGATATCTTTCCTTTCCACGCCTTTAATTGTTGCTTCGTGATACGAGATTTTCGTAACCTCGATAACCTTACATTATAAATATAAAAAGTACCACTCAAACATCTTCATGTTATTATTATATAAAAGTTACTTGAAAGTCTAATCTGTAAATTTTATCATTGGTGACGTGCAATTAGCAACTATTTCGGTGTACATTATCTTTCATCAATTTTTTGCGACACTCGCATTAACTCCAGATAAATAATTTTCATCACGATTTATAAACTCCCTATTGTATCTGCCTTTAAAGTTTTCTGATTTTATATTATAAATAAATATATATACATTTAAACTTTTTAATTCATTTATTGTTCTTTAATTTCGTGTAGGTATATGAATAATGTCAAAACTTAAACAATAATGTCCCAGTGAAAGGTGACGTCAATTGGTCATTTGCTTAGTTTTAAATTATAAACTATAAAATTAAACAAAAATTAATTGCTTGCGTAAAGTAACATCTACGCTGTGAAAGCCACGTCCAACAATGATTCCACCACACTAATGTTTATTGTCGCAAATTAATTATAATGATAATAGAAAGCCAAGTGTAGGTAATTTACTATAATCTAATTGATATTGGGCGGGTATACATAATATCATTGCATTTATATTTTTCATTATAATAATCATAAAAACAACATCTTATTTAATTTCTTCACACATTAGGAGGTAAAAAATTAGATTTAAGATAATTATATTATTTCCAACTAATTAATTAACATTTTGCGCAAAAAATTGCAGTAATAAATAAAACTCCCATCATAATAATATTATATGAATCTAATCAATCAATAAGAGGAGTTATTTTGTATTGTCCTGTCGTTCCAGCTATATTTATGACCTGTAAGCGTTTTCTCAAAACGAAGATTGCAATAAATTCAAGCCCAGTAAAGAAAATTGAATTGAACTGTTCCGCATGAATTGATGGGATGCCTTTCCATAAAGATTACTTGCATTACATAACTTACTAGCCTCTTGTACTACAATGTAACATGTAAATTATTATAAGTATTTGCTTGTTACAAACTATTAAGAGAAGTATTTGCATAACTGGTTAGAAAACGTATATTTTCAAGTTGACATGGGTAATTTGTTTTCTTTTGGAAATTTTAATGCTCGTACACTGGATGATGCTGAATTTGACATTCAAGATCTTATCAAGGTACTAAAGATTGTCTTATTATCATTTGTTTGATGAGAAGAATACATTTTAGTTTATTAACAGCTCTTTTTGCTGATGCCTTTACTTCAATGAATTGGAAGTTTTACAAATTTTTGGAACATGGAGATGCTTCTCACTACTTCTATAGCTAATGCTATTACCTGTAAGATATAAGTTGGTAAAGGTTTTGGCATGCAAGAATATGTCGATAACACAATTTATTTTTTGATTTAGCAAATTTTGAAATTGGTATACATAAAGTGATGTTACTAGATGATTTATTAATGGAATTTAATTTTACTGATTTATGTGTTGCAGTATTTGGACAATAACCAATAATTATAAAGATTTTCCCACTCTGCAATAGCTTTTTGTTTTTTCTTTTGGACACTTTTTTTGCATATTATGAAACTCCATTATGTTTATTATAATTTAGTTTTTACCTTATTATTTCAATTTTATTGCTCTTTACCATTTTAATACGTAGTTCTAAAATCGTTTTTAAAAAACCATAGCAATGTTCGGCTCTGCAATAAATCATCTTTCCCAATGAGAGACCCGCAAGACAATAAAATGAGCCATACGACTAGGTAATCACATTTTCCTTAATGTATACTGTACAGAAACAGCCTAGTTTCTAGTTTTTGTCAAATTCAAACGCCTATTTAGGTGATGTGATTACGAAACCAGCCAGTCGATTGCCGGACGGTAGGTAATTGGGCGTGATGCAATTACAAGTTTGTTCTGATAAGGATTGCCTTTTACGCTTTTTCTCGCTAGCTAGTAGCTACCCTAAAGCAGATTTCTGGCTACAAGGTTTGCTAACCAATAGATTTCTCGCTTGGTACTGATGGAAACCAGGCATCTTTCAGTGACTTACTCTAAAATATGCTGTCTGCCGGTTGAATTATAGGGCTCGAGCATAACACGTCATCAAACTACATCAACCAATCTAATGCAGTACCGTTTTAGCATGAATTGAATTCTTGTGATGTTTCTCACCTGGAAGTTTCTAATATCCGCTAACACTTTACAATTATCAATGCATTAGCTAAACTAGATAAATGATAACATTATTACAGTTATTAAATTCCTGCTTACCACAAGCTACACAGGCTAGGTTAGTTGTTCACTCTCCAGACAGCCACGTAATGCCTGAGCCCTATTAGCTCATCATCCACTAATCTATTCGTTATCTACCACACTGCTCAGCTCATTCATAGGGAATAAGAAAGACAGCTGATTTCCAGGGTTTTCAAGCAAAAACAACACAAGTAAAAAAGTTTTGGAGGAAGTTAATTAAACTAGCACTATGTCAGACACCTAATAGCAGCTTGAAGTTGCTAGTTATTCTTCATTACAACTTACTTTATACAGGTATCTCGTAACATATATTCATATGTAACCAATGTATAGTTTCGGTCATTGCTAAAACTCTTCGATTCCGGGCAGTACAGTCTAGAAACTTTTTCGACATGTGTCGAACTAGCATGTATCAAGTTTACAGTCTCTAGCTTTTTAGACCTATATGAAGATTGTAGAGTCAGTTCCGCTTTTCGAGTCTGTGTAGTTGTTCTGATTAACAGAGCTTTTTAGTCCAAAAGGATTCTGCTGTGCTTTTCAGCAAAATTTATTATTATGGCGAAGTACTCGTCATTATCTAAAAACCCAAATACTTTTATTTGAGTGCATCTGAGAGCTGAGGTCGTTAGTGTGTTTGTTATGCCACTTTTTCCAGATCTTGAATAACTGATAGACTAGCACCCAGTTAGCACAACGACAGTATTATATTGGAGCTAAATGGTGACTAATTTTTATACGAAATATAACCTTGTGATACCTATCCAGTTTGTCGTCTTGAAAAATCCGTTTTAGACACTCACTTCCGTACTTTGATTCGATAAGAAAGCAAAGGTAATTATTACATGGGAATTTGAAGGAGTTACGGGTCATTCAGATTCTAATATCGATTTTGCTGTTAAACAAAAACTATTTAACTAATTGACAATACAGTATAAACATTAACTTACTTATTTTTCTGTATAATCATCATGTAAGACTAAACATTTTTTGAGGAACATTTGTATTTTGATATCGTAGAACTTTTATTTAGAGCGAATTTGAACTAATCGCCGTTTTCAAACGGTTTACCATCCAAGAATTGTTTAAGACTTTTAAACAGCTGAAAATGACTTGGTGCTAACGCCGGATGATCTATTATCTCCCATCTGAAACGCAGAAGCAATTCTGAGTCTTTAGAGCTACATGTGGGAGATTGCCGGTCACATTTTATGCTAACCCAGATGGTCACTACAGATCTCCTGCAGCAGAGAACTTCAAATTAGAGGGAAGCTAATATGGAGTTTATCTAGAGTAAAATTGCGATCTTGGTTCTATACTTGATCAACTTTTCGGTTACGATAGACTGTCACCCTGATCGCTTTTCGCCGCGTGCATCAGATCTTTTTTCTTTGATACCATCTTCTTACGAACGACCCCATAAAACGTAGTGAGTTAACGATAAACTTCACAAGATTCGTGATTGTATATGTAAAGGGTTTTCCAATAAGAGGTGTTATTTTGAATAGCCCGCTATTTCGGTAGATGTCACTTTTGAAGCTATCATTTTTTGACATTTGACAAGTAGAAACTACGCCATTAATAAATATGGAACGATACACGCTTCAACAACGCATTGAAATTATTAAAATTCACTATAAAAATGGTGAAAATTTGGCAGAGACGGTTCGTAAAACTCGAACATTTTTGGGTCACCGTGAAGCACCTTGTCGGACCGCAATACAGAAATTGGTGAAAAAATTCGAGCTCTTGGGACAAGTTAGTGATGTGAAGAATAAAACCCGTGCACGTCGCTCAAGAACAGCCGAGAATATTGCTGTTGTAGCCGAAAGTGTTAAAGAAAACCCAGGTTTGTCCATTCCTCGTCGTTCTTTGGAATTAGCCATTCCACAAACGTCATTACACCGTATTTTGCATAAAGATTTGGGTCTTAAGGCTTATAAAG
Organism: Ignelater luminosus; assembly: GCA_011009095.1. NCBI lineage: Eukaryota > Metazoa > Arthropoda > Insecta > Coleoptera > Elateridae > Ignelater > Ignelater luminosus. Next base: position 75,791 of record VTPC01090724.1, read on the forward strand.
TCCAGTTAACACAAGAACTCAAGCCGGCCGATCATCAACAACGTCGTGTCTTTGCTGATTGGGTCGTTGAAATGCATGAAAATGATCCAGAATTCCATCGAAAAATCATCTTGAGTGATGAGGCCCATTTCCACCTCGGTGGCTTCGTCAACAAGCAAAATTGTCGGATCTGGGGCTCAGAAAATCCAAGAGTTATTGTTGAAAAGTCTCTCTATCCTCAACGTGTGACTGTTTGGTGCGGTTTATGGTCCGGCGGAGTCATTGGACCTTACTTTTTCGAAAATGAGGCTGGAGCAACAGTTACGGTGACTGGATTGCGCTATCGAGAGATGATTAACGATTTTTTATGGCCGGAATTGGATGGTATTGATCTGGACAACGTTTACTTTCAACAAGACGGCGCTACGTGCCACACAAGCAACGAAACCATTGATCTTTTACGGAAAAAGTTTCCGGACCGTGTTATCTCTCGAAGAGGTGATCACAATTGGCCACCGAGATCTTGTGATTTAACACCTTGCGACTTCTTTCTTTGGGGCCACGTGAAAGAGAAGGTCTACGCCAACAGCCCAGCGTCGATTCAAGACCTCAAAGATGGAATTCGTGAGGCTATCGAGGACATAGGGCAGCCACTTTGCGATTTGGTTATGGAAAATTTCATGAAAAGGATATTGTCCTGTAAGCGTGGTCGTGGTGGTCATTTGCCTGATGTTATTTTCCACTATTAACGGCATACCTTCCTCTTTATAATGAAATAAACATCCGATCATTTATATTAAAAAATGGCACTTTTCTTTGAATATCAAAATAACACCTCTTATTGGAAAACCCTTTATAACAAGGCCCTTAGTGGGATTTTTTATGAAGCTCTTCATTATGGGTGTCGTTTTTGGAAGTGCCACTATAACAACATTGACAAAATTTGATACACACATAGCCAAGATATTACTTTAAATAGTTAACTCTGGCAGCTTATTGTTCTCAGATGAGCATCTTTATGCTGCAAGGGATACTGGATTCTGGATGTCCATTTTGTATAATCAAAGAATTACATTTCTTACAATTCTTTTTATTTGAAAATTAAACATCTGATGCTTCAAAACCAAACACTCAAGGACTGTTTGTAATTTGGTAAAAGTTTAAGAGAAAATAAGTTGATTACTAACTTCCTCGAAGCTTTTACAGAGTGTGGTAAAATTAGTTTTGAATAATCTAAGTTTGGTTTTAACTCCTAGTTTCATTATTCACTTTGATCTTACACACGTAGATCTTCAAATTGCTGACATAGCTAAATTTACTAAGATTTTTGTTGTTTCTTCTACAAAGTTGTTTCCTTTGCCTGTTCAACAGTTACATGTAGGTAATGATCCCAAATAGTGGAAATAGGTATTTGTTTTATTTTAGAAATTAGAACTTTTAAGGTTAGATACTGGGTTGTTTAGGTTTTTAGCCTGTCCTCTTTGCGACTTACAAGATACTTTATGAATACTCTATTCAATTTACTCCAATTGTTTAATGACGTAAATCTCAGCCTGGAAGATTGCAGTAATTTCCCATGGCTATGGATATTTGGTACTTAGATCCATAGATACCTGCGCCAACTGTTTCTTTTGTTTTGAATCATCAATGTACCAACTGATAGTTTCTTGTCCAAACGTAGGTCTGTCTGCTTCTCATAGTTCGTGATTCAGAATAATCGCTTTGAAGCGTTTGTCAAAGTCAACTCTAATATTTTGTCCAGGAGTTTGGTCATTCTATTTGAATTTCTTCTAAAATTTTCAAATGGTCAATTAGATTTCCTAGTCGGGAGATTTTACTGAACTTCATTAAATTCAATTTTATTTCTAGTTTTCCAGATCTATGAAAACTTTACAGTGCTTACAATACTTTCTTTTTCTTGGTATATTTCTATTTTTTCTAATGTTTAGTATTTGCTTCCATTCATCTATAATTGTCTACATTCATTGATAAAATTTCCATTAGTAGTATATTTAGATATTATTGTGTTTGCACTCATAAGTATGTAAAAATTTAGTTTAGAACAGATCAAAAAGTGCAACGTTATAAAATTTTTTAATACTGATGCAGTTTGTTTAAAACTCGTTCATTCATTTTATAAGCTAAAGAACTTGTTCATGAATTTGTGGAACGTTATCAGTACTGTATGAAGTGAACATTTAGGATTTTTTTGGGCAGACTTCATTTTCAGAAAATTCTGTAATGTGAAGTACTGTGTTTGCAGACAAACTATCCAGATCATGAGCAGCGTTAAAATTTTGACGATCTTGTTGCAATTGATGTATTACTGAATATATGCATTTACAATTACACCAAGTAAGTGGATAGATAAGATCGGTATTTCCCCACTTTACGTTTTTTAATGCTTTATAAATTCTTGTTTCATTTATATTATACTCTTTTTGACGGAGAAATGTGTGTAAATAAATAAATATGTAAGATTATTTTATACTTATCGCAAAAACTTAATTAATTTCGTATCTTACAATTAGAATATCCTGTTTACATTTATTGTTATTATCATTATTACAGCTATTTGTCAATTTTGGTATTTTCGTTAATAGACTGCAAATCTGTAATTTTATTTTTGTCTGCTAAGTTTATTATTAAAGGAAAGATTTATATAGGACACGATAAACATATATTTACACTATTGTTCAGCACAGACTATCTTAATGTAGTGCGGTATCAAGGCTCCATTTTGTAAATACTGTTACACACAAACAAAGCTTATTTATTTAAGTTTTACTAAATACCGAAAAAAGTTAGGATAAAAAAGGAAAGTTTGAAATAATTTTCTTTTAATTCCATTGTTGTGACTATTATTATAAAAACTAATGAATTAATAAATAATAATTTGTATATAATATTATTTGCATGAGATTGTAAATGTATTTGATAGATAAAGAATAAATCAGAATTCTCGCATAAAAGAAACTTCACCCACAAAAGGTAAACAAAATTAAATATTTAAGAATATTTTTGTATTGTGATCATTAGCGTTCACAGATAATTTGAAGGTTCTATTTTGTTAATATCAACAATAATACTTGTTTCATTACACGTTATTTGAAAAATATTAAAATATTCGTGATTATGTAAGGTAACATTTATCATAATTCGTGAGTTTTAGATAAATAACAAGACTAACCTTAATTATAATAATTTATAAGTAGTTTAATTATTTGATACTATAAATGATATATAAATTAGACCATAAAACAGGATCTTTTTGTTATAAATCTATAAAACAAAGTTAATTTGCATTCTTAACTAATTTTTATGTACATTTACATAATTATTATTACACTACTTTAAATCGTCAAGTTTTTGCAATTTGCTGCGTACAAGACTTTTTTATTAATGCCACGTGTAAACAATTATCTTCCTTAAAGTGCAATTTTTTTGAAGTAACAATGATATGGAAATTCAATATAAACTAATTAGTATGTAGCTAAACTTCCTTAAACTGTCTTAATAATTGTTTAATGTCTTTAATGCATTTTAGCCGCAGTGACGGATATAAGAACCCTGCCGTTTCCGAGTTCAGTCTTAAGGAATTCCCAAACCTCAAGTAACCACGTTTAAAAGTGTTTTTAACCAGTGATGGATGAAAAGGAGTTCCTATAAAACACTTATGTCCGCTACTGATTTATATTTAAAAAGATTTTGGCTCTAATCCCGCGACCGTTAAATTACGATTTCATTTTTCATCTGATTGTATATAGAAATCTCTAGAGTACTTTCTGTTTATTGTTTAAACAGCTAAAAGCAATTGTTGAAGGTTATCAGCAGCGTTTGCGTTTCAAATGTACCACACCAATTGTTTTACTTAAGGTTGTGGTCATACTAATAATGGTATTGATAGTAATTTCTCCTAAGTTTGGATTTGAGACATGTTACTTATTTTGTTCGACATCACTATTCTTAATGATATTAATATGAAGGTGCAATTGCTATAGATGTGTACTGCATCGGGAGTGATACAGCTTTAACCGTTGATTTTTGCGATATCAAGTCATCCATAATGGAGGAATATGAGAAGTTTGGGGATAGTTCTTTGCTGGTTTAGTTAGTGCCAGTAAAACCATGAATATTATAAACAGGAAAAGGAGTCTTTTAAAAAAATTCCTCTTTGAACGATAATTTTGATTATCTCGATTAATTGTCATCTATGTCTTTCATTAACTTTGTGATATAACCTTACAAATCTAAAACTAATTCAACTTTCTTGCATTCTTTAATTATCAATTTGGCGTTTATTATCATTAATCGTTTTTGTAGTCTGTTTGCTGATTCGCAATTTGGACTTTCTAAAGTCTTAGATCTGCTAGTTCGACTATTAGAAGGTAATATATTACAGCCTATACCAGGATAAAGTTGATGAGAAAGGCCGTAATAATCATAATAGCAGATAATGATTTTTTGAAGAAATATTGGACAAATCATGTAAATCAATCTGTGTATGACTTAATATAATGTCAATGACTGAGAAGAAACTTTTCACTTGAAATTGCTTGTCTGGGTTTTGCTTTTAGTGAGATTTGTGTAAATACTATTTTTATTAATTGGAATTAATTTGGGTTTTTCTTTGATTAAATGATTTAGCAAAACAGGAAATTATTTGCTTTTCAAAACCTTCGCTAGTGTTACATCGCCATCATGACTGTAAATTGAGATAAACTTGCTAAAAGAGACCGTTCAAAACAAATAAACTTGTTTATATTAATCATTATATACTACACTTTGCATGTTACACTTTCAGGATATTCATGTTTTGATAATCAATTTATAAAAATCTGATACTTTTCTCTCTTTTTTGGAAGATGTTATCTATAATAACCATAAACTCGTAAAAGTAATTTGTCTACTGATACGCTATCAATTATTTAACGTAAACAAACATTTCCAATAGAGAAAATATATTTTAAGTTTTTCATTTAATTAATTTAATCAAAGATTGATATGCACATATTTAGGATACATTGGGATTATTGCCCAGAGATAAAAAGCTACAGCAAGAATTATAAGATTGTCACACTAATCACAATAGCAGTTTCAAAATATGATAAATTGAGAAATATTTATTTTTATAAATGTTTGTTTAATGATAAACAATATGTGTACGTAACAGAAAGTGTCTTGCAATATTTCTTGCAAACATTTACATGAATAACATGTTATTTATATTAATAACGTTAATATATACTAAGATGAACCGAATACTTATTTTATATTATAATAGAATTCCATAATGCATATTATTATTACAGTTACAACCTTATAGTCTAATTGAAACAATATACGTAGATGGCTTCAATTTTAAACACGCAGGTTCTCCAATAATTGTTATCATTCATTAAAAAAACTAATTAAATAAATACGAGTAGGACGTTTTTGTAACATTTAATTGTGGTTTCAGTTTTTGAAGTTTTTAAAAGAGCTAATTAAAAGAATACTTATATAAATTTTTATTTTCTAACCAAAACATATTAATAATAAAAAATAAATAGAAACATATTTAAAAGAAGTTTTGACAGTACTTACAATAAGAAAAAATCAAAAAATCAAAGAAACCTGGAGACAGAAAAAAATTTTCAATATTGCCAAAAAGAAAAAGTTAAAGAAATTAATTGGTGGCTTTTTAAATAGGATATTAAAAAGGAAAAACAAGACCCCAAAAAAGTGCTCCGAAAAACAAGCAGATAGAATGATGGTAGATATAATCAAATAAATTACACTGATTGCAACATCAAAGACAGATCAAGGCGAAAAGGTTCATTTGATGAAAATATTCCTTGGACAATTACAATCGTACTGTGCATCACTAACCAAAATTTCAAAAATGCATTTTCCTTCCATAGAAACTAATCATTTTCAAATCAAGGCCCTTTTACATTGCTACAAACTTCGTGGTACAGTTTGGTATTTTCTAAACCATCAAGAATCTGGTTTTTGTGTGAAGAGTGAAGACGACTTGGTAAGGTGTTTTCGCCATTTTTTTTTACCATTAGAGCGATTTACCACCCTGGCCGGAGTTTGGGCTTTTGGTCGGCGAAGGCTAGGTTGTCCAAATATCTTCACAGTTGCTACCGCACAACTCTGGTTTTGCGATTGACCGTCGAGAGGTGAGACACCACGCAGCCCACCGAAGTTTCATGGCACTTGCCATCACTCTTTTCTCGTTCATCCAACGTCGCTTTTCGATTGACACGCGATGGTATGGTTCTGAAGAATAAAATACTGTTTTTATCACAATCGTCCAGGTCATCAACATTATTCATGTTGTCCCAACTAATATTTTGTGAACAAAGCTCCGTCTCTGTTGCGCGGCATTGGTTGGATATCCTTCGGCTTTAATATCACTCACCGACTCTCAGCCTGCATGAACGTTTTCTTGAGCTGTCTGTTTCTTCCTGCTATAATACATCACCTCAAAAGATCATCCACGTACAGGCTATGTTGTGCAAACGGAAGAGAACTTTGGCTGGCGCTCTATATTGGTTCCTCATCCACTATTCAATCACTACCATTCAAGCTTATTTGCCATCCAATTTGAAGATTCGGGCCTCGTGTCTGCGACCTGTCGCTTGTATGAGCAATCTTAAAAACGTCCGAAGATCCACCACAGCGACTTGTTTGGATGACAATGTCATGGAAGAGAGATGACTTCTGCAGCCACCGAATCCAGTTGCGGCGCTTTCCAAGAGATCTACGAGGTCTTTGGCTGCTAAAGATAATGTTATGCCTATCAATGTCTCAAGCAGCCGTTCGATACTGCACTGCTCTATACTGAACGCTGCGCCGTCAGTTAGTTTTGTGCCACCTGCTTTGTGCGTAGACCTTCCATCACTGCCAGCACTATCACCTAATTATCCAACGTCTTGATTGAAGGCAGACTTTTAACGAAAAAAGCTTTTGAAGAGATAGAGCATGCAGATACTCAACATAATTCTCATTATTCTTGCATGCAAATCTATTGCGTATTTAATGGCAAAACCTACCTATCTATGTACATTTGAAAAATTCACCAGTTGGTAGATTTGCAATCCGGCAAATTTGATAGTGTGTAACTACCATTAAAATCAAGTTAGGCCGGTTGCACATTGCAAGATACATTTACCGGGTAGCAAATTTGCCACCAACTGCTAAAACTAGAAAATTCCTTCCCGACTCTAAACTAGTCCGATTTGGCTTCACTTTTATGGGCATCTTATACTATTGCACTTAAAGTGCATTAGCGGTGGATACAGTGACCACCTGGCTAGAAGTACATTGTTCGACATTAAAACATAAACGTTCAGATAAGTTCTATTTTATTATGTAGGTATTATATTGCAACACAATAAATAAACAGACAAAGAAATGATGAGTTCCTAGATTAATGGAGGCAAGAGACAATAGGCAACCTAGAAGAATATATAGAAATTACAAGAATTTTCATTGTTTCGAGCCTGATGTATGAGAAACCAACACATGGCTACGATAACGATAACAACAGCAAACAGTTTGTAACTGGGCGCCTTTTGGATGACAGAATATTGGAACACTATAGTGTTCATCTTTGGCAAATTCGATGCCGGTAGATTTGTCGACAGTTTGCAACCGTCCGGCCTTAAGCGTCGTCTCTAACGTCGCCTAACGTAAGAAATTCAATTTTTCTATGCATAGAACTTCTTAATCTAGCTAAAATTTTGATATGATTGTTTGACAAGACTCAATATAACTTTTCTCGCTATTCCTACTAGCGCTTCCCAAGATTTTTTTGGTCGACGAACCGCTTTTTCACAGTTGAGTCCAAGACCGTATAAGACTGGAAGTTGGTATTATTAATGTAGAAAAGTGAAATAGGTCATTCTTTTGGTTCTTAAAGACATGCAGTACTGTAATTAGCAGCATCGTTGCACTTAAGAAATACCTGATCTGATGAAAACTAAATCGAATTTGCTTAATTGCTGAATGCACTGTAGAAATAGCGTTTTCCACATCTTTATTCATGTAATGAAGTAAACGACAGGATAACTCTTCTATTAACTGCACCAGCGATGTCAAAAGGTTGATCTAACTTCCCTAACAGTTTTCTTAGTCGGATGTAATCCTTTTTCTCTAATAATAATCTTCAACCTTACCATTGGCACTAAATTCATAAACTATCTAAGGGTTTTTGAAAGAAAAGATAATCTGGTTCTATTTTGGTTTTACTTAGAAGCTTATAGAATTCAGAATAGATATTTTTATCTGATAAGATGTACGAGCAAATTGTGCAGTATTAATAACCACTTCAAGAGCATTCCGGTATGTTATTGTTTTATTGAGATTTCAAAATATGTAGAGTACTGATGTACTTGCACAAGTTTAGAACTTGTACCGAGTCGAACTGTTAGTTTCAAGTAATCTGTATGTTTTTGATATTTTCATTAATGTTTATTGATGATGACTGTCGTTTTACATTATTGTCTTAGTTCTTTTAAAACTAGAAATATGTATTTGATATAAACCGACTCCATTTCTCGAAATCTAAATAATAACAAACAACTTACTTTGAGGCAGTATTTGAGGTTTTCGGTTGATATGCTGATATTCTTAATATTATTTTTACCGAAGTCTAAAGGCATTCTCTGCTAGATCGTCCTATTACATGTTTTTCGAGTTTTTCTAATCTTAGACTATTTCAATTCAATGAAGTCTTTGCAATTCGCAATTAGTTAGTAACCTCAACGCATGACAAAAAAGATTCCTGTTAATTCTCTTTTCCAAGGTTTTAATTTCAGAAAAACTTGGATATGTCAGTTTTGTTTTGCACTAAGCTTGCCGTTACACTTTTTCAAAATTGAAAAGTTGTAGGATAATCTAAACAGTAACTATATCGTTAATTAGATACGAGTAGTGCTTTCACGAAATTTAACGATTGAACAAACGTGGATAGCTTGTAATAAGTAAAATGTTTGAGTAAAGCGTTTTTTGACTAACAATGCATTTTGGTCATGCATTTAGTTTTCTTATTATTTTCTGTGTTGCTTTTCTTTAATTAATCGTTATAAATAATTTTTTGTGTTTTGACACATCTTGTTTTTATCGAGTTACTTAACCCGTAAGTAGGTGTATCTTTCTCATTTGAGTTCAGCAAATGCTTATGTTTCTTTGTGCCCAAAAACTATAATTAACTCATCAATGACTACGTGAAATTTCATCATCTGTTGTACTTTAACCGTCTAATAGTGTCTATTTTGTGTTATATATTATGCTGTATAAGAATAATGAATAATTTGAGTTTTGTGATGATAACAATAAAAATGTGCGTCAGTTACATCAAGTTGTAGATTACAAACCAAAGATGAATCATCATAATTCCGTTAATTATTGCAGTTGATAATTATATTATACCAATTGTGGTATAAGAAACGTAATAGAGTATGTAGTATTAATACATTTTTGCTTACCAATAGGATTTTTATGAAAATCGACGTCAATACCCGTGCATAATAACAATTAATTCAAATAAGAATATTGATCTATTTACAAAATGATTTACGTGGGGTGAACGTATGCTATTTCACACGTGGGTATACACAATTTTATATTGTGCTTTTGGTAAAGGAACGAGTGTTTTTATTTTCATAACAATACTTGTATTTTTAATTGTGCCTAGGATACTGACGATCAATTTAACGTAGCATATAGCTTGTTGAAAATTAATGGATGACGTCTACCCGAATAAAAATAGAAATAAAGCGATAATGATTTTCATAATTTGATAAAATCAATATAAAGTATACCAATTAAAAAGCTGAAATCCTGTTTACTTTTATCTTTGTTTTTTTAATTGTTGCTTGTTTTTCCAAAATACTCGTATGTTAGTTAGTAACAATGGTGTTCTTGCTTCTACTTTTATTAGTTTTATAAAGATTAGAAATTTGATGCAATCAATTAGAAGAAAGGAATCATGTTTTTGCGATGAGTATTAATTAACAGAATTAACAAAATTAATTGATTTGATTAAATGCAGAAAGAATATAATTACATCATTATTTTATTTTAAGACTATAATCTTATTAAATAATGCAATTTGTGGAAGAAAACAGCATCTGCGTTCAATTGAAGGCCTCCAACTTGACTTATTTCTTCCAATTTTTCAAAATAGCAAGAATAAAGAAGCAAGAAATAAATAGAATTAAAATAACATCTAGTGAAGTCAAATAGAAAATTAAAAGACTGATATCTGATAAGACTGGTAAGGTAAGGTAGAATGGTAGAATATCAACTGCCAAAAGCATTTCAATAATAAATTGAGTAAGGTAGTAAAACCACACAGAATGGAAAAAATAGCTGAAGACGAAACACAAGCAGAAAGATGAAAGAGAAACGAAGTTTCCAAAAATTACAAACATAAAGAAAATATTTCATTTTATTATAGAACACTTCATTACTAACTGATAATGATAACTAGGTGTTTTTCCAACAAATTAAGGTATATTCCTTACAAGAATTAAGAATTACAAGAAAAATGCAATCAGTTTCTTTTTTATGTTTCTTATTAAAGTTTCTACTGTTACAGGCACTCTTTAAAAAGCGCATTGGCAGTTTTAAGTATTTGGCATTATAATGGAATTTTTCCATTGCAATACTTTTAGGGAGTAAACAATAAATTGAAATGCTTTTATCAGATAAAATTTAATCTTTTTACGTATTCCAGAAATTAAATAAAACGAAGAGAATAATCACGATGACGATACTGTACTACTATATTTACAGCAAGTACTACATCAAAATAACATGAAACTTCAAATATTTTCCAATAAAACAATTTTAATTGTACTCCAGATGTTACTACAAGATTTGATTAGATTGTAATTGAATGATAAGCAATAATGGCGAATGATTATAATCACCAATGTATTAACGCAGTTTCGAAAAATATCCCAAACTTTTAGATTCTCCAAAATTGAATATCTAAATTGCAACAGCTGCTTTAATATGGAAAAAGCAGTAATCTATACCTAGTTGAATGTGTAACTATTGTCAGCAGGTATCTTACTGTTTTGTTTTTTTCTTTGAAAATCTATAATGTATTGGCATATAATAATAAAAAAATTAATGATACAGACGGTTCAAAATGTACCGTGGACATTATCTTGTACTGTTGCTGCTTCAAATTAATATTGTAAAGTGAGTAAAAATAGTTTTCTATGATTTATCGCCTTTATGGACTCAGCTCGAGGTTTAGCAAAACCAGGGATGGGAATGTAGTAAGTAAATGTAACTTTTATTACGTAATTTACTACCGTAGTAAATGACATTTACTACATTATGATCTTTCTTCGAATTTATTACATTAATTATTACCCTTTACTTGCATTGGATGTATACAATCCTGTTATGCAAAGAGATATCAGTATCATTTATCATATATCGAGTACTTACAACTTAGTTTATATTCAAAGGATAAATACATTTTTTTATGTTCATTATGAAGGTTTTTTTGGAAGTTAATAGAGCATTCAAAGATTTGTAGTATGCCCTACTCTATCTCTACCATTAGCAAATATTACATGCATCAACATTTGCAAAATGTTGCAAATCTGTCAATTCAGTATACGAAATATCCACAAAATTCATTACCAGGCGGCACCACCAGAACACTTACACCAAAGCCAGTTGATGTGAGATAAAGTACCGACACCAAACAAAAAACAATTGCAAATTGAGCTCAATAACTATTTTATTTATAAGTTTGAGGTTATTAAAATTTAAATTTCAGAAGAAGTAATTCTAAAAATGCCTTGCTATTGCACATTGAACGCGTTTTTTGGGGACTTAACTCTTTATTTCTGAACTGATGGTACAAATTACGTGGCAGAGTTATTTAGATTAAACCAGCTTATTCGCTAAACGGTAACGCAACTACTGCAAAATCTTTTTTACAGCAATTTATTAAAAATAATTGTGAAAGTGATCAAAATGACATCTAGAAAATAGAAAATACTCATGCTCATACAAACTTTGCAAAGAATCATGAACAATACGCAACAAGAAGGCATTTATAATCACTTTTATCTAAAATTTAAATTTTAATAGTCTCAAACCTATAAACTGACGTTTAAACTTAAACGTCAAATTTAATGTGGAATAACAGCGCCACTAGCGGGGAGAAAATTGTTAATGAGCCCAATTTGCGATTGTTTTTTGTTTGGTGTCGGTACTTTATCTCACAATCAACTAGCTTTGCTTGCACAAGGCCTATAGACGACTTGCACCGTGAAGACAGCTGTCAAAAAAAACGCCTGGTCCCGCACATATCGTCTGAAAGCCATTGCTCCACCAGTTGGGGTACAACAGTGTGTCTCTTTCTTATCAATTACAAACCAAATTTTCCAACCTTTATTAATTGAAGTATTGTACTAAGAAGTTAAAATAATCTGAAAATTAATAAATGATGAAAGACATGCTTGCAGTTAATAAGAAATAGAACCATAGCATCACAATGGTTCACGCCCACGTTCTCTAATTATTGTTTTTATTATACAGGGTGATCATTTTAAAACTTCCCACCTTGAATAACTCTTCAATTAGTAAAATTATCAAAAATCGCTGAAACGCTTTGAATTTGTTCTGGAGGGGGACATTTAATAATCTACTCCAGTTAGTTGGGAGACTTTCACCCTCTCCCCAACCACGCCCTCCTCAAAACCTTAAATGGCACTACCCCATGTGTGATATATCATTTTAAAGGGTATAAGATTCTCAATCTTTTACGTTAAAGAAAATTAAAATCGGCCCAGCCGTTCGTGAATTACAGCCAAAAATGTATTTAATTCAGTTAATACGTTTCTGTCTCTAATTCACGAACGGCTGGGCTAATTTTAATATTTTTTGATGTGAACTAGAGACAGAAATGTATTGGTTAAATTAAATACATTTTTGCCTCCAGTTCATGAACGGCTGGGCCGATTTTGATTTTCTTTGATGTAAAAGATTGAGAATCTTATACCCTTTAAAATGACATATCACACATGGGGTAGTGCCATTTAGAATTTTGGGGAGGGGGTCGTTGGGGGGGGTAAAAGTTTCCCAACTGACTAGAGTAGGTTATTAAATGTTCCCCTCCAAAACAAACTCGAAGCGTTTCAGCGATTTTTGATAATTTTACTAATTAAAGAGTTATTCAAGGTGGGAAGTTTTAAAATGATCACCCTATATATTATCTCTAATACATGGAAAATGAATATTAATTTCCTAGATTTTTGTGACAATAGACGATTCCTATTAAGAGGTGTATGGACACTGAACAGTTTCTAGCGCAATCATTTATGTTCGTGTACAAGGGTGTATAGTACCAGAATTTATAACAAATCACATAATTTACTACACCAATTTACAATTACTACATTCACTTGCGGCAATTTTAATTTACGACGTGGTAAATGTAGTAAAGTAGTGAAATCTAATTTTCTATTACATTCATCCCTGAAAAATACCAGCTTCCATGGTCCTGTAGTCTGCAATTTGCAATGACGGGACGTGACAAGCAAATGAACAGAGCAGCACAGCGCAGCGGCGGCGTATAGAACTACACACTAGACAGAGGCATTTACTCCCCGGTTTGTTATAAGGTTGTTTTCATTTTTACGTTCTAAAAGAGAGGAAAAGCATTATTCTCAATACAAACCATATATCTTTCAAGAAACCGCCATAATATTTTAAGTAGGATTATAAGATTAACAGGAAAAATTCCAATTTTCTGACACTATTTTTAAATGCCTTGAAAGTGAGAATGAATATATCTGCAATTGCTGCAATACAACTTGAATTCATTCATTTTTAAATTCAAAAATATCAAACGCAGGGTAAAGTGAAGATTGGCTAGCCCTAGCACAAAATATGACATATGCATTCCAAAATACCTCGATATCTATCAATCCGAGAAAATTCATATTGGGCGATCTCTAAACCAAACACAAATGAGTAAGCAAATAACTAGCAACTCGGTTCCACAACGCCGCGTCATTAAGTTTGAAACCGCTATTTAAAATTTCAGAATTTGAAATGTGTAAGTGGAATTTGCTAATTACTTTGGTGTCATTGTCACACTTCAACAGCCTATCTTTGATCACTGTCGATACTATCACTGCAAGAAAGACTTCGTGAATCGCACCTATTTACCATCCTTCAGCCAACTCTGTTAATATTAGTGAAATGATAGTACCTTATGCATGGATTCCACACAACATACACCCAGCTACGACTGAAGAGGAAAGAGTTTTTTACAATAGCCCACCGGTTGTTTTGGAACCGGAAATCTTGATTTGTTACATACTGTGAAGATTTAGCAAACCAGGAAGAGTTCTTCAGATAAGTATTCAGACTCGATCACCACAAAGAAAAATTTGCTAAGTGGCGCGGGGCGACTGAGTGGTAAAGCTCTAGGTCGCGTTTGAGAGGTCTGAGATTCGATCCCCCGCACTGATTTGGTGTAGGTGAATACTTATCCTATTCTCGCCTTTTTCCTTCTCTAAAATTGCAATTCTTGGCCGAAAAGGAACCTCTGAGCTTCAAAAGTGGCCTATTCTCAACAGAAAGACTAAAGACCTCAAGAAAAGCAAATCAGAACATGCCATTGCTGTCTAGTCAATAAAGATTTGTAAGACTGCAGACAACAATATAGGAATCGGAGGTTCAGTTAATTGTAGTCATCAACAAGAGAAATAAATGTTTGACTGGGCCGAAAATTATGTACTTTCTTGTAATGCTCTTTTTTTTAAGAATAAAGCTTTATTTTGAATAAGCATTAGGTAATTTATACAATTTGATAGCTTTGCGTTTAGAAAACCTTTGCCAAGATTCCAAACAAGAAGAAACGGTTGAAAATGACCTTACAACAACAAGACTAGGCTTAGAAACATTTGCGAGAGGAGTAGAAACTTGAATTGTGATGTACAGCGTGGATTCGGTGATGATTTGTGGTACCGTTTTGGATATGGTATAGGAAACTTGGTGCGTATTGATAGAGCACTGAGCAAAGATCGCTATAAAAAAAATTGAAGTAGTAGAGTAATTTGAGATGTCTTTCTTATGGAATAAGAAGCTGATTTGTCCACTCTAACTGGATAAATTAGGGATAGTTGCCCGACATCAAAAGAACTGAGAAGAGTTGTGAAAAGTCTTTGGAAGAATCTTTCTTAAAAAACAATAAAATGTGCAAAGGCAGTTTATTGGACAAAAAGGCTGTTTAGAACACTTTTTATGTTTCTGGGGTTTACTAATTTTTTAGTTAATTAATGCTGTTACTGATGTGGACAAAGTTATTTTTAGAAAATAATCATGGATTTGCTTAACTTCTTTTACACCAAGTTTCTTTCTGTTATGGTACGATGTGACTACAAATTTGTAGCTTATGGTGCATTAAAGGTAGGAGGATGCCTAAATAGTTTAAATCTACCATGATATCAAGAATGTTTTGCAAAACGTGTTTCTTAAGTGTCAGGGCGCTTAATTGTTATTTCCCGGAACAAAGGCACAGTGCATTTTTTTATAGAATTGAGAATAGGCTGTGGTTTTTAAGTTTATTTTTACAGTGTAGAAAAATATGCAATGTGATGACCTGCTAACTTTGTAAAATTGAAGACACTAAGATTTCTAAGTTAATTAGGAACACATTATTCTGCAATTTTACTTTTATTTTTACTCAATATAATTAGAAAAATTAAAATAAAAATAAAAACACACACACAAATATATATATATGTTTATAATATATAAAGTCATATACACTGTTACAGAAATTGTAAGTCATGGCCTACTCTGAAGTCTATAATTAAAAAATGCACTGCATCAAGTGTATCATACTATATACATGTATGTATGATACTATCTGCTATACTACTATATGACATGTAATTCATTAGAAATAATTCGGAGCGTACTTAAAATCTCATTTATCGAGCAGAGTATGAACCAGAAATAACAAACGGTAATCAATAGTAACTCGAAATGTAATATTTACCCATTCACAAATACCCTTCCACCACTTTCATCAAAGTATTCAATCCAGATCAGTTTTACCTGTGCAATAGAAAGCAACAGTTGGAAGAAATACTAGCTTCTCTGTTCTTCATTGATTACAGCAACTTTTGAGTTAGTTCAATTAGGAATAAATCGAAAATTTGAGAGATATTGTATTTTTGATGCGCATAATAGTCTGGTCATTTAATTGTTCTGGAGCAAGGTTACCTTTCTAGATTGTTATGATAGAAGTATATTCAACATTTTTCTACTAACTTATTATTCTTGTCACGAATATTCATTTTTGCTTTTAACTATTCTTAAAGAGTTTTGAGAACTAATAAATGTTATTTAGATAACTAAAAAGGAAAGAATCATACATAATAATACGGTACCCCTGATTCAGACTTGGCATTCCAAATAGAGATTGGCCACTAGAATTGTTATAAAATGCGGTAGATAGAAAAACACAGATTTGACTATCTAGTGCAAAAAACTGACAAACTACTCTAATTATCATCTTTATAATTAATTTGGTAATAATAACTTATTAGTTTTTTGCTGCTTCTGTTGGTTTATTTAATTGCTTAGATTAATAGTACTACATTTTTCTAACATTCTCATATTATTTATTTCGTCATTTAAGATATTAAAGCATTTTTATCAGAAGGTATAATATGATTGAAAGCAATTGCCAAATTTTGATTGGCTTATATAATTTTTTGTCGCTATCACTATAAATAGTTGTCCTTGAATTTTACAAATTATATTTTATATAAGTTGAGACACACTTATATCTATCTCTTTTCATCCATTTAGAAATCATTTTGTTTGCAATCGTAATATAATAATAAGATAAATATGGTAAGTGTCTCACGTTCTTGGAAAAAAATGATAAAATTTTGATAAGAAAAAAATTAAATAATTTTTTTTCAGTTAAACAAGATTAGTTTTGAAAGATTTTCTGACTGATTTAAAATCTAATAGATTAAAAATGTTTTTATTTTATTAAGCAGAGTAATTCCATGAAACAAATGAAGAAGATAAAATAAGTTACAATCGGTATAATTTAAGAAAAATGTTTATATTTATTAGGGAAAATTTATATTTTTAAATGATAGATATAATATAACCTTGTTTGGGTATTTCATGAAGCAGAATTTTTAGCAATTCCTGAAATATGAAATTATTACAAAATAAAGACAATTAATGTATCTTCACCTAACTCGCATTCATGCCAAAACCTTACATGATGATGAGTAGAATTATTTTTGAGCAGTTCATGACAAGCAGATTTATTCGGAGATAGAGTTGAAATAAAAATATCAGTTTGGAAGATACCGCGTTTATGTCGAGATGTTTCCTGGCAAATATTTAAATTTTAATATGACAGAATGTTCTTATTAAATCGCGGTATATTAAATTTAAATGTTTTCAAGTGTGTCTGTTTTAAAGATGTACAACAACACAATATGTGATGAACCTGCAGTGTTTGTGTCTCCGTGGACGTTGGATTTAATTGACATTCTGGATGATGATTGTCATAGTAAGCTGAAATTGATTGTGTGTGTTCGCACATTTTAATATTACATTAATCTCTGTAAATTACATCACAAACGGATTTGATATTTTAACCTTGAAATTGAAACAAAAACTTTAATAATGCGAAAATTACTGTTTAAATACTGCAATTACCTTATCGCATGCGAAGAAAGATTATTATATTACATTCCGGTTTACCACAAAAATGATTTCTTTGTAATTTAAGTTGTTTGTTGGTATTGGAAGAAGCTACCGGGAAATGTTTTTTTTGATAAATACAATAATCATAAATTTCCTTAATAAACTGCAATAGTGATACGCAAACGAAATATTTACTAAAATAGGTAATAAACTGAAAGATTAATCTAGACCACCATATTAGGTTATGAATGACATAACTATGCAGAGATATATGCTTATCCTTCATTAATATAAAGATAAAACGTAAACGTATAAACAGTGCATGTCTAAGAAATAAGCAAACATCCTGTATAATAAGATTAATATTACGGGTGTAATCAGTGACGGTTACTACAAAGTGATGAGAAGGCTTTACCCTCTTGAAACCTTATCAATTTCAAATCCTTACTGAGATTCTATTTTTGAAGTGAGGGAAAGCTTGAAGCTTCAAACTTTAGCCTTGAAAGATTCTGGAAGTTCATCTAATCTAATTTGTTTTAGCTTTTTCCTTGTCAAAACTTCTGCTTTTAGTTAGTCTATTAGTAAATTTTGGGCTACTCTATGTAAAAGATTTCGTTAGTTTCTTTCATTTCAAAGAGCTGCCAACAGAGTTGGCACTTTGGAACCTGACATCTGTCGTGCTATTCTATAATTGTCTACAAATAATGACTTTTGGATGCTTTGATATGGTTGCTGTAAGAACCAGTCGCTATTTGACGTTTAGGTAGCGTTTTTTTTTATTTAAGCCTAATTGCATCTGTACTTCACCACAAGTGTTTTTTTATTGAACTTTATCTTATGTGAAGAACTGCTCATTTTGCATCAGTAATTGTAGTGAAGAGAACCTTAGGAGACTTGTTGAACGAATTCTTTTTATTAAGTCTATCTGTCATTCTAGATTTACACACGTCCGAAAGTAGTCAATACAAGTTTTCTTGTTTGTACGAATAGTAAGTAAACATTAATTGCATGTAGTAACTGCTTCAAATTAGTTTATCATTCCATTATCTACAAGATGTCTTTTGTCTACACTTAATTTGTTTCATAAAGTAAAAGCATTATTTACAAAGTCTCCTTCTAACAAACTTTCACTTACAAACCTTAATTTTTCGATAAAACTGTCATTACCATTCCTCTAACAACATATTTGAGCTCTAGATACCTCAAGATCCTGATGGGTATGTTGATAGGCGGGCGTGTAGGAATCTACAGAGCGACCCTAGCTACGGACTACGTCACAACGACCTAGAACAGGTAGATCTACTGCACTGACAAAATCCCTGAGGGGTTTTCGATAATACTTCATTTGCGGCAATTATTAAGGAACGTGAACTTAAGGAAATCTGTTACAAATGAGTTGAGTCCATGTTAAAATTGTAACGGGAAAATGACCAAAAGTATGCACAAGTCCCGTATACGCCAGATATCGGTAGATGTTCAAGCCCATAGCTCATGTCGAAGACGGGAGTAGGTTCCAAAATAGTAAATAACCCAGGCTTTGATGATCTTACCTGAGCCTAAAACTTAGCTTTTAGCTGAAAAGCCTAAAAGAGATACCAAAATGGCGCCAGGAGACAGTGCCACACAAAACGATGTAATTCGTCGATCTGTCCCCACACCGACGAACACGCTGTATACAGGGTCCACCCAAAATACCACCCTGTAGATAAACACTTTAAAGTCGTGTCCGGAGACTAAATTGTATTCTCTTTTACTTACCAAGGAACCTTTGTTGGTTCCGCAACTTAAAATAAAATGAACTTAATAAATCTCCAGCCTCTCTCTCGTTTCTCAAAACTATAAACAAAGCTTTATTCACAAAATCAAATATTATGCGGGTTGCTAGAAGCCAAGGTCCATCATCACGGTACCTAAATAAGCTTATAAAACAAAAACAAACTCCTAGAAATAAGAACACAAAAGTTAAACTACATGAATTTATTATTATGCTTTGAAATCGAGTAAAATAAACATTCACAAAAAGATTCAAAATGATATGGTTGATTGAAGAAATTATTACTTTACAAACATCAAATAAAAGAATGACAATTACTACATAAAAATTAGGTCTGAAGGACCCGTCAAATAAATGCGTTTAGAAATCATTAAATCGCAAAATACTTATTGTATTAAACCCCTCTAAGCAAACAAAACTGAACATGATTTAAAACTATTAATAAATTTAGAACAAAAAGAAAACGTTCAAAAGATTACTATAGAATTTAAACTACCTATTGTTTTCCTAAGATTTTTCCTGAAAGAATACCGTCATAAAGATACTTTTCTAACATTAAAATAAACCAAACATTAACGTCAAATACTCAAAGCATTTGAACGAAACAACATAAAAATACAAACAAATATATGTAACATAGACAATTATTTCTTACTCTAAATCTGGAGGTCCTTTGAGTTTCCAGCAACTTTTCCAAATACAAAAGAATTGAATTTACACTAAATTTAATTACGAGAAGGCATGGTTTCAACCCCAATAAATTTTTAAACACTTAACTTCCACAAACACAAAACTTTAATTTTCTCAATAACGAAGAGAATACCAGATCTCTCGATGGACACTGAAGATGGGATATTGATTCCATCAGCCAGGGAATATGACGAAGATAGCGGAGTCAAAGAACACCAGGTACATAACGGAGACTAAACCAAAAACTCAAGAAGAAAGTGAGACTAAATAATTTCCAAATAACTGGCTCGACACAGTTACTTCTTTACACGATCCTTCTAATGAAGACAGGGACGATGAGATTGTCGTTCATCTCCACATACTAGTAAAAATACAGGTAACACCTTTCAGCCTATGCATTTTTACGTTCATCCGCACAATGATGCGTCAATATTTTAATCCTCATAGAGGCCTCCCTCGAGGATTAACTCAAAATGCAAATTAATGCCCATAAACCATAAACCAAATAGAAAACCAAAGCAAATTCACAGCCACTAAAATGTCGAAATTAACTGTGCGCCACACTTAAAGATCGAAACAAAACGCGAGAAGCACCGGGTCCGCTTGGACCCGGGAGGGCGCGGTGAACACCCGCGTTCCACGGTGTCCAAATTTCGACTCCCCGAGAAAATCACAAAGTACCAACGTAATCCCTATTCTCTCTGCGTCTCCTGTCACGCAGCTTGCGCTTAGCGGAGTGGGGTTGGGAAGCCAGATGCACGACCTAACAGGTCAAAATGCTAGTATTCTTATGAGGCAATGAAAAATTCCACTCCTTAGATTTTCAGTCTGAACCTGACTTAACAAAGACCGTGTGACTCCAGCATTCGCGACTAAGATTCCAGGAACCTTTTATTTACGTCTGGATCTTGATATTGGAAAAATAACAAAAGGCACGTCCGCTGGAGCCCAGAAGTCGAGACCACAAAGTTATCCATTCTTTAAAATAAAATTTTAACAAACATCCGTTCATAGAATGAAATAATTTAAATATCACGCGTCAGAAAAACAAATATCTGAACGAAATTGAAAGACAGGGGCGGATTTAGTGCGAATTTTAAAATAACATTACAAAATTCCATCCTGTTAGGGAAAAAATATTCAGCCATAGTGGCAAACAGATGCCCGAAGGGGGAAGTTTTGTCTCTCCTATTTCCCTTACTGTGGAACTCAGTTGTCGACAAAACTTCTTTTGGAACTTCACAAACAAGGATTTTGCATCATAAGCTATGCTCATGATATAACCATAATAGCCACATTCAGGAAAAGGACACAAATGGCAATGAATATATTGGACAACAAGCAAAGATCTCTCGATTAATCTCCAGAAATCAGCAATAATACCCTTCAACAATAAAAGGAAATTAAACACTTTACGTAGTGAAGAACTGGCAATATCGGGAAACGTTATTTATCTTGAAGTAGTAGTAAGAGAAATGCATGGAAAAACCTGGTAACTCAGAATTTATGGTAAATTGAATATATTGCTACTAAGGTGATTAGGGCAGCAACATGGTGACCCAAAACACTGCAAACAAACACCAAACTCAAATTATCCAAGATTTAGAGATTCGTTTGTTTCGGACTAACAGAAGCCATGATTATAACCTGAGAACAGAAACTCAAACCACTACTCAATCTAGAAATGCATATGCAACTCTGTCTTTGATATGAACTCGGAGTAAAAATCTTCAGGTAACTATTGACAAAGATATCTGTAACAACACTGGTTGGTTCTGGTTTTCCCTACGTAAATATGCAACAGTCTTTAAGGTTATTATATGCAATATTTAGATGCATGGACGAAAACCTGAAAAGAAATGGAAGAGAAAGCTCTTCAGCTGAAGCAAAGGTGATGTCAGAACTTAGAATGGAATGCTTGAGCGCACTGGGTGCAGATCAAAATAATGCTAACTGAGTTTTGGATTTTTGAAGTCAACTAGGATTGGAAAACTTACTCTATGGACCAGAGCTGACCCTAGATTATACTTAAGTATTTCCTTAGAGAAGTTATAAATACATAAATCAAAGAACAACAAAGTCAGATTTAGACTGATTATTCCAGAAATTGACACAAGAGGCTTATTTATAGATGGGCCGGTGACGAAGAGAACTGAGGAGCTCTATGTAATAAGCTGAACTCGGCTAAACACCACCTTCACAATATGAAACTGTTTAACGATGATCTGGACTGCGGATTCTGTAAGGAAGATACTAAAACAGTGAAACATACAAACATACATAAACTATTCGGATTCATCACGATGAACTTCAACCTCTATTCGACTAAGAACATATGTCGTGTACTTGAAGCCACAGGGTTGGTTGTTTGAGTGGAACTAAAGCTAACTGAGTAAGAATAATAAGCCTTATCAGCTGCAGTGACTCACTATCATCTTATCAAACCGTAATTACATTGTCCGACTAAAACTTTTAAGTCAGGTGGAAACGCATGAATTAATTTATTTGTGCACAATTCGAACTTCTTAATTAAATGCTTTTAACTTGCAGTCAAAGTTTGATATGATTCTTCGGATCGGATTAAGAGATTCTTATTCTTTCTGAGCCCTTGAGGTGGATTCTGAACTTTTTCGTTTTTGCAATATGGTATGAAAAACAGTATCGAGTGGTAGTGGACAAAAGCAAAAAGAGAAAGGCTAAATGAAATCTATTACTAAATACAAAATTTATAGAATCTTCATTAATTCTTTAATAAGTATCTCGTTGAGTTACACCAAGATTAATGAGACTTGTTCCGTTATTAGTCACAATTAGGGTAATTAACAGGATTAGAATTTGTATTTACAAAGCTATAACTTTTTGATAAATATTACTAGTATTGTTTTCACTTATCTATAGTTCATTTATTTGTGTGTTCCCCATAGTTTAAGTCTGTTCACAATGTAACATTTTGGTAAAGGCACAGATTTGCTCTGAGTACCATTTGCAAACTACACAAGTGCGTTTTACTATTTTCATAAATATAAATCTTAAAAGAAATAAGAAGAAATCAAAATTTTGCTTAGTATTTATTTTGATCTAATTGAATACAATAATTAATCGTCATTCCTTAATGTCTTAATTAGACTTTAGAATCTCTAAAGGTAATAAGGACAGAAGTGGTAACAATATGATGCAGAACTAATGATAGGAAATAGATTACAGGGCTTGTAGATAGTCGAATGAGAAAAATAAATTCAAGTGAGATAATTAAAGTCAATCTCCAACACGGAAGTTTGACGTTTAAACAAAAACTTCTATTAGTTTATTTAATAAAAATCAATTAATTTTGAACAACTGACAACTTTGCAAATTGCTTCCACTCTTACACGGTTTGTTTGTATATAGTTATAGTGTTTATAGTGCTGCAGAACCGAAGCAGAATTGGAACAGTCAGTATTAATACAAAATCTGATTGTTCTCATTTAAATTTATATAGATATGATCTGATCAATAATAAACATGAAAATCAGAAATGGGTTAGTTGAGAAAAAATTAAAGAAACCTAGAAAAATATAAAATTAGAAATTGAGAAAATTATAATGACAAGCCCTTGTAACATGAAAGTTTGCACATGATCGATCTAGCTTTTAATTTATTATTTGTTATACAGTTATGATGATGATGATGATGAAAAGTATTTTTCACAATAAATTAATACAAAACTCTTAATAATTGGCATGTAATAAGAATATTGACGAATTTGAATTTTCTTTATAACATTGGGGTATGTGTTATGTGTAAATAG
The DNA here is from genome assembly GCA_011009095.1 of Ignelater luminosus. Taxonomy (NCBI): domain Eukaryota; kingdom Metazoa; phylum Arthropoda; class Insecta; order Coleoptera; family Elateridae; genus Ignelater; species Ignelater luminosus. The sequence continues at coordinate 99,742 of VTPC01090724.1, forward strand.
TAATTAGTGTGCATCATATGAGAATTAAACAGTACAGTGGTTACAGGTGTAAGATGGGTTCATTCAATTTACAGATCGTGTGCTTTTTAAAAATAATTATCTAACACTGTGATAATACAAATATTGAGACTGGATTATACCTCAATTACTATTTTGAAACTGATGGGTGTTTACTAATGTCAAGCCAAAATTTTGTTACGGATTACGTCAAAGTATCACTGCTCTACCACAAATATTTCTTATTTTTAGATGCAAAAAGGGGCCAAACGAAATTTACCGTCACATAATGAATACAATTAGAATAGTTAAATAATACACCTGTGAATGAATAACGTATTTGTCTTAAATATTCAACGCGTAAGGCGCGGAAATTCTTTCATATTATAAACGAGAAAAAAAATAATAATGAACAGGATGATCTTTTTATATTTATCAACTTGTTTTATTTTAAGAATACTTGACTTCTTAGAAATGGATCAATTAATGAAAATAAATTAGTAAAAAGAAAAGCTTTCATGTTGTTGGATTGATTAAAAATTCCACATTTACATATTCATACTACATCCTGTGAAAGAGGAAATCGTATATTTCAAGGACTTTGTTGCAGTATAATTGAAATATGACGAGTTGGCGACTGATAATATGTAAGTATGGCATAAAGAACAACAACTAAATTTGCATCCACAAATCATTAGATTTCTTTCTATAGGTTCTATAAATACTCTAATCATATGATTTTGAATCCCATGAATTTCAGATATCAGTCTTTGGTTTTATATATTATTTTCCCTGGTCTGTCTATTATCAATTTAAAGATACCATTTTTTATCTGTAACCATGTACTAGCTGTTTCTTGGAATCTTATTTAATGTTATCTTCTCTTACCTTCATTATATCTATTCTTATTCCTCCGTATCATCTTCATTTTATAAATTCCGTTAATCTTTTTTACCTCTAAATTTCAAATTAGACCACAAAGTGTTTACTATTTTTATACATTTTATTTCATAGTTGGATTTATCTCTTAAAAGCCTAATCAAATCAGTGTAATGTCTATCTCCATGCAATCTTTTCCAAAAACGGATGTTATTCATAACTAACAATACCCTTTTAGTGATATTTACTATTGTATTATTTATCGCCAACGATATATTTAATGATGAATACGGTGATAAATAAGTTAAAATCAGTAACAGATAAATTAAGTCAATTAAAAACGTCTATGCTACAAAAAATTATCTTACATTAGTCATTTACGTAATTATAATTAACTATATGCTACCTTGGTGGTATACTAGTATGAGTCTATGAGATATAATCATTTTAGAAAAAATCTTGATTTTTGTTAAATTACTATATTTTAAAAAACAGTTATTAGGTTTACTTTGAGTATTTAGACCAACATCTTTTCTCTTATAGAAACAATGTTTAGTTCAGTTCTTACTAAATATTACATCTTTTAGTATAGAGACTAGTCAAAATAAGTTTGCTATCTTTATAATTTCTTACAAATTTTGGCAGTGTATGATAGCTCCTAATATTCAATTATGATAATGATAATAATGTATTTGCACTAATGGTAGTATTGCATGATTGTATTTTCTTGTCATTTGCATACCCTTTATTACGGTTCTGAAGACTTTTATAGAATAGTAACCAATACAACATTAATTAATAATTATAACTAAATGATAAGAAATTTTATAATTATAAAACAAAAATTAATTTTCCGCGTAGAGTGTGTTGCCTACATTCAAAATCTTTGGGAATTTTTTAGATTATTAACACTACATGATACATAAAAAAAACACTTAATGATAAAATATACCATATTTGATAAATTAATAAAATATGAAATATAAACAATAGTAAAATCCAATAAGATACGTTCTTTACCATTAGAAGAATTCACATTTTGTGGCTGCAAAACTTACTTTAAATACAGTATGGTGATATTCTTGTAGTGCCTGGTCAATGTAACATTATATAGCAAGCTAGATGGGGTGATTCATATCAACATATCTCTAACTTGATTTCCTATAGGATTTTTAAACTTCTTCAGGCAACACATACATTACAGAACCACAAAACATAATAGAAGATTAAACCAACACGTTACAATAAAATTCTTTATAATTAGTCAAATTGTGCCAATAATAATAAATTTCTGAGGCAAGTTTTAGAGAAAAGTAGATAACTTGACTATAAATTACCACATAGCAAGAAAATAATATGCTTATTGCCTGAAGAGAGTTTAAAATCACTACATTGATCTTATTTTAATAAATTGCCAATACAATATGCACATTTTTTGCCGGAGTCCATTTAAAGTAAAGAAAATGTTTTTGTAAATAATCATGTAAAAGATATTGAAAGGTCAAAACATTTAACGAACAATCATTTCACTTTGTAGCAGTAAGACAGTAACATTTGGCCTAGCATAGATCCAAGTTTGAGCACAACCGCGTGTGGAGTTTCGATAGATTCTGTATTTTCATGTGTTTGATATAAAGTTTTTACAAACCGCCACCTACAGTACAGTTTGAAAAACACTGCCATAAAGCAGTATTCAGATGAAATTTTAATCAATATAGCAATATTACAAACGCTAATGTTTCTTTGGCTTGCAAGGTAAGTAAGTAAGTCCTAAGCAAAAATCGACTGATATGCCTAATTTGCAAACTAAGTAACGCTCTGTTGCCAAAGGTGTCTTCTAAAATAAAAATAATAAATCCATCGGTGATGGTCAAGACAGCCAAATAAAGTTCTTCTTCTATCGTCTGAGAAATTTAATTTAGAAGATACGAGTATACGTAAGTAAGAGAACAAAAATCTCAAAGCTCATGTCCCAAACTCTTGAGACATAATGTTCAACTGTGGAGGTGGATGCAATTTTATTTTATTTATTTATGTCTTAAATTGAGTATTCTGTCACAATACCAAATCACCAATCCATCGGTGATGATCAAAAGAACCAAATAAAGTTCTTCTTCGATCATCTGAAAAATATCATTTAGAAGACACGAATATCGTAAATATGAGAACAAAAATTTCAAAGCTCAAGTCCCAAACTCTTGAGACATAATGTAGAGCTGTGGAGATGAGTGCAATTTTGAGCACTTGCCCTAAACACTGGGTCTTGCTGTTTTTCTACAATTTGTCTCTTTTGCTTTTATTCAGAACTAGAGATTAACATACCTGATATTTAACTATGAAAAAACAAATCTGCCTAAAAGCTAAACAAACAAATTTCGCTTAGCTTGCCGCAAGAGAAGCATGTGCAGTGTGGTAGTTTCGGGCAGAAGAATTTTCGATAGTTTTTGTAACATTCATTCCGCAATACCTTGTATTAATCTGTTCGTTGGAGTTAAATTCAATTTCAAATCAAGTTGCAAAAACTTTATAAAAACGTAATCAAAATAACCTCTCTGGTTGATCCATGTTCGCACGATCTAGTAACACTTCGCGATTGTTTTTTCGATCTCCATACAACTGAGATATATTTAGGTTCATTGAACTGGACTAGGCTGAATTGGAACAATACAGAGCTGACAAACTATTTCATCTTTGCAAAAGTTCATCATTGTATCATAAATCTCATAGTCTACAGAAACTTGAAACTAAATCTTCATGTCCATCTAGTGGGTTTCTAAACTGCTTTGATCACTGTAAAATTACATCCTTACACGCTAAGAACCCATTTCTTCCTTAAGTGTTACACCTGGGCCCATCAAGGACTGACATTGCTTCGTGTTCAACTAGCAGTCTACTTGTATCTGATGTCGTTTACGGTCTCTCTTGATTCTTATCTCTTTTCTCTTTTCTTTTCTGTTCACTATAGGTAGCTTTTATCATCTCATGTATTATCATACAGTCAGTTATGATATCTATCGATAGATGTTGTCATAGTTGTATACATGCGGTTTCTTATGGCCGACATTATCTGTTGCATTCAATATTATATGTTTGGTGTCTTCTTCAACTTTCCCTATCCTCTTAGAATGCACTCGAATGGACCCATGGCCAGTCAGCATCAGCGCCTTACTCTGGTTGCTAGGCTTATGTCCATCTGAATATCTTTACTTCATCCCCATCCCATGGATCATACATGTATTTCCTTTCGTATGCGAACAAGTCTATAAAAACCGTTGCGTTATTATTTGCAGCGCTACAACCGATATGGTCGTATATGCAGATGCCACTTTCAATAAACAAATCTTTTGAGTCTTTTCCAGTCTTTCCTTGCGTGTTTCTTTTTAATCTCCAAAGCAGGATACCAAATAGGCGCTCCATACAACAGTATGAAATAAATTATTCCACATAGCACTGATCTCTTAGTAGTATTTTGTTCTTTTATGCTAGGTATCAGCAGCGCAAGTTTAGCAGCTCTGTCTGTTGTCTTTTAGGTTGCCATTTCTATGTGCCTACCATGCATACCAAGTGTATCTAGGATAATCCTTAGGTTGCTCGAAAATTGTGTTCCTCTCTGTGAAACCGTCCTAACTCTTTTTCCTTTTAAAATAATTACCCCATTTTTCTCCAGGGCATGGCAGTTCGGAAGTAGCGTTACCTTATCTATTCGGTAATATTGTTTAGACTATCGTTTATTTTGTTCCAGCGTCAGATCGTCTGCAAAACTTATCATACTGTCTCTAGAGTGTATGTATACTGAAACTTTGCAGGTTTTGATTTCTTATGAAAAAAAGTTATTATACATTCTCGAAGATTTAAGTTGAAGAATTTATAATACCGTATATTGAATCGATATTGGAAAAGTTAGATTACTATAGATTTCCACAAGGATTCTGCAGAAAAAATTGAAATACTCTATGTATTAATGTAAGCATGTACAATGTGGTCTAATTTCGATACGATTAAACGGGTAACTTTCTTATTTGCGCAGATAAATGAAAACAGCTTATGTGCTTGTGATCTCTTTTTTCATGCTTATTCCATTACCATTGTCAGAAATAAGCTGCCATCTTTTGTTTTTTCCGTAGAGAGAAAAAGTGAAAAGCAGCCGATTTCTTCAATTTGCTGTAACTCCTTTATTTTCAAAGCTAGAACAAAATCATTTTAGCATTGTTGAGGCACTTTTTAACGTAGAATTCAATGCCGTCAGTCGTTTTCTTCTAGTCCTTTCCATACCTGCACTGTAACTCAAAGCTGAATTGTTTAAATGGTCCATTTCAAAATTCATCTTTGAGTTACAGCGATGTTATGGAAAGGACTAGAAAAAAAAGACTGACGACATTGACTTCTACGTTAAAAAGTGCCTGAACAATACTAAAATAATTTTATTCTAGCTTCGAAAATAAAGGAGTTACAGCAACTTTAAGGAATCGGTCATTTTTTACTTTTTCTCTCTAGGGGCAAAGCAAAAGGCAGCAGCGTATTTCTGGCGACGGTAATAGGATAAGCATGAAAAAAGAGATCACGAGTACCTAAGCCGTTTTCATTTATCTGCGCTAATAAAAAAGTAACCCATTTAATCCCATCGAAATTCGACCACACTGTACAAGGTACAGTATTTGGAAGATCTATACCTGTCAATCTATCAAAACTGATTGAATATTGGTGTATTCTGTGTCTACCTAATATCGGTCTACATGCAAGTCTTTTTCAACATTCTACATGTTATGTAGTACAAGATTTGAGCTTGAACATTTCTTTCTTGTAAAAACCATAATCAGCTGGTCAAAAACGCAAAGATGATGTATAATGTAAATTTAAGAAATTTTCTGATGTTTCTGTTACTTTTCTTGTTAGTTCTTTGAATATTCAGAAAGGTAACTTTCATTATTATTGATTGACCAACCAGATTGAAGATCAACGTTATATACTTTTGTTAGGGTTAGGGAGAATCTCAAAATAGTATTTTTGCAAAAGCGGTAGATTTTAACAGCTTCAATTATCTTTGAGTAGAACCAAAATTAATCGTTATACTCGATATCGTGTCTAGAAATTTCAAAAAGCTACTTCAGGAAGTATAAGAACGAAGATATTTCAATTATCACAAAGAAACAAATAATCCTAATAATAAATAATAAAATCCTAATAATAGAAATAATAAATAAATAATTGTTTGTTAACTTTGAAAATTTAAGGAAGCTATATATCAGCTAAATCTAGTTAATATTGGTTTTTGAATTACAATAAAAAAGTTTTGAAAGCTGAAATACGTTCTTGCAATATAAAAAATTCGAAATGATTTAGATTCAATTTGAAAAGTGTAAAATTAACTACTACTCTAACGAATTTTCTAGCCACTTACTATTTGTTTTTATAATTACTAATTATACTACAGACGTTTTCACAAGGATTTTGTTACAAGTATGTTAATTTTAAACAAAATATTTCTCTTGTTGTGTCTGTAACAAAAAATATAAGATGTGATGCATTAACATAGTAATTTTTATTTGAATTTTACAATATTGCATACCACCTTGAGTGCTTGAGAACTATTGGATTTAGCGCCGCTTACGCAAATACGCCGCTGCGTGCGCACAACATATTTAAGTAGACAAGTCTGTAATCAAGCAAATTGAGTCGTGCGTCCTCGTAGTCGGGCTGTTATTGTGGTGAATATCAAACATACTTTCCGTTGGCTAGTCAATTTAGCTAGCTTTTACCGAGTAGGATGTTGCTAACTCGAGTAGTTTGCGGACAGGAATGACTTGACAGAATGATATTAACGTGAAGTGGGTCTACACACCTATATTTTCGCGTGTTATACCTAAAAGCATGGTGTCTGTGGGTTAATGTTGCGTGAAGTGACAGCATTGGTGTATTCCAAAATTGGCATGGAAAGAAACGCATCATAACCTTTTTTTTTTCTTAAAGTTGTATACAGTTGCTTTTAAAACATATGTGCTCGAGTGTTATTATTGTTATCGATTTTTCCTAGTTTACAAACTTTAATTTCTAATAAAAAGTTCGTGCTATCTAATTCATGCACAAACACTTATAATATTAAAATGCACTCACGTTATTGATTCGAAACAATCTCTGAAATTCATTTTAAAAATCGGTGGAATATTTTTTACGAGAAGGACGTTATATTCGCCGATAAACCACTGGATATAAAATTACGATTATTTTATTGATATGGGATTATACGAAGGTAGGTATTGTATTTATATTAGGCACTTGTGATATATTTTTACGCTGTTGCCAGGAAACTATCCATTTTATCATTAACCAATGAAGTACTTAAAAAATATATATTTAAGGTTGTTATGAGCTCGTCAAAGCTGATTAGAAAGTGTAAATAGCTAGTAATTAAGTTATCAGTGTAGACGTTATAGGATGTTTGTTTTCGGGATCTAGCCAAAAATGTATAAATAATTTTGCCCCAATAACATTTCATTTTTGGCAGGAAATATATTTTTGGGCAAGATTGAAAACTTTTCTTAAAACCTAATAATGCGGTTTTTCTCCTTTCCTTATTTGTATCTACGTATTTATTAGTTTCTTGGAAATCGTGTCGAAAAGATTAAACTCGTTTTAATAAGAGATTGATAATATTGTTTTGAGTACGTTTCAAATTTTGATTTGCAGAAGTTGGTGACTCTTTGGTACCACAGATTCACGAGTTTGAACTATGGCAAAAACATCTAAAAAGGCTATTCCATATACTAATTCTAGTTTATTGAATGCTTTCGATGTTTTGTGCGAGATTACTATTTAGGTTTTGTTTATCATTCGGTTTCAATTTTGGCACTCGTTGGGTAGATCAAAATCTAAATCTTGAACGGTACGAGACCATAGTAATTATTAGGATTTCAAATTGTTTTCCTATACTTTAATCAGAAAAAATGACTTGTGAGTTTCTTTTGTAAATTAATTCTTCAATGCTTTTTCGTTATATTTCTGAATGTAACTTTACCGTTTTTGGTTGCCATAGCAAAAGGCTACTTGCATTATGGATTTCATTACATCTTACAGGTTTTGTTCTTGGTTTAGGTTTCTCAAGAACTTCATGTTCTAATAAATTTGTCTTCCAAGTATCTGTATCTCGAAAATAGTACTTAAGATCATTCAAATCTGGAAGCATATTGGTTTGTTTAGATGTTATTGTTATTTTAGTTTCAATTCTGGTTTTTAGGCATTGGGTCATTTTATAGCCCACAGGTGTTCTAAAGTGATTATCACTCGTATTCCAATTCTTGAAGAGTGTAATGCAAGGCAAAAAAGAAACTAGTGCGAGTTATCTAGAGCTCAAAGTTAAAGATTGTTAAATTACCTTCCATGTGTTCAAGTCTAAATGTGCATTTCATTTTAAGATCAAAAATTGGAAAGATAGTATTGCTGCGTGACGACCCGACTTTTTTCAATACTGTATCGTTAATTCTCATTTCATACTACTAAGTTTCTCATAGGAGAAATATAACAGAGTGCCTGTCGAAAGTGTATTTGCTATACTATCATAATTCAATTCTCCGTGTCTTGAAACTTAACATTGAAGCAAAGCTCCCTTTGAAGAAAAAGAACGAATTACTAAACTTTGATATATTTAAAAAAGCTGCTTTATGGTTGATTATAGTTATATAGTGGCTCACTGAAATTTGTTTCCCTTCTTTGAGACGCATTCTGTATATAGTTAATAAAATTAAATAGTATGGTCTTACTAGTCCACTGCATTTGTGATGTGTTAATGTCAATCAGAAAAGCTATCATATCTTCTGGAATAAAAGGATGACGTAATTTCTTAAAATGTCATACTGTCGTAATATTGCCATTCAATTCTGTTTTTTTGTATCGTTAATTAGTTTGTTTAGGAATATATTCGTTTTTATTAACACTATTATGCGAAGGAATTTAATAAAAAAATTTAAAACAGGTTGTAGTCTAAAGAAGCGCGATATTTAATTTACTTTTTATCTAATCTATAATGTTATTTAGCCAACATTAGAAGCATTTCCATTTCTTAAAAATGTAAATGAAAATTAATTAACAAAACATTTATGTTGAATATTCATCAATTTGCTCTTTATTTAGCACATTGTTTCTATTGTAATTTTTTTATCAATTCTGGCTCTATTTGGTCTCGGATTTTGACACTGTAATAAATTTAAAATTAAACAGTCAATAACATTGTATATTATATTTAAAGAAAATATAGAAGACTTCCAACTAGAAAAATAATCTTGGTCTTCCCAGAAATATCGATCTTGGCAATGATTAATGCAAAACCAAACTTTTTGACTAGCTATCTGACTGCCACTCAAAATAGAAGCCACAAATCTACGTTAGTAGTTTTCTCTTTAAATATTTGTTTGTGGTGATAATGGCTTTCAATAGTGGTTTTCAGTTTTTCTTGTTTAGGTTACATTAGTCGATTTCCGGAATTTATGATAACCGCATTTTTTATGTAAATTTGATATCTTATAGCTTTAGTTGGTGTTCAAAAATATCTTTTATCATTTTGGTGAGAAATGAGTCATTTTTGTCTAAAATTATAGTTTCTGGTAAACAAATACATGTATGATTAGAAACGAAGCTTACGGTTTAGATTTTGAAGATACCACCGACTATTGATTTTTTTCTAAAAAGTATTTAGAACTCAGTTTTCCAAATAGACTGTTTGGATTTAGTTCCGAAATCATAGTAATAGCACAATGGAAAGCTCTTTTCTCCAAAATGGAACTGTAAGCGATTGCAGAACACGTCTTTGTCAACAAATGCCTAAAGGTTTTCTCTATCTTGGCATAATTCAAGTGATTTTAGGCTTACGAATTTTAGCTTTTTGCTCTTTTTTCCAATAATTCTCTAGCCAAAGTTTTTTTAGGGTATCTATTATGTCATTTTACAGAATTTTGCTTAAAGTTTTCTTTTTTACATTTTTGTCTCTTTTGGTTTATAATTGATATCTAATTGTATATGTTAATACAATTAAATACTAAAGGTAAAGAATTAATAAGAGAATATCATATCAAAAGATCTATTTGTTATTTTAGTTTTGGGTTTACTCGAGCATTAATTAATATCTAATGCCAATTTTAATGTGTTAATATCTAACACTCTCAACTGATCTGTTTTTCTGTTATTGTGAGCTTTGAGGCGACGGGGTGTGCAAGGATGCAACTACGCAGAGCAGACAAATTTTGGAGAAAATTTAGAAATAAAGAAAGCGAGATCAAAGTTAAGATTTGTTGTTACACCACATATAAGGGCCAACTATAAATTAGCTATAATTTCCAATTTCTTGGCAATGGTTGCTACCACACATAAATACTACTCTCTGTAGCAGCATTTGAATTTTTCCTCATAAACAATATTTTCCTAATTTTCTACCAATGCAAGAAACATTTAAATTGGATGCAGAATTGTTTAAATGACTTTTCTAAAGTTAATGTCTAGGTTTTTCACAATAGATAAATTCTTGCCAAGACGCGTTCGCTTACCATTCTCCAGTTTGAGGACGTGCCGTAATGTTCACGATTACCTCAAGATTCTTTTTTATGGAGCTATTTGAAACTGGATATAGTATTTATACATAACCGAAATATATTTATATAGTAAGGAGAAACAAATTTATTGTGTTTATTTTATACAATGAAACCCCACTATGAGGGACGATCTGAATAGTTTTGGGTATATTCTCTTAAAACCTAGATGAAAATTGAATATTCAAAGAATAATATTATTATGGATGTCTTTTCAATCCTTTTATTGTGAAACACTGCACATACAGTACCCTTCTATCTATTATAGTTTGTCAATTTTCATTTACTTATACTCATCTCAAATACGTACTTCATTTCAGTTCTTTAGGTCAGTCGTGTTTGTAATCCTTCAGTTACATTTTGACATAAACTTCAGAATTATTGCATGCATATGCGATATCTTTCGCCTGTCTTGTCAAATAACCTTAAAAAGAATTTATATTTTCTGACCTAGTGCTAATATTCCACATGAGAAGCATGAATTTCCTTCTAACACAGTTTTGTTTCTGGATTACGTAAATCGTACTGGATTCTCTTTTTAAATGATTACTAAAATGAATAGGAGAGAGGAGTTTTCGTCAAAATTGCACGTGAGAAATATTTTTCGACGCGTTTAAAAATAAAACAAATTTTATTTTGGCATTCGAGTCCTCTTCCCCAGTACAACATAATATCTAAAGATAAACGCCAATTCAAAATATCTATTCAACCACGATTGGCAACATGACGTGGTGATTTTTATATTAGCAGATATTATATTAAATTTGTTTTAGACATGCTTTTTGTTCATGTATTTTGTTTTTTAAGTAGTCAATAATTTTCTCAAATTAGCTATTCATTTCTGAAGATACTCGTTTCTCAAGACTGTTTTATGCCATGTAGTTTTTGCGTCATACGTCCTTCAGCGGTGATTCCCTCCGCGTGCGTAGAGCCGTGTTCGTTTATTTAAACATTTTTATGTGTTTTCGGCAAACATGTTAATTTCAATTATCCCCTTTCTGCAAAAAGTATCTGGATTTTTATGAACTAATTAATTGCATGTAAAACCTACAATATAAAATTATTGTTATTATAAAGAAGTAGAATTATAATACAGTGCGAGGTTCCTTTTTACATCATAATGACTAAACATAAAAATTATAAAATAATAATTTATCTTTAAAAGTGCCACTTTGTTTTACTTACGTAACTTAACATTAATAATTAGTTGGTTTTTCCTATATCTTTTCATTATTAGATTTACACAATTACATATTAAGTATTTCCAAATTTGTGTTGATGATTTTTGATTTTTGAAATTTTTTCAAGTTAAACATGTTTGTAGTGACTAGGTTAGGATTCACGACAGGATACTGCATTATTTTATTATTTAAGTAAACTTGGTGTATCTCCAGCTGTTTTTTTATGGATTTAAAACGTACAAATGGTTATATTGTAAATTTTGTAAAGAAGCCGACATCCAATAACCGATAATCGTTAATTTCAATGTCAAGTATTTTCAGTAATTAAAGAACTGAACAAAACCAGCAACTCATTCAACTAACAATCAACTTACTACTTACTACACAATAGAAAATAGGATATCAATAAAAATTATGAGAAAATGTTGTCATCACTCAAGATAGGCACATGTAAAACCCTGGAAACATTGAAACGTACTTATAAATGACACTTACAGATAACTTGAATAGAAATTATTGGATAATTTAATTTTAATTCCGTAATATCAAAAAGATTGAAAAACTAAACAAAAAATCGATTAATAGTTGCCGAAAAGAATAAGTGACATTAGATTCCAGATCATATTTAGTATTTCTTCTGCAAATACAAAAAAAAGGCAATATGGATATTTCTTTTACTTTCTTTTGTAGCATCTTTTACCTGTGGTTTAGAATCTATCGATGGTTTAGTCTTTGCCGGTATTCTTTTCTCTATCTATATTTACCATTGTTTTTTTTCTTTTGTTTGATGTTCTTTATTCTATACATAATTCTACTTTTTTCTTCTTCTTTTTCTTATTATTATGTTAGACCAATGGTCTCCTATTCCGGTATGCCCGCAGAATGGTCGTTGTTCTTACGACGTTGACAGTTAGCTGCCTTTCCATCTTTTTGATACCTTGGGGGAGTTTTGCATTTTTGTTATTGAAGGTAGTTCTTCACTTTTCCATTTCTGCTAGCATATTTGTTCCATTCGCGTCTTTTTTGTCGATCTTGAATTTGGCACATTTTTCTAATTTCCGTGTTTGGAACCCTTAATGTCTTTTCTGCTATCGATCTCAAAGTCTTCATCTTTGCTATTCTGAATATTCGACTTTGAATTATTTAAATAAATCGGAAGTATTTCAATCGCTGATGCTATAAGGAATCTTCTTGAATACTTAAAATACTTATTTACTTTTGGGGTGATGGAAGACTTCTCGAGGTTGTTATAGGTAAGATTGATCTACAGTGAAACCTTTCTAATATAACGGACAGCATCCGTTCCAAAGAAAATGTCCGTAATCAGAGGTGTCTGCTATGAACAAGTAAAAACTCGTGAATTACAACGTTTTGGGACTTAGAAAAGTGTACTTAATACATATGTGTCTGTTGAGAGAGGTTTCATTGTAATCTCTTCGACTCGACCTCTTAAATCTTTCGGAAATGCTTCTGATTAATAGCGTTAATCCCATTCTAGGCTTTTAAAGATAATTCTTGTGTCCTCCAGGCGCAGGTAGGTAAAACAAAACTGATCAGATATAGTCAACCTGCTAAGAACGCTTTTTGGGGTCCTTTCAAGGACACTCGGGCCTAGACTTCAAGAATTGATTGTATAAGATAACTTACATGCTTTCAAATTCTGAAATTGCCTTTTCTGAATAGATTGTTTTACTTTTAAAACAATTGAACTTTTCTCTCCCACAAACATTCTTTTTCTGGAGGATAATTTGTATTGTAGATATAGAGTTTAGAAAATATCTACATACAATCAGTAAGCCTAGAGAATCGAATTTAATGTTACGTTGTCTTCAATTGTTTATTAGGCCTTGGGAACAAGGTGAATCGTTGACATCGATATCATCAACTCCACGAATGACTTTTGAGGCAACATTACAAGTCGAAGCAAATTTATATTCTACCGAGTGCGGAGTTTCAAATCCGTACATAGGACAATGCATAGGGATTCAGATTTTTGTATTTCCTGCTCCCCAAATGAACCTATAGGGGTGGTAATGGTATCAATCAATCCCTTTCAATCTGACACCAATAAATTAACCAAAAAATACTCAGAATTAGCAAAATAAATTAATAATAAAATTGTCCTATGTACGGGTTTGAAACTCCACACTCGGTATGTTAACACCTTCTACTTCTAAGCAGGAATAACATTGGAAATCGAAAAATCGAAAACCAGACGACTATATCTGCATATCAACAGGGGGATGAGCGAATGTTGTGTATTGCACTGATAAGTAAATACGTTGTTCGGCGCTTCACCGTGTTTCATCACTTCATCACTATGGAGGAGCTGGCTTGCCACCCTAGCTAAAGTGAGAGGTCTCCAGTCTCCTGTCCTCTTCTGTGCTGGGTTGGGAGACTCAGGCCGTCTTCAAATACCCACTACAGCGGTCCTCCGGGCAACCATACTGAGGGGGAGAGTTGCGTCTACAGTCACCTGAGTTGGTAACGCCAACGAGGTGTGGCAAACCGCCAAAACCACCGCCGAGTCCTCCAACCTTACTCGTCATTGTCTAGACCTTAAAGTATCAATTCTTCTTCTTGTTTTATGTATGAAAATACTTCAACTATTAGTACTCTGTAAACTCTTTCAACTTCACACGTTTCAAGAGGTTGCCTCTTTTGCCTAGGACAAACCACCTGAGGACAGCAAGCTGAATTTCAATCTCATTCATAGCTCACATTAGATCTCCACACCACTAGATTATTATTTTACACTAGCTGAAGATTAGAGAAATCAATTTCTAGAACAACTCCTGCCACTTGGGCGGCAGAAATTAACACTGATGAACGAACAAAAGGCAAGATTTAGATCGGCCTATAGGTCTTTCAATTACTACCTAGCTGTCGTTAAGGAGTCTATCATCTATTTACATATTGCAAGGAGAAATAAATAGCCGTAAATTCCATTAAGTTTTATTTTTAATTCCGTACCCAAGTAGAACTTTTCGAAGAACCAAAGACCCAATACAAGAGAAACTGTTGACTATAATCATTTCTGCAATATCTTTATGACTATTGTATTTCTGTTTCTTATCTTTTGTAGTTTTGATGTTATTTCGATACCAGCATCAAAACCAATAGTGAAACTGGGTTGTTCTCACTTAATCAAGTATCTCAATGATTTTAGTCTAATTTCTTTAACAATTTAGACCTGGTTTTTCCACCTCTTAGTAACTGTGGTGTAGGTGTTGATATGACGGCTAAAGGGCCGACGATAAAGTTGGTTGCTGTCAGCTAAATCTTTGGATGATCGTTGCTGCGGCGATGCTGGAATACTACTGTAGTTGGTTGATGGTGCTCAAGGTGCGATGATCGAATAACGATAAAAAAGTTGATGAAGTGAACAGCAGCGAGATGGTTGAGTTGAAATGGTGAATGAAACTGGGGAGGAATGGAGAAGCTTCTTTTTATGGAGTTCACTGGAAGTGAGAGATTGAAGTAAATTGTTGGTTATGTGAAATGAATTGGTTAGGGAATTTATGGTAGACATTTTGGGCAAAACAGTTCTTTTCGAAACTAATCAGTCCAGATCACTTTGGCATTCCTATTCAACATTTCATTTGCTTCACTGGAAAAGTTTCCCGAGAATGAACAACATTGTGGAATTGATTATTTCTTTCATGGCTATGCTTCACCAAACCCTGAAGAGAAGTCCGTGTTACTATAGTGGTGTACTTTATGGCATTGCCTCAAACCTTTTAAAACTACATCATTGCTTGAAACAAATTAATTTATTGTTCAATATCGAATATCTTGTAAGACTTTCTATTAGTACGTGTTGCAATTGATTTGCTGCTGTTGAGTTGTTCGAAATGATAGGTAGTTGTGTGTAAGATTTTATTTTATATACAATTAATTCTGTTTTGTATATTTATTGTTACCATCGTGAGAATATATGTAGGCAAAAAAGGCATTGGATGTATAATTGGATAATCTCGTTTTTTTGCGTTTCATGGTATAGTGTTGGCATTGTGATGTATTGTAGATTTACAACGATGCCAGATTGCAGTGTTTGTAATTAACGTCAACTTGGAACTTTTATATACATAATTATACTGATAGCATTGCAAGATTTATCATTTTCTCTCATTATATTCGGTTTTAATATTGGATATAATTGATTGTGGTATAAAACACTGTTTGTGTATCTCTTAATAAATATCAATAGTTCTAGTTCAGTATACAAATATTCCATTGTGGACTGTGGTTTCTTATTCGTAAAACAAGACTTGATTCATTTGTAATTGACGTCATTCGTTGGATACATTGATGTAAAAGCTTTTGTTATGTTTTAAAACTGCAATATTAATTTAATGTAAATAGAAATAAAATAGTTTGTTTTCGTATTGATCGGGGCGTGCGTTTTGATTCATAAAAGACAATGACACATCATTGAACTTTGAACTGGACTATAATGTATTACATTCAAATTTCTACGAATTCTCGAAACTGATAAGAATTGTTTCAGGCATGTAATACTTGGCATCACTCTTTATTTCTAATAATACTAACACAAAAAGTATTTTTATTTAAAGTATATTTCCGCGGTATTTATTGAATTTTTTTCTAGACAATTGCAAAATGTTTCCTTTGGCTTTATCATTATTACGTATTCCTGCTATGGTAACAATTTAGAAAGATATGTGTATATGTAATAATGTTATTAGTTGTTACAGTTATTAACAAACATGGTCTATATATGACATTTATCGATTGTGTAAAGTTTATCTCACAGAAAATCCCTACATTTCTCAGAAAATACATTGTAATAAACTATCCAGGGCCAACTAAATGTAGAGGTCGGAATCCTTTTGCTATTCAAAACATGTAAAGAATATATTTATCGCTTCCTATTACATCGTCAGTTATTGAATTCTATTATAAACACATTTAAATTTATTCAGTATTTTGACCTGCAAATGATTATTAACCCCTCGATAATGCAAAAGGTTAGTAAGGATATCCCGCGATTTTAAGAAATTCAAATTTAGGTAAAATTAACCCGGCTTAATAAATAATACTCTTACAGAACAATTTGCAAAGATTTTACTTATGTTAGTTTGATATTACAATTTAGATTTCGTTTTTCCCAAGATGACCCACTGTAGAGGTCGGCTACCCTTTGCTCTTAAAACGTTTTTCTCAGCCGCCATGCTTATCACTGATGATTAAAATATCAACACTGACTCAACTTTTTTTGTTCTGATAAGAGATGGTTTTACAAAGAACCGGTTAATTTCCAGAATTCAATATTTTAGATAAAATATACAAAGAATGTCTAATAAAAATAATATTAAAAACTTCTAATATTCAGGTTAAATAACTTCCCCGTATCCTTTTGTCAGCTAACAAAACCAGACAAACAGGTGTTTAGTTAGAAAATCTAGTTTTTTTAGGTTTTTCCATTGGGTACTCGCCAATTGATGTTCTAAAATGAATTTTGCGTAATATGATGTAAAACTTTGCAAAAACAAAGATATTTTGCATATTCACGTGGAATAAACTAAATGAAAACCTACGCCCACGTTTATTAAAGAAATAAAACAGTTAATGAAAGGAAAATTGTATAAATAACGCTCATCTGGCCGAAATTAGAATGGAAAACATGGGAACGAGCTATTTATATTTTTTTGTATTTTCATTTTTATTTTGTTTATAAATATAGACTTATAGAATAACGTGTAGGAATTTTTCGGACACCAACAAAAAATAAAAATTGTAAGATTCCATTGAGTCTAACAGGGAAGTCCAAAACTTCTCAGTAATTTTATCAGTATTTTATAATATAAGTAATATTTGATAAATTTAAGACTTAACTGTGGAATCTTCCATTGAGTAATAGCAATGGAAAGTTAAAAGTTGAAGATTTTTAACCACTCCATAGTTGTTATATATTCGTAAAAATCGACTAAACCAACCTATAAATGATGACGTAGGTACAAATACTAACCTTGCAGTAGGTAAACAGCTTTAGTTTCAATGCAAGCAATTGTAAGTATTAAATTGTTAATATTGTTGTTTGCACCACTGAACAATGCAAAATACGTACGTACACAAAATGTAGTAAAAAAAAAGTTGCGTTTTACAAAATTATTTTCAGAAAACCACATGGGAGGAAATAAAAAGCAAAGATAAATAATAAAATTAAAGGACCCATTTAAAAATCGCTAAAACTGTGTTTAATATTTTACTCTTCTTTTGATTTACCTTGAACTTCTGGTAGGCTTAAATAATACCAAGCGATCTACTTCATGATTCTTGTGATTCTTAAAAGTAATAGATTCGTCAAAAACGTCTTGACGAAGAAGCTCGAATAATGAAATTTAGGAAAATATTATAAAGATAACTAACTAGTCAAAAGTACCATAGCAATATATATTTTATTAAGAAAGTTAAACAAAATGTTGGCTTTACAAATTTGAACGTTACTCATCTAATGAGCTCAAGTTTTGCAATCAGTCTTTGCTTAGAAAGGACAGCTTTAATATATTTATCCTTTCGAACATTCTTCTTCGTTACATACTTGGTTTCGGCTTTTTATGTCAGAACATAGCAACCATATTGAAGCTTTTCATGAGCTTCTTGGTCTCCTTAAAGTTATTCATTTCTTTCCGGATTGTTTTCCGTCAAATCTGAGATTCTGGGCTTTTCTCATTATTAAATGGTCTAGATTTCATAGAAGCGATCGTATGACATCAAGCACACTTGAAGAGTATGGTATTGATGGGATTAATCCTCGGTAGAAGAAGCTCTACATCCATAAGTACTTCCAGAGTCTGGAAGGAGGACTAAAATTCTGCCTCTAATCTTTTTACTCAGTTGAATTTGAATATGGAAATCTGGAAAGGTCATTCTTGGTATTTTATTACAACTTGTACCACATGTAGACGAATATTGGTGTGTTGCCCTTATGACTACAGCAAATGCTTTCCACAATCTCTTTACCATAAAGTATTTTTATATAAGTTGCAGCATTTATGTTACCCTAGATCGTGATCTACCGTCCATTCATACTGCACTTTATGGTTAATTATATACATATAGAGGGTATGTTCGGAAATATGCAGGAAACTTTAAGTAGAACGCATCAAAACATATAAAAAATGTTCACAAAAAACTTTTCTATCAGTAATAGCAAAGAAGCTAGAGGACTGACGATATTGATTCCACATGGTTTGGTGCTCAGAGTGCAGTCCATTTTTATAGCTAATTAAAGTAATTTAAAAGACTTGTGTTTTCAAAACGTTTATTTTTCTAATTCTTAAAAGTAATTGAATTATTCAAAATCATCTAATTACTTACTATTTTACTATACAACTTTCTTCTGAAGAAAGATCTGATGACACGCATTGGCGAGTATTCTCATTTCGTGATTAAGATCAAAGTACTGATTAGAATTTAAGTAAAGCGATATAGCTTTATCTCTTCTTAATAAGAACAAAAAGGATAAGATAAGTTGCCATGGAAAATCATGAAATAAGAATATCGAGCATTGTTTCATTTTTTTGTTTTAACCTGCTGTTACAACGAAAAACAGTCACAACAGCCTATCAGTTTTTGCTAGAGTATCAGTGATACCTTAGATGTGAGGGATCTAAATTAACACTTTAGGGAAAAGCTTTGTTGACGTTTTTGTTTCATTTTTGTGTGTACTATGGATTGGAAAAGTTTCCTGTATACTTTCGGAAACGACCATTTGGCATATCATACAATGAATCGTTTTTGTATCAGATCACTGAAAAATGGAAAGGAATTCATTTAGTCACTAGAGACGAACAACACGTTACATCTCCTGCTGTATTATTAGAATAAAAGATCTGTTTTAAATCCAAAAGAAAGAACCTTTAATCATTGACGCAAGGGCAGAAATTAGCCATTAAGATTCTCACAATATTCAACGAACTCCTTTGGAGTCGTTACTGTCGTGTCTGTCTGGCGCGTCTTTGTCTTTTGATCTCTTTGAGAACACGGTCAAAATGGCTGCCCAAATTTGAAGAATTTTCAAAAATTTTGTTTTTGCTTTAGAATCGTATTCTTAAAAAAAATAAGCGATATGTATACTTGTAGTTTTTTTTATATCATCTCGGGAACATGGTCAAAATGGCCTCCGATAGATAAATATTTGCTTGTTTTTGTGAACAGACTGTTGCTCCGATTCAGTAACAAAACGGAATTTGTTGTAGTTATGCTTTGCATTCCCAGATGTTTTGTTTTGGATGAGCTGACATGAATTATATCAGAAGTTATCACCGGTTATGAATTTTAGCATGAAAGAATTTTTATTTCAAAGTTTAAATTAACTTGGAAGAGGTATTTTTTTTACTAATATTAATGTTAACAGTGTTACGCTTTTCAAATTAAATTATTTTAATTTTCAGAGTATTTCTAATCAAGTCCACTAATAAAAATAATGTAGATGAATCATTATTTACATGTGACAATTTTCCTTGTTTATCTGTTTGTCATTTCTACCGAGATAATTTCAAAAGTAAATCAAAACTTATGTCAATGGACAATGCCAAAATAAGCAACCTTGGGAAATGTAGGTAGTAAATAACAACGACATAGCGTTTATTTTAGTGCCAACTTGGATGTAAATGCACTCTGCTCATTATGACATTACTAGCCACTTTTATGTAACTAAATTCTCTTGAGGGTATTTAGGTATTAATATACAATTTAATGGGTCCAATTTTCAAGGTGATGGGAGAAATTTTATTATTTAGATTAGATTTATGTTTTTAAGGTTTTCTTAAAAAGATGAGGTAAATACTTTTCAGAATAATTGAAATCTATTTAAACTTTTGATATGGAGTACTTCTAAATTCCATCTTTAAGTCTAAAATTATAATCTTTGGTCTTAAACAAACTCGAAACTTGTAACTGGACAATTATCAAATTCTGTAACTAGATTGTTATGTAGCAATATTGTTATCGTATTTATGTAATCATAATTGACGTCTCCTATGAAAAGTGTTATGGTTAATATTATTTGTGATTGATTGTTAAATGTTAGCTGTTTTTATAAATACTTACCGTCTTCATAATTTCTCATATTCGTTTAAAAATTATGATATGAAATGTCAAATAATGTGCCTTTGCTTGTTCATCTACTGCTGTCGTTCAAGACACCACTAATATACTTGAAACGCAATGTTCTCCTCACCGAGGAACTGAACTCTTCGATATCATATTAGACAATAGACAATGCTACCGAAGTGCACAGACATTTGTTTGATATAGTCCTCGAGCCTATTCGTCTAAATGGACGACGTGTATGAAAGTTGAGTACCAAAAATGAACTTTTGCTGATTGGCTAAATGAAGGATACAACAAAAAGTAGAATTATTTTTGACCAACAGGGAAAAAGATGTAACGTTTTTTGACCCGAATAAGAATACTCGTTTGCATTTTCATCAATTTAGAATTCAGTCTTTTAAAGTACGTTTTCCGTTATGTTTCGCTTCCTATACAACAAAAATGACAAACATTTAGAGCAAACGGGTAAATGTGTACATTTTCGCTTAACAATTACAAATATCGTATTTGCATGACTATATGAGAAGAAACGAATACTTGTACTTGCGTGCTAATGACGGCGTGGTGACAGAAGTAGCACGCTAGTCCCAGTTGCATATAGCGAATCCAGGAAGTTATGTTGGTGGTCATTAATATTTAAACACACCTATTTATTTTAGCTAAAGAAGCAGCTTTGTACATTTTTGTTCATTATACCACAACAATTAAAAGCTAAAATAATTCTTGAAACTACTTCAGATGAACATTGTGTAGCAACCAATTTATATTTACATAATACGAAATAAAGAATAAATTATTCTAATTTTTAATGTTATTTGAATGTTGGTTCAAGGATGCAAGGAAAACTGACAGTATTAAATGTATTTTACGTAGTATGATAATTTTGATAAAGAACAGTTTTATTATTCCTATAATTATGCAATAATTCTTATACACTCTGGTAACAAATCATTGTAAAGTGTATGATGTAAAAAAATGCAAACACAAGGATTACATTTGTAATGCCATTTATCATTTTAAATGTCTCAGTTGTTTACCTTTAAATTGTAAAAAACTCCATGTTTAGATAAAACACTGACGATAATTTTATACGTACACGTAATAATACTGACTGAGCATTACCTTGTTAATGCCTTTTCCGCTTATTAATATAAAGTAGGTTCTTAACATTAAGATTACTTACCTAGAACATCGCTGAATTTCCTTCCATTAATACTTGACGAGGGGTTTTTTTTTAACAAAAAAGAGCCTTCCATATCGAAAGATAAGCCGTTCTTAAAATAGTGTCTTGGCGATGAATGTCGAAGTTTTCAAGTAAACAAGTTTACAAATCTTAAAAAACTTTATAATCAGCTTCATTATAGCTATAAACACACTTTAACGTAAAAAAATAATGGGTAAACAATGATAAATACAAATAATAATGCTTTTTGACCACTTGATGACGTATAGAAAGTATTTTCCGTCTCACGTTCGTCTGGTAGGGCAGACGAACATAAACATTGGCGGTTAACACATAACTGGTGCAATTTTTTATTGAATGGTAGCAACCTTTGGAATGGCCACAAGTCCAACCATAGCCTGCCTCAAGTAATTCCGATTTGTCGTCACTCGATCCCCAGCTGAGAGTGAGCGTCGTGGTTGACCATTAACCAATTTAGCTTGTTTGTGATTATGATGTAATATGGGTTCGTTTCCGTCCTAGACGTCGACGCTCAATCAAACACATATCTCAATAAACGGACGATAACTACCAGTTTTATAATGTTTCAATTTATCTCAATAATATACATTCGACATACATAGAGAAATAGTTGCTACAGATGTGTCAGAACCAACTGTGATAATGATGATTAAAATCTTCGAAAGCAAGAATAATGATGTTTAAATAGAAATTAAACTAGTCAAAGAGGAACTAAAGAATACTTGATAAATTGTCTTACAGAAACACGCGTATAGTGTAGAAATGTAGTGAATATTCATGAGTAATCATGAGTTATGCGTAAAAGTTAACGCATAGAAGAAAATTGCTAATTATGTAAAATAAATATTTGTTTCTTATATAAGATCTTGGAAGTCCAAAGTTTGTTCGCAATAAGAAATGACATTGTTTTACCTACATAATGCAATAAAACTATTTGCTTTGTATGTTTAGCTGTTATCATAACCTTGCTAATTATTTTTGCAGATATTTGCGTGAATAAACCTCATGTAATTCAAGAATTTCCTTTATAATGTTAGACAGTGCACAGATGATAAAACTTTCATGTCTTCATGAGTATGAATAAATAATGAGAAATATAAAGTGTAAATTACATGCCCACGATTTAAATTCAAAAAAACATTGGCAGTGATATTGAAAATCAAAAATTTCATGGAACCTTTCAAGTTTATTCCGAATTCAATGATTTCAAGTTATTTTAATGTTTGCCCAGGCTTTTCCAATAATTTCAAATACTTTTAATGCGGTTAACCTTATTTTCATAGGTTTAAACTAATTTTATGCTATTAATTTACTTTTTATAATTATTATACAAGAATCTATTCCTATGTCTGTTAATTAATCTTCTCGTTCCAAGGTTTTCGTACATTTTTAAATCCCCCATCATATTTATATTTTTGTGATATTTTCAAGGATGTATATATTTATAATTTTAAAGTATCTCCAAGGGCTGTTAGCATAATATCGTTGAGAAATAGATCGTTGGCGACAAAATGCATGTTTTGACATTTTGACCGAGGGACCTATTTCGTTACGTTTTATTAATATGTTGGAACGTGCCGTGATTCCATATTGATCTACAGGGCTTGCCAGAATTATGAATATAGGTTGCGATGCGTATATAAAGAATTTACTCTTAATTAATAGTTACCTTATTTCGGGGATTTTGTACTAATTTTTAATTTTTCTACAAATTAATTCTTTCTGTTCTAATCGATTTTGTTCTTCACATTTTCTCTGGAATTCTTTTGCATTTTTTATAGTACTGTTTAGTATAGTTTGTCAATTATTTTGTAAATCCATTCTATAGCAGTTGGTATCTTTAATCATGTAACATCTTCCACATTTTGTGTATGCTAGATCTATCTCTATCTTCCTCTTCTCTTTTTGCTTATGAAATATTTTCAACAAAATTTCTATCACTAGTTCCCTTTTTTGGTATATTTACGGAATACCCGCCTTGTTTTGTATCACAGAAAACTTTAATTTATATATTGACTAATTATTTCAACTTAATCTAAATTGTTGGATTTTATATTTTGTACTTTGGGAATCAATTCCCAACTGTACTAGATCAATTTCAAAGGTTTGGTAGTATCAATTCATGCATTTTGGAAATTATACTCAAAAACACAATCCACCATTCATAATGCAAAATCGAAATCTGACTAGCTGATCCTTTAATTTACTATTGTCATACAGGCCAGAAAAACCTTAGCGTTCAATCCAGCAACTACCATAACCGAGTCGATGAGGTGAAAACAGATTCAGTTAAGAGATTATTCCTTTGATTCATCTCTGTAAGATTTCTTCAATCAGTACCGATATTTTACTACCTGATTTTACAAATTAGATATATACAAGCTGTTTCCCCTTTTGCTGCGGTTGTTTGTAACTGGAAATAGCAGAAAAGTGGTTATGTCTATATGATACTCTTTCCTTTGGCACATGAAACAGTCTTATATACTATGGTGACATTGCCAAAACAAAACAACTCGTTGCGATTGTGGCAGACATCTTCATATTGCTTTTATAGTATGCATTGATCTTCCATTTATTTTATTTCTGGAACTATAGAGATGAGATCTGAGATGCTATTCCAAGCACCTTGGGATTGTCCAAAACCCTTTCCCTGCAATTGTTACTGGCAGTAAATATCTTTTAACTTGTCTGCAAAATAAAATTGCCTACAACTTCATCAGCATATAACTTGAAATATTTAAGTCGAGTTTTATAACTTTTCTAATTGGATGCCGAAAACTCTAAGCACTCTTTATTAGAACCTCTTTCTAAAGTAAACTGTTGTGATTCAAGCAGTTGCGTTTATCAAAACACGGACTATTTACCTTTTTTCAAGAATCCACAACTACAAAAACGAGTTAAAATAATTTATAAACTAAAACAAAATGAAATGGAATTGTCTAGTTCGTCTGCATATTGTCTTGTATATTCTTGTGCGTTATGTATTTTACATAAGTATACATAATTAGGACTTGTTTACACCTAATAATTATAGTAAATGTTCAATATTGTTGCTTATTACTGACGTCTTTTGCATAAATTGTAACATCATTAGTCCAATTAAAAATCTAGAGTAGGCATTTTAAATAATCTCCATCATCAAGTATACCTAAACATGATTACACATAGAATTGGATGTAATTGCTTTAAACGTCACCAAAAGTGCAACTAGTTAATTAGTTGTTGGCTCAATTAATTTCCAACTGAAATCTTTTTATTTTTTTAAATTATAAATTACTGTGTCTAATCTTTCTTTGTATTGAACTAACTATGTTATAATTTAACTTCTCCCATTATCATCACATTATAGATGTCATCCTTGGCGTTCTATTAATATTATCAATTAAATGTGAAAACTCGCTTAACAACCTTACATTTTATCAAAGGATGCAATTGAACACGAATGGTGTTTTATTGATTTTTATTAATTCTTTACTTTGAACTACTTACTTAATCCCATTTATACCAGCCTTACAGAATTATAATATTTTCTGTTATTGTAATAAAATTCAAGATAGTTTTGAAAACAAAATGCATATAATAGCAATAATAGTCTGTTTTTGTTTCAGCAGATTCAGAGATGACAATGTCCAGCAGCAGCTCGCTGGCGGCCTCCCTAAACAGTTCGGGGGCGCCCAGTGCAGCTGCTATGAGCCAACACTGTGCCATTTGTGGAGATCGTGCTACGGGTAAACATTACGGTGCAGCATCATGTGATGGATGCAAAGGTTTTTTCAGGAGATCCGTTAGAAAAAATCATCAATACACGTGCAGGTAATTTTGATAATTTACCGTTTACTAGACGAAACCTGTGACCAAATTATTCTACTAAATCCAGACTAAACTGGTATTGATACATTTTCTAATATTATAAGATAATTGTTTTGAAATCTACTTTTTACTTTACCTACAAATAATTGCTTGGATTACAAATATTGCAAGAAATAAGAGCCCCAAAGGAACCCCATTTATTCCTTATGTTAGAGTCTAAGCGGAATACCCCTAAGTATTGTTTGAGAAAAACTCAGAAACTTTATGTACTGGTTTTTTTCTTGTTACGCATTATAGGTTTTGTAATTTTTGTTTTTTTGTAAAAATGGACAGAGATCTCTATTATTACAGATACACTCTACTGATGAAACTGTTTATAATAAATTTAGAAACAATGTTTTGACATAGATTTTGAGATTTCAAGTACTTTTATATTTTGATGCTTTGCATTGCTTTCCATTTCCGCAAATTGCGTTTATTTTAATGCTCATTTATAGCACATAGATAAAATGAATAGGAAACCTAGTTAAAACGCCGACTCCATTGTCATTATTAACTTTTCGAAATTTAGTGTCTAAAATGCAATTTATAAAGTTTAACATGTCCCTCCCATTCTCAAAAATAGAAAAAAAGATTTATACAGCAAAATTAATATTTCCTTTGAGATTTATTCTGCGCACTAAAATTTTATTGTATTTGTTTCAATTGCAATCCAATCTTCTTATAACTAAAGACGTAAAATGCTCTGATTTAGACGCTGGTTAATTCGCCAAATTTACAATTTTATTAAGTGTAATGTACCACTATCTAACCTTGAAAACCACTTGAAAGTTTAGCGGGTACGATTCTGTTACTGCTGTAATAAAAGTATTTGTTAATAATTTGCAGTGGCAAGAAGAAATATTAAAATTGAAATGCTAATTACAAAGTAAAAAATACATTCTTTATTACACGTTTATTTTTACCTGCTAACTTTACCTGTTCTATAAATTTTTAATTTTTAAAGAATGGACAATAAAACAAATATTTAATAAACCTTCAAAGTGTTTATAGAAATGATATAATGTAAAAGCACTGTAATTTTCCAATGTTATAGAAAACAATCGAAAAAATTCCATTTTTTTTAGTTTTACTAATCATCATGATCTGAATTTTATATAACCTTCAGTGGACATCTTAATTATAATTAATGTAGATGTAGAATTTAAAAAGACATTGCATTTACATTACCCTCAATGCCATTTCTATTAAGAAAGATAAACCTGTATTAAATTACATAATTTAATTTCAGTATTTCCAAATGTTAGTATTTTCAACGTATTACTGAAAATTATGTCTACTTTACAATTTTCATGTTAACCTACCTGTTTTAATGAAAGAGAGGAAAAAAGTCTTGGTTACATAATAACTACAAATTATAAGACACGTGGAAGATCATTAACCATAGTTCATGACACTTTCCAGTAAAAATAAATGGGAATTTTTATATTGTAGGATTAATAAAAAAACATACATAAGAAATTTATGGTCATTAGTTATAATTACTGAGCTTTATAATTTTATAGGAAACTTGTATTTTATTTTTGCTCTTTTTAGATATTTTAAGTGTGCTTGTAAATAAAATTCTTACTTTTTTCATTTTAATTTTTTGTTGAATATAAATTCTGATTTCTAATTTTTTGCCTCCTTCTGATAGACAATTTTATTTTTCACTGTGTTGACATTCTCAAGGTCTTCAAACTCAAACCACGAAAACCTTGTAATAACACGTGGTTTGTATCGCCTTAATTATTCGCTTCTTTTTTTATCTATCAATATACCTAGGATTGATGTAAAAACAGTTTTTTGCTTGGTTGGCAGTTGCTATTCAAGAATTAACAAAATGTAAATTATATGAATATTAGAAAAAAGAAAGTTTTGATTTCATTATATAAATGATACAATCTATTTGACAAAAAGAAAAACGAATTACTATCATCACTACATTAAAATGAAAGGTTAAACTTACTAGCCCTGTTAACACGCCATAAAGATTTTTTCTTCTAACAATGAACCATCAGAAATAAATCCACTGACAAACCAACTTGTTGACAGTTGAACTAGATGTGTACCACAAGGCAGTATTGTGGGCCCTATACTATATTTCTAGTCTATTACACTTGAAACATAACACAGCATTCTTAAATATGCATAACTTCACAAATCAAAATGGGAAGTAGATCTTGGTTGTTGGAAGTACAAAAATACATTGAAATAAAACTAAAATATCTATGGTTAGACTTTGGAAAATTAACTGGTTTTTACTAGGGGAGTTGTTGTCAACCTTGAACATGAAACAAATTGGACAATGGACTTTATAGGAGTATTTTAGTAATTATTTACCTGAAAATTTATAATGACAACTATCTTAAAATACTAATCTGATTGGAATGCGAGAATATATTTAGTATATAATTGAGATCGAAAGAGGAATGCGTACCAAGAGTATCAGTCCTTTAAATCCAATCAGAAGAAAATAGTTTTGTACAGTTAAAATCTTATTTGTTACGCAGGTACGTAATATAATAACAACGCAAGAATTAAAACTTTTGTTTTGAAACATTTAAACAGAGTCGGGATCAATTTATGCAATGAATGCTTACCAGTATTACATAAAACTAAAGTTGTAATGGAGATAGTTATTTAAACATAGCAAGTTTTGTTCTGTAGCACCCACATAAGGATTTGATTCGTGTTTTTTAAATTTCTTTCTAAAATTTTGCTCAGTAGATATTTCTAGAATGTTGATTCCAAATTTTGATCAGTCAAATATAGATAGCTGTACAATTCTCAAGCAAACACAAAACTGTTTGGCAAGTCCTTTCTTTAATTTGATCACTAATCACTAATAACTAAAGGATTCATATTGAATTCCAGAAAAAGTGACTTTTTTAGGTCCTAATTCAACAACAAAACAATATTCAACTTATTTAGGAAGTTTAAAACATAAAATGTACATAATGAGATCTTTTAAAATGAGTTTATTGACTATACATAGCATAGAAAGTGCAGTGGTGTCATAACTAACATCAAGAAGTTTTGAGAGATACTTACCGAGCATAATATCATGTAGAAGTGATTATGATGAAAGTAACTAAAATAGAACTAGTTATATTGTTGCCATAATATAATATTTTGCTTTAAATTTTATTTCAAGGTCTTGAAATTAAACCACAAACAAGATCTTTCTAGGAACCTTAAATGAATTTTTTCCTTACTTGTATGCTTCTCTTTTTCTACCTGTAGGTAGGACATCATTCTAATTCTAAAAATAGTTGCTTTTTATCACGTCAATATAATCAACAAGTTATTAATAATAACAATAATGACATGCAAATCATATTTTGATAGTACAGTCATTGGTGTTTATGAAGGAAAAAAATGTTTAACTACCAGTACAAACATAAAAAATACTTGTCAAAAGCGTTATTTGCGTCATCCCAATAAATGCATCAATATTATTAAATAAGTACTTTTATGAATAAATAATTGGCTTTATTCAACCTTGGAGACACATTTATGTTGAAGATGTTAATTAGTGCTTAATTAGTGCTTAATTAGTACTACTTTAGCCGTCTTAAAAATTTATTGCCATTATTTTTGTAATTAAGGATTATATAATTTATTAATTTTTTTCTTTCATCTGTTTTTTCAGATTTAGCAGGAATTGTGTAGTAGATAAAGACAAGAGAAATCAATGTCGGTATTGCAGACTTAAAAAATGCTTTAAGGCTGGAATGAAAAAAGAAGGTAAATTTCTTATCATTAATAATTTCATTACTTACAAAGGTATTTAATTGTTTTTATTCATTTCCAGCTGTTCAAAATGAAAGAGATAGGATAAGCTGCAGAAGACCTAGTTATGAGGATAATAGTCAAGGAAATGGACTTTCAGTTAGTTCCTTATTAAATGCTGAGATGCTATCACGACAAGTTGGTGCTGCTCTGGAAGTAAGTATACTGGAGAGAAAAATCAATGAGCATTTCTTATAAAAATTTTGTTCTTGTTTCAGCAAATGGGTTCTTCACCAGTAAATGATTATGACTTATCTAATAAGCAATTAGCCAGTATAAACGATGTATGTGATTCAATGAAGCAACAGTTGTTAATTTTAGTAGAATGGGCCAAATACATTCCTGCATTTACAGAACTACAGCTAGATGACCAGGTTAGTGGAAAATTATAAGAAAAAAGGGAACATGGAAATTCTAACAGTTCTAGAATAAATACGCCTCTATAAAAATGTATTAAAATACTTTGGATGTTGTTCATGAAAGCTATTATATATAGTTGTAATATGTTTGGCCCAAGGCCAAGAAAAGAAAGCATTCTGTCGAGAGACACACCTACAAATTTAGTTTATTTTTTCTTTTGTTTTTTTCCCGTTAACGAAGATGATCTTAGTTTAAGTTTCTTAAATGCTAAAAGGTTTGTTTCATTTTTTATTAAGAAACTGAACTTTTAATGATATTTGGTAATAGCTCATTGATAAATACTAAAGCTATACTTTGACTTGAAACTACTCATTATTACCTTATTTTAAAACTCCCAAGGGATTTACCATTGTTTTGTGATACTTATACAGATTGATACTGAAAACCAATTCTGCTGTAATGGTAGAATCATAGATAATATTTAGTTTTCTGTAACATCTGAATTTATTATGTTAAAATTATTTTCAATGCAAGAAAGTATGTATTTTTCAGAATAATGTGGAAAAATAGTTCTGCTGACTGAAAGAATATTGTAGGCGGCTTTTTCAAACCATGTTTGTCAGCAGTTATGTACCTACAATATGTGTACGTGCATGTTCACACCTATCAATTTTCTAATAAATCTTAGAAATTCTTAAGGTGTTTAATGGTTCTTTAATATTATTTTTAATGTTATAATTGTATGTATTGGGGTTGTGATATTTTAACTGTTTTTTCTCTTTAATATTTCCTTTAGTTTAAACTTCATCTGATTAAGAACTGGACGCTTGTAATAGTAATTACAGTTATTTGTAATAATGAACAATATCTGCAAATACTAGGACAAAATTTAATTTGGCGGGTATTCTATTAAGTTCAAAAATTTTCTAAAGCATTAAAACTCAGCAATCATTGTTTACTTACTTTAATTTTTCTTTGTAAAGGTGGCGCTTTTAAGGGCGCATGCCGGTGAACATCTTCTGTTAGGACTTGCTCGTAGGTCCATGCACCTGAAGGATATCCTGTTGTTGGGCAACAATTGTATTATCACAAAACATTCCCCAGGTAAGTGTTCTTGTAGAATATTAGTATTTTGTTCTGTTGTTGGTTATTTTGCTTGGGCAAAGGATAGTGAAAGAATGGTTTTGCTTTTCCATCAATGAATCCAAAAGACTGCCCTAAATTAGATTATACTTGAATTAATTCAGTTCTTGTGATAACATCTTATGAACAGATATTAGTTTATTCTCACATGCATGCATATATATCATCAACCACTTTGTATTCATGCACGGGTTTTTATTTTTCTTGCATTGCATTTTATTGTTACATTGTCAGTACGGTTTTGCCTATGCAATGCTTAACGATTAATAACCGATGGCCATTTAAGAAACAGAGTAAAGAATAAAATGAGGAAAATTTTTATTTGAGCTATTAAATTCTAATTTAAATTTAATTTCAAAATTCAATAGAACAAGTTTGAAAATTACAAAGCAAATGTTTGTGTATTTATATGTGGGTAATTAAATTTGAAGAAAAGATTCTGCTCTTGCTAAGAATTAAAGCATCCATAGAAATTTAAAAAAAAAGAAAGTAAAATTAAAGTAAAAGTAAAAAAGTTAAAAAAAATTATTATTTAACAGAAATTTTGCTAAAAGTTAATTTTCCAGCAACTAATTTAGAAATTAATATTGCATGTCCGTAGATTTTAAAAACGAGCAATTTAATAAACCAGCAAGTAGTAAACTGCATGACGAAGCTGCTTAAACCTGTTATTAGTAAGTATTGATATCAAGGTTGAGATTCAAATTATGGGAAACCTTCGAATAATTGCATATTAAGATATTATATGTCATTTTCTTTAATAATTTATTGTGAATGCTGTAGATGAAGTGATGTATATCATTTTTTTTTCTCTTAATATTAAATTATTGAAGAATAGAAAAATACCCTTAGAAATATTTATAGAAGGATTTTGTAGTGTTGTTATCCCATTTATTGCCTATTTAAAGTGAATATGGTAATTTAAATTCTGGAACTTTGGTGATGGGTTTACTAATTGAGCTTCATATGCAAACTAATTATTTTTCAAGTGCTAGCTTTTACATGCTGAGTTGAAAATTGTTGTTTATTCTAAACATTTAACTTTTCTTACAGTATACTTATTTGCTGGAAAAAATTATAACATAATTATTTAACCTTGTAATACATAAAGATATTATTGTCAAAATTTACATACTCACCTGTTTTGTTAGTTGATTAATATTAATTTTCAATTAACAACATGTTATTCAAGTTTAAATTTTAATTAAATTAATTACACATATTCAGAATTAATTTGTCCAGTTTTTGTGAAATTTTTCTTTTAAAGTATTATTTTTGTAATTGTTAAATTGTGATTGTAGTATTAAAAGCTGGATGCTTAATTGAATATTTATAAATATTAGCAAAGCAATGTTTCTTGTTTTTTTTTCATTTTGTGTGTTTGTATACTAAAAGCATGTTGGATTAACCCCACATATAAATGTACCAACATGAAATAATTGTTGTGTATCGCGTCTTGAACGCAGTGGTGGTGTTACCAGACTCACGAATCGCCCCCGATTTAGACATCTCCAGAGTTGGCATCCGCATCATGGATGAGCTAGTCAAACCCATGACGGAAGTACAAGTAGATGACACAGAATTTGCCTGTCTCAAAGCTATCGTCTTCTTTGATCCCAGTAAGTATTTTATTGGTGTTATTTATTTATATAGAAATCTATATTGAGATGATCTCTGTTAACTTTATAAATTTACACTTAAAGAGAAGAAATTAAAAGAAAACTTAATTATAAATCAAAATAGTGAAAGAACATAAGTTACCCATTAAATTTTGTTTTGTGTTAGTCCCAATTTTAGGTTCAGTACTAATTAATTTAATCGTCGATCGTCATTAAATAATAATTTTCCGTACTTGACAAATATTCCCAAAATTTATTGCGGTCATATTCTTACTTTCAGTATTTGATATATGCACTCCATATAGCGGTCATAATTTATTCTAGAAATCAACATAATCTAATAGCTAAAGAAATTATTTTATACCAAATTACATCGACTGTAATTGTCAGGTATATTATTTAAATAAGAACTGTTGAGCTTCTTTCGTAGTATTTGACATTGTGGTTTTCATCCATAGAAGGAAAACGTTTTTTTTTATTTACATAATTCAGTTAAGGAAAACTAGATTGAATAGTTTTATTTTTTAATTTAAATATTTTAATTTAAAACATAAAAAAATTGCTCAGACTACTTACCTTAATTGAATCGAAATAATGATTATTTCCCGAGAAAAGAGAGATAATAAATTGTCTCCACTACTGATTTTCACGTTTTCACTGCTTCTAGCAAATTAAACAAGTTAATCTTGTCTTTCTCCTGTAATTAAAAAATTATAACAATTAAAGCATGTAGGTTACATCTTTAAAAATATCAGATTTCTAAAATTTATCAATTTGGTACTTTTCATTACTCCAATGAACTATTCTATAAATTGAACATTTTAATCTCATTGCGTTTGTTTGGCGCTATTAAGTGCCAATGAACCACCAAGAATTTTCAATTTAATAGCTAAATAATGCGTATTTTATTGAGTCAGCCGTATACACAATATTAAATGGCAATTCTATGCAATTCAAAGAATTTTGTTTATCTGAAAAATATTTTTTTAAATGTAACTAAACATTGCATTCTTTGTTATATCACTAAATCAGTTAACCTTATTCTTTTGTTTTGTTTTTTTAAACGTGAATAATTTGAGTTTTTCTAAGATTCTAAAAAGTATTTGAAGCAAAATAGCATCAGGAAGATAACGTATTTGCGTATTAACTTACGTAATAATAGCGCCTAACCACACCGGTCGGCCAGCCGTAAAAATCGTGGTTTCTACAAGTACATATTGTTCGTAAATATCTTTTATAATTAGTTAGGAATTCTAAGCTCCTATGTTACACAAAGTAAATAGTATGTACGTACTTGGTAAAATTACGTTCAGTGTAATGAAAAAAAGTAATTAGCGGGTGTAGGGCGGAAGGCGCTCGTCCATTCTGCAAATACTTGACCGTTCTATCTTTTGCTTCTTATATAAAATGAAAAAATCTTTTTTTAACTTATCAAACTAAATATGAACATCTTCCAAAAGTGCCCGTAAGGCAACGTTTCCCAAACGATTTTCTGATTGCATTATATTATCTTTCTGTAGCATGAAGGCCATAAAGAACTGTGGCAGACTTGTCAGAAATTCTAAGTTGATAATACATACAATAAGTTAAAATGCCCATTTTGTGAGTTCTACTTGAACATCTGTCTTAGTTGTTTTATGAGTTGCAATGCAGTTTCCGGTCGCAGCATTTTAATAAGAATGAAAGTCTTGTGCATATGTTGATTTTCTGTCATCAGGCCCGATAACAGAGATGATCAGCGGGGGATTAAGATTCTCCGCGATTTGTAAGTGCTCGGATATAAGGATTTTTTTGAAATGAGAATAGTGTCGGTGAAAATATGGCCATATTCAGCTTAAGTTTATCGATTTTAGTTTTTAGTAGTTGATGGACAGTATGCAAACATGGTACAGTAAAACCTTCCATTACAGAAACTCCCTATAAGCGGCCAGGTTTTGTAGAACCAAGGCATGCTAAATGGTCTCTTTCAACAATAAATGGACAAAAAGTGTGGAATTGACAGTGTCCGCTTATTAAAAACTACTGTATACCATCAAGTAATAAATTTATTGCAAATAATATAAAGAAATATGAACTTTGATTTGAAAACTTTTTTTTGTTTATAAAACATTCAATTTTCTTAATATTTTTAAAACTTAACTAGATGCAGCAGATATTATAATGAGAATCATTTCTAAAATAACCATACCGCATATGCAACGAATGACGGAACACGTGCATTTTAGTAAACTTCTCGTAAGAAAGAGTATGCTATGTTCCGTCTTCCGTGAGAAACACGGTATAAGGAGAATATAACCGGCAAAGTAATTTAAAACTGAATATTTTGCTGAATAGTTTCTGTATCAAAATTCAGTAGTGAATTATACTCGTAAATTTGAATATTTGCAACTTTATAATTTTAAATAAATATCCATTATTATAAAAACAAACAGAAACAAATGTGTCTAGCATTACCTTTTTCCTTGTAAACAATATATCTGGCGTCTGTATAACATGCATTCCACTTTTAAAGGATATTACTTATTATTAGTTTTCCATTAATTTATGATTAAAATAACACTAAATAAACTATTTTTGTACCATAAAACAAAATACACGTTTTGTTGTTTGTCTACTTAGATTTGTTTGTTTGTTTTATGTGAAAGTACCGTGCATCACCTACAATAAAAAATTTTTGCAATTATGCTAATGTTTGTCGATTAATTTTCTATAGCTTTATTAGTTTTAATGTTTTACTTTTATAGTACAATAGAATAATTAAAAACTCAATGCCAATACATCTTTTCCAGTCAGCGAACGCTACTTTTGCCACAATTACGACGCGTATCTCTATTATTCAATTACCCTGAAAGTTGAAACTGCCATTATTTAACGCATTTCTAACGTTTTTAGTGTCAGTTACGTATTTTAGTTTTTTCTGGTTAAATATTATTATTTATTATCTATAAATGATTAACACCCAATATGTGAATTCAAAGGTTTATTTATTTCAAAATATTTATGTCCCAATTTATTGCTCACTTAAAAATGTCAATTTAATTATTACTTATTAGATTCGAGTGTATCTCCTGTTACAAATTTATATAGGTTTGTAAAATTCAAAAATAATGTATCTTACTTTCTAGTCTAAACTGATATTAAACTCCAAATTTACATTTGCATATTATAAAAATATTTGTTATATAGTTCGATTATAAGCGAAGGACACACGTGTCACCTACCTGGGTCGAAAATATATTAAACCATGTTTGGACATAATTAAACGACTAAAAAGTTGATACTAATTAGTTATGAGGGAATACCCACTGCTTTGACGTCAAGATGAGGAAATCGCGATTTTTCTTTAGGTTTTAAATCGAAAAAATTCGATACTTTTTTGAATTATGTAACCATCTAAGATCTTCGTTTCTTTCTTTTTTTGTAATTTCTTACTTATATGTACATGACAAATAAGTAATAGTCATGCAGTGTGTTAATGTTTAGTAATGGTATTGACAGTTGGTTATCGTTATTATATTGAAAGCTTAATCATGGAAGATTTGTTCACGCATCTTAAGCATGATGTAAAGTAAATATTGAAAAGGTGTCAGACACTATAGTGTTATTTCTTATTTTATTGATGCGTTTATTGCTTTCTTGTCTTTATGTTTATAAGATAATATTATTCTCTTATATTAACAGATGCAAAGGGATTGAGTGAACCGCAACGTATCAAAGCTTTACGTTACCAAATTCAAGTTAACTTAGAAGATTACATCAGTGACAGACAATATGATAGCCGAGGACGATTTGGCGAACTTTTATTAACATTGCCAGCCTTACAATCCATTACCTGGCAGATGATTGAACAGATTCAGTTTGCCAAATTGTTTGGTGTTGCACATATTGACAATCTTCTTCAAGAAATGTTGCTTGGAGGTAAATATCTAATTTTCTTATTTTCTATTAAAACATTTAAGCAAACATTATTGATGATAGTCTTCAATAATGAAAGGAGAAAAAGCCCTATTCTCTGTTTAAATTTTAATGAAAGATCTACTATATGATAAAATAAAAATTATTTTACTTCATAATTAATTTGTACAACTAGTAACACTACAACATAGACTAGGAAGTAAACACTACTTGCTTAACTTCATCTCAGTTGTTGCAGTGGGCATTAGTTGTTTAAGTTTTGTTAATTTATGAAAAGAATTTACATCTTACATAAAAATATCAACAGAGTATAGGTACATAACTTAACAGTGCAATTACTTCAATAGACAAATATAGCAGAAAAGTACAAGGTTGCCAAAACAATTTGGAAATGCGACTCTGTTAGGAAAACAGTTTAAGGCATCAATTAACAAAACTTGTGTAAAAAATGATTATTATTTTTTGTTTATTTCTTTTATGAAACTGACTCAATCTTGTATTGCCAAATAACTCAGGCAATGCTTTTCAATTTTGATCATATTACAAAGAAAAATAAATGTTTCCTAATCTGAATGATGTATGATATGGTGAATATTATATCTTTGTGGGAAACTGTTATGCACTAGAGACATTCTTGACCAATTCATAATAAGCAAAGTACCTAATGATTTTTACACAAATCTTGAAATTGATATCTTAAACCGTTTGTTTCCAGAGTATGCACTGTATTGAATTTTTCCTATAGAAAGAAAGTTTTTCAAATGTGATAGTAATTTGCATGGGTTTTTTGTTTTTCCCTGTAAAATAAAGATCTAAGGTCTGTAAGAAAATAGGAACCAATAGTATTGACTCAATTTTCATGGGAAGTATTTCACTTTGTGTATAATATATTGACCATAAAATATTTACTGATAGGTTTTGTTTTTTGTTTTTGGTCATTGCCCATAAAACTTGTAGATTTTAGAATTTATTTTACTTTGGTATACACAGAATTAGTTAATTTATGGTAGTTCTATCTTGTTGATTTCAATAATTGTTGAAAATAGAATGAATTTTATTACAATATCTAGCTTTATGCATGAAATACAAAGATACAATTGGTTCATATTTTCAGCCTGACCATTCAAATAATAATTTAGGGTTATTATACTAGATACTATTAACATAAATGCTGAATTAGTAGCTGCTGCTTTTACTAAGGCAACAGACCATGACTATAATTACACTAGAGCAATTTCTAAAGCCATTTCTGTCCCTAGGCACTTCTTTCTGCACCGAGTTAACACCTTTCATCGTGCGGAAAAAGATGCATAGGGACAGTAAGTATAGGGCTGCAGTATAAAGGATTTTTCAGAAAGTATACAAAAATATTATTTGCTGCTTTATAACCTTCATGCCAACAGATATCATAAACTAAAATAATCTCTTGTTCCAAATTTAAAAAAAAACTTTATAAGCTTTTCTTGAAAACACATTTGCATGAGCATGTAAGTTGTCATTATAATTTATTGTTGTGAAGGTTTCTTATGATTAAATTTTTGTATTTCTTATTTATATTAAAATAAAATGTTATAAACAGAATGTTTTCTTCATATGTGGGATATTGACTTAGATAAATTCTAGACAAAACAGATCTAGTTTAAGCTTGGTTATCTGAATTTATAAATTTAATGATCTAGGAAAAAGTCATACTTCATTTCCACCACATTAAGAAATTGTATTGTCTAAAATACAAGTAAGACTTCCATAATTATCTATTTTTATTTTCTTGCAATTAACCCTCATTACAACAATGCTTTACTTATTCAAAATAAAAATTTACTATTTATCAAACCTAGAAATAATTAACCTTGGATAATTGTAATTATTTCTTCGTTTGAAATATAAATTACTCTTAATATAACGTCAACACCATGAAATGGCTCCATGAATTGTCCTTGCGGGTTTTTAATTTATGGCCGCATCATTTATCTTTTGCATACCTCAACCCTCTTCCTAGATTTAATAATTTCTACTAAAAATGTTGTACTAACCAAGGACTAACTGAGATGTCTTTAATTTAACTTACTTCAAATAGGTAATCAAGCTTTTACTGTATATATTAAAATTTAAGAAAATATAAACTTTCTGTGAAGATAATTTTCTGTTGATATTCTTAAACCTTTGCAACATTTCAGTGATGCAACTAAAATTATCTCAGGATATTGTACTTAATTACTTTCAAGACTTTTATTAGTGTCTTTGTTTTTAAATTATTATCAAAAGACTTAATGTACCATATAATTTCCATACTCTCTCCTGAGGTTAATAATAGTAATAGTTATAAAAAACAACTGAATTGAACTCGACAGCTTGCTTTATAGATTACTAACATTAACATATAAAATAAATAAAAGAAGTTCATTCTAAAATACAAATAGAACCACTTCCAGGTGCAACTATAGATACAATAGGTCAGCCATCGGTTATGCCTCCAACATCAAATCAAAGCTACCAAAGCACTCACAGCGATTCATCTGACGATCCAAGTACACCACCATGTACAACTCAGTGTCACAGCCCTAGCGACCAGTTCTTGCCAAATGGAAATCTATCTTCACCTTCATCTTTAGTAAGTGATGGTAACTCTAACGTACTCATTGTACGTGATATTGGGCATATTGGAGATGATACGTACCCTATACCATTTAAACAAGAACCAAAATTGGAAGCAGATCACACATTTTGATCAAAAATATGTTACAGAAAGTAATATAGCTTTTTTAAGTAAAATTTCATTTATGACAAATGAAATATAATGGTAATGTGCAATTCTTTATTAAATATTATGTTTTAATTTTTGATAGTAGGTGTAGACTTTTAATTTAAAAAAACTGTGGGCACATGTATAAAATAAATATAACATAATTTTTAATTTAACAATGTGATTCCAATAATTTTATTTGTTAAGCCATCTAAAGAATTAATGAACATATTTGTTCCTAATATTCTTGATAACATAAAAAGGGTCGAAAGTAGTAAAAGAAAACAAAGAATACTAAAGACCCTAAAATACGAATAAGCAACTATAAGAAAAATTACTTTTTTAATAAATGTTATTAGTTTATTAGTTATAAAAATGACTTTAGTCCCTCGTTTTTTATTGCATGTGTAAATATAAATTAACAAATATTTTGTTAAAAGTATCCAGAAATGGCACTTTGTTATAATACTATTAACTATATACATGTTGTAGTTTTTTTCAGATAGAATCATGTGATACTGATATATAGAACTGGTGTATCATGCAGTATGTTTGAATCAATATTTAATTATTGAAATGTATGAAATTAATCTTACCAATAGGAAATCACTACAACCTAAAATCGTATTTCCTACTAAAGTTAAAAGGCAGCATATCCAGATTTCATTTATTTGGAGATAATAGTGTTTAGATACAAAGAAGAGCAATGATAATGCAAATCTATTATTAATCAGTTAATGAAAGCTAACTTGCTGTTTCTCCTTAATCAAATGTAGTGAAGGCACTGCCTACAGTTAAACTAGTTGATAACTTTTTATATGCTAGTTACAGCTTTAATGAGCTTTACACATTATATTATATAAGTCTGTATTAAACAAATGGGAGGGAGTTTGTCTAAGAATATTGTTCTTCTTTATTTTCTCGTCCCTTTTGAACAGTAAATTATCCTGATATCAGTATAGTTAAAGTACATATTTGTTCTTCTGTTACAGATATTGTTATCTATATGTAGAATAGTTTGATTAGTACAAAGGTTTTCAACACTACCATAGATACCTTTACTTTAAATTAGCATGAACACTCCATACTAACAAGAATGAAACTTGTGATTATACTTTTTATGTTACCAATATTCACTTGTTCTTCTTTTTCATTATTCACTTTATTTACTTACTCTTATAAAACTGGGTGTCTTGTAGTATTTTTGATTGTTTTATTTATGTAATGTGCATTAATTGCAAAATAGAAGGCGTACCAATGTTTTCAACCTGGATTAAGATTCCCCATTTATTTTCTGTATATTACTTTATTGTTCATTGCTAAAGATTGCTCAAAAAGTACTGAGAGGATACCATAAACTACTTTCTTTAATAATTTAATTGTGCATCATTACAATATTTCAATAAATTATTAACTGGCCCTTTTATTGTTTCAAGCTGAACAATGACCTTGTTTTATCTCACAATAGCCTCAAAATGATAATAACATTATTTAAATCTTACTTTCTTTTAACTACAAATAAAATATAATATTGTAGTATAAAGTGACCTGATGAAAATTGTAGTGCTTATATACAGGCTGTGAATATTGTTTTTGTTAACAATTTAATATCTCAGCACAATAGACTGAAAATAAGTGTACCACAATTTATACATGTATAAAGGAAGTAATAAGTGCCTGTTTGATCCTTTAACACCTCAACATGAATAAATCTTAAATTACGTATTGTCTAACAACCATCGTATAGAAATACTATTCCTATTAATGAAAGTAATTGCTCATTTTATTAAAAAAATAAATAATATTTAATTAAGATAATTTATGCAGTGGGTAAGTTGCTTATTTGTTTTGTTTTACATTAATTATTGTAGACTGGTACTATTATCATTATTATAATCGTTATTCTTCCTTAGTGTAATTTAGCTTGCTACCTATTATTTAATTTTGTTAAATATATCTGATGTGTCTTACGGTAAAAAGTATAGGGTATTTGTTTTTTTTTTTGTATTATTGATAAGCAATTACGTTGTTTTATGTAATGGTTTTTTTTGGTTATAGCTGTAGATACTTTATTAATCAGTAAGGTGTTGCTCAATTTTTAGATTCTTAAATGTTATATGTACTGGTTACATTTTATTCTTATTATAACACATGTTGTTATAAATGGTATGTAAGATTTCTTACTTAAAAGTATGGTGGTTTCACACATAGAACTGAAAATTGAAAATTGCAATCAAAGAACAATTCATTATCCAATTTCAGTTCTTATTCTTACATATTTTATTTGTTATTAATATAATATACAAAAGATGGTGTGTTATATCACTGGATATTATTATTATTATTCAATTATGTATTGATCATATTTATATATGTATATTTAGCTTGGTTATTTGTTTCTAGATAAGTTTTAATTATTTTTAAGTGCTGTTTTAATTTCACATTTCACTGTTTTATATGTTACCACCCTTATTATAAATAAATAT
Source organism: Ignelater luminosus (assembly GCA_011009095.1). Taxonomy (NCBI): domain Eukaryota; kingdom Metazoa; phylum Arthropoda; class Insecta; order Coleoptera; family Elateridae; genus Ignelater; species Ignelater luminosus. Next base: position 141,566 of record VTPC01090724.1, read on the forward strand.
TATATTTTTAAAAATTTTCATCTCGTTTCAATATTTAATCAAATTGGGTGGTATACAAATAACCTATACATCATACAACAGGGTATTTAAATGATTTGGAGCTTTTTATTCTAATTCAATGAAATACAGATTCTTTAAGACTTTTATATTAAAAAGTTAGAATTATATTTCAATATTAACTCAACAATCTAAATTTATAAGCACCAATTCCTGTTTTGAAATTTCAAATGGGTACTGTTTTGGATTTCTTATAAATGCATACAACTGTATTCTTTAACAAAAATAAATTCCCTTAGTTCAACGAAGAAAATCTGTAAGATATTTAGCCTAATACTTTCTCATTCTATGATCACTGATTTACAGCATGAAAATCAGATTTCATACCCTGTAGTTATAATAATGTAGATTAAATTATTTTTATACTGAAGAACTTTAAATTGTTCACAACATTTTCTTGTTTACTTCAACTAATTCATGAACAATTTTGTATGCCATTTCAATGCAAATATTTGGAAAGAAAAATGTAATATAGTTTTACATATTCGAAAATTTTTAAAGTTAATTTAATTTTTTGGTGTAAGTTCTTTTTCTTCATAGGCTGGTAGTGGCAATAATAATTTATAAGCTCAGGCGATCATTATTATTATTTACAATAAAATGTTATTAAAGGAACTGAACAGTTTTTGTTTTTAAGAATTTCTAAAAATAGCTATAAAAGAAGAATGGTTGGCTGTTGTGACAGTGAAATATCGCTTATAAACCTTCAAAAGGTAAGAATAAGAAACTTATTCATATGCATTATTTGCTTTAAAACAACTTGTACATCTCTTCATGGTATATTTCTTAATTGCAATCCTAAATTAAATCCTGAACCAACATTTTCTAATTTGTATCATCTTTACACTTTGCATTATTGAACTTCTATACATCTGCTAGTTGAAGAAATATATTTTACAAGAAAGTGTTACAGTTACAGTTATATGGACTTTTCTACTAAAAATGACTTAGAATTCTATACTAAAGTTCATTCACTAGTAGTATCTACACTACTATAGTGATTCAACTTTGGGGAGCTTTTAGGAGAGCTATAGTTCCCCATTATATCACTAAAAGGATGGCTGTAAAATGTAATTCATGTGAAGACACCTTTGTTTTTTATACACAACAATGATTATTGACTGTACAGTGATGGATTTAGGTCCGCGAGGCCCACGCCTAGGACGCCAAAATCTGAGGCGCCGCAAAATTTGAGAGACGATAAAAATTCGAAATTCATGGAGTTTCTTGATGACTATGAAAGAATTTTAAAGATGTTTCAAAAATATTATTTTTTCCACCGGAGAATTATACCTTAACATGGTTAAGTACCTAATTATTGAAATAAAAAAAATATTAATTGACCAATTGAGAATTTCGGGAATTACAAAAATATAAAAAAATGATTTTTCTCAATTCTTTGTCTTTTGCCACAGCAATTGCTTTTTATATTTTTATTATTGTAGTACAGGGCGTCCTGTAAATGCCAATAAAGCTTCAGATAGCAGCCTCCCTCAACCTCTTAAGATGCCAAAATTGAAAACACGAATGTTCCAACGTACTTAGATTTGTCCATAAAACAAAAAAAGAAATGTAAACTTGGCAATGCTGCTGCAGGCAAATACAAAATTATTCGAATGCAGGAACCAAAGTATCCCAAGAAAGATTTATCAATTTTATTCCAGTGATAATGGACCATAAAATAGTCAAAACCTGAAAGAATTGCTGGCAACTAATTTCATCGGATTTATCAGTACACCCAAGACTTTTGGTAATAATTCAATTTTTAACAGCATCTTCAAAAAGAGAAATATAACAGTTCTGTGCTTTATCAAGGGTAATTGTTGTTGCAACAGATTCATCTGTTGAATTTGTAATGGCTACATTTGGATTCGATTCTTTGGTTTCCGTTTATTTAGTGTTCAAGATGTTACCTTCTGACCACTTGTACAGGAAAACTAAGCTGAGGAGAAATTTTCTTTTTGCAGATTTGCAATAAGCACTCATAGAAGAAGATGTTTACCTGAAGCTTTATTGGCATTTACGGGACACCTTGTATTATTTTATATACACCGTTAAAAAACAAAAAGGGCGCCATATCAAAATAGGCCTAGGGCACAATCAAACCTAAATCTGCTTCTATGACTGCAGTAAATACTCAAAATGTCCACCTGTTATCCCGTTACAAACAGAAAGTTGTTTTGAAACTTTGCACAGATTGCTATAAGAGCAGCTATAGTTTTAACACAATTAAAATGAATGTGACAATGGGGAACTGTAGCTCTTTTACAGCAAAGAGTATAAAGGCTTATAGCAAGTGTTTACAAACATACTTAATATGTTTACAGAAATGTGTTTTATATTTGCATCCGTATCAAGGGTCTAATATTGGAAGGGCATACGAACAAGAAGCTAAATTTGAGAAAAAAAAGAAAACGTTTATAAATAAAGATTAAGATAAAATATTTGTAATTTATATCACAAGCAACAAAGAACAATTAAGAATGAATTATTTGTATTATACATCTGCAGATCACCTAGTTTAAGATTGCAGGTCACCCAGCGCAGAAGAGGAACACAAATATAGGAGATGAACAAAAAACACACTGTATATGCATCACAGCATTTGTACATTAAGTGACAAAAGTAGTACATGAAACTGCTGTTGCATCTAAAATATAAACACTGGATGAAATTGTGATTTAAAATAAAATTCATCTCTAGAACTCCTTTTGGGTGACTATATACAGTAAAACCCACTTAATAGAAGCTCGGTTATAAGAATATCCCGCTTTAAGGAATAAAAATTCAATATCCCAAATCAGTGCCATTAAATCCTTAATCGGATAATGGAATAATCTAGAAAAAAAAAACTGGAAAGAAAAATACAATAATAGTTGACAAATTATGGTTTATGACTGATGTCGCTTTCTTGAAACATAACAGTACAGGGGCGTCATAAATCTATCAGTCTCTAATAATACATCTGAGGGTGAATGTTTCTTTCTTGTACCATTGTTGAATTTACTTAAATTACTGTTTCTAAGGTTTTTAATCTTCTTTAAAGTATGTTGTTTAGCATTTCAAGATTTTGGGGGTTCTTTCTTTTTACTTCCTTTTATTTAAATTTGTTTCTGTCGGTACCATAAATAAAAATTTTAAAGGATATTGTTTACACAAACTAGTCACACAACATGCCACTTTTAAAAGGAAATTAAATACATCCTTAAATTATGTTTATTTTAAGCCTTACTCTAAAGTACAGAGTTGCAATGCTTTACCGTGGTTTTATTGAAAACAAAGATGACGTTTCTGAATGGACTTCAGTACCTGGTCAGGAAGTAACATGTGCTTGCTCTGTAATAAGAAGGTTGCTCGAAGGAAAATCAAAGGCCGATTTTAAACATTATAGTTTAGAACAATAAATAACAGATCTATTGTGTAAGCATAAAAAACAATCTAAAATTACTGACTTTTTTTGTAAAAGCAGTTTAAATTTAATTTATGGACATTGGAATTAAATTAGATTTAACAAATGTTTCAATAAGTAATTAATACAGTATCCTTACCTTTATTTTATTTAAAGCAGTGATAAATAACGCCGAAAGTTTTATAGTATAAACCTCAAGCGATGTGCAATAACCTCAATTTGTCTTGCAGAATTCTGACAATCCTAAAGTCGGTTAATAGAATATACCGGTTCTTGGAATAATCCTCCTTTGTCCAGATGCTATTCCAATAAGCGGGTTTTACTGTACAGGCCAGCGTTTGTAGAATGGCATTTGGCTTGACGATGCGCACTAGACAGGGTAGGCGTAGTAGTGGGGAGCTCATTTGCTTTGGCTTCTTCGTGGTGTTTACATCGGTACAGCCACAGTAAAAAGCATTTTTGCCAAGTTTTTTTTGTTTCTGTTTAATTTATAAATTAGGCGTTGTTATATTTGTTTTATAGTATTGTTAATTTAGTTTGTTTAATTTAGTGTTGTTTGGTTAGTTCAAAAATAAAATTTTGTTAAGCAAAATAAAAACTTCATCTGCTGTTTTGCATCGGAATTATTAAACGAAAACAAAAACAAACTTTATAAACGTAATGATTTTTAAGTATTACACTACTAAAATATATTTAAGAAACCAGTAACCACTTCGCAGTTCCTCAATGTTCTAGGTTTATAAGAAAAGACAACAATGAACAAAAATACAGGAATTTCTGCATTTTCAGGTAGTTAATTAGGAGTCATGTGGTCTCTCAAATTGCTTCTATTGTGTTAGTACCCTTAGTGTGGCATGTTTCTGTAATTGTCAGGTACAGAGGTTTCGGCATCTTTTAAATGAAATTTAACAAATTTAAAATTTCCAAAATTTAAATTCTCTCTACTTTTATCACAAAATACAATAATAGGTAAAAAAATTCATTCAGAAACAATACCCTCTTAAATCATAAATTTTGTCATCAACCATTAAAGGATTAGCGAAACTGTTTGCAGAAGCGTATTTAAGTAAAAAGTGCTTTTTCTTGTCACGTTTTGAATTTTCTACGGTATTATTTCTGAACAGACCATAATAAGATGCACTACACGTTTTATTTGATTTCTTTAGTACTAAATTGACACAAAACTGAACATAATCCAAGTTATTCGTCTGTAATGATATGTAATTGTAAAAAAAAGGAAAAAGATTAATTTGATTGTTTTATAACATAAAGTTGAATGTTATTTATTTTTTTATTTGATTTTAACATAAAGTTGAATTTTATTTATTATTTACCTGTTGAACAAATTAAAATACAGCGCCAGCGTTCAAAAAGATTGGAAAATCTGAAGGTAATGTGTAAACAATTTACAATATGCATTCTATAAAATAATAAAAGTTGTACACAAAACTGAATAGTTTTAGTTTCCCACGGTGTGTTTTGAAATATTTTATTATCCCGAGTGTACTCTCGTTATTTGCAATACCTCCATCTCTACCGCACACAGGCTCACTTTGTTTGTCTTCTGCGCATACCTAAATGCCTTTTTACAAACGCTGGCCTGTACTTAGTAATTTATAAAAAAAATTATTTTGTTACATGTTTCTTATTAATACATGTATAAATGTACAATTATTGTTTTTCTTATCAACACCCATATAGCACCGGACATCCAGTGGACGTCCATTTGTCATCCAAATTTCGTCTTGACGTCCATGGACGTAAATTGGACATCCATAAGACGTCCGTGTTTGAACGTCCAATGGACGACCGTTAATGGACGTCCACTGAACATCTATTTGTCATCCAAAAGTCGTCCGGCCATCCATAGACTTAATTCGGATATCCATAGAATGTCCGTGTTTGGACGTTCATTGGACGACCGTTAGTGAACATTCATTTGACATCCAATTTTGGCCCATACTTCGTGCAAGAGTTATCGGACGTAAAATGTACATTAGACGCCCGTGTTGGGAAGTCCAAGTTTCATCTAATATTTTAATTTAAAAAATGATTATTTTTAAGTATCTGAACAAATAGTTGACTAAAAATGTACATCACATGTGGATGATGTACGAAATAACGAATGTTAATTGCAGTCAGAAAATCTTCCAAATATTGATATAAACTTCTAATCTTTTTTAATATTTGGACGAGTTCTGGACTAAAATTGGATGTCCAGTGGACGTACAATTTTAGTCCAAAATTTGTCCTAATATTTCAAACTTCCAGATGTCAACGATGGTAATTTCAGTTTTCAATAATAAAGCGTAGTAAAATAACACAGAGTTACATACAACTTTCCCAAGTCTTAATAATGGATAAAAAATCAATAATAAAATAAGTTATATTACAAACTAGCTGCCCGCCCCGGCTTCGCACGGGTGGAGTACCTAATGAAAAAAATAAGACAATTTTCCATTTAGAAATTAAATTACCATTAAAATAAAAGAAAAATCTTAAGAATTTATATACTTTATTGTAAAGCTTTGTAATAAACCACATTTTTAGTTTTTCCATTTGGACAGTACAAAAAGAGCGCCGATGGTTTGCCGACTCTCGAATGAGTATTACGCCATAACAAAAAAAAAGAAAGAGACATTAGCTAATTAAAGTGTATCCGAATGTTGAAGTGTTGCAAGTTTCATAATTTGAATTACCTACACATTTTATGTTTTATTCAAATTCTTCTTTGATTTGGTACTTTAGAAGAATGTATTCGGAAAAATATGTAATGTACGACTTGTTTTGTGGCTAAAGATCACAATAAATAAACACGTAGTATGATTTTTGTATTATTCAAAAGGAGTTTTTGACCATTACATTTTTCAAATTACCTCAAAGTTAGGGAAAACTTCCTTACATACACTTCGACACTTTCGCCACCCGCCGGCGGCGCCATCTATTGTATACTTCGGGAACCACTCGAAATGACGTATAAGAGAAAAAATGTTTTTTTTACGTCTTTCCGTACATTTTTCTGGAAATTTTCTTTTATACAAACCTTCTCCTGATAATAACAAACACAACAAAAAAAGAATTATCCAATTTGGTTCAGTCGTTGTGAAGTGATACGCCTTCATACATTTTTGCGATTCATTTTTATTTATATATATATATATATATATATATATATATATATATATAGAGAGAGAGAGAGAGAGAAGAAGATAGATAGATAGATAGAAGATAGATAAATTCATATAAATATTAGATTATATATAAAAATTAGATATTCTAAGTGATTTTCCATACTAATATTACAAATTTGTTTCTATACTTTTTTTTCACATCTTCGTCGACAATTGTACGCGAATGATTTTAAAAGTTTAACATGCGTAGTCATATAAAACAATATCCCTGCTCTATGGTGAGCCATTCTTCATTGGTTGAAATTATGAATCACCCAGTGGTCAGTTACAGTAACGGTTTTTACCAATACCATCAGTATAACTGTTCTATTCATGCAACCGCATGCAGCATCGAAATTTGGCTTTATTCCTCGAGTGCTATACTTGTGCTTTGTTAATTTAGTTTTTTGTATAAGTTTTTCGTGTTTGTTGAACAGAGAGAGGTACGTATTTTTACTGCAATAGATACTTTATAATCAGAGCCCGGACAGATCACCGTATTTATTTAATTTTTATTGCTAAAGTTTGCACGTGTTTTTAAGAAATATTATTTCTAGGAAAACATCTTCAAACATAAGTTTATTTTTACTGATTTAATAAAAACTTATTTAGTCTTCCAAAAATTAAAAAGCTTGACATTATACAGAAACCTGATGCTAACAGATTCAGTTTAATGAAAAATATCTTTAAAAATGATAAAAACTGTATGTACACCAACGATTTAAATACCTTCGAAGTTTAAAAAAGTTTATCATTCAATCTGGTCCGGGCCTGGTTTATAATAATAATTATAGTATATGTAATGATATGAATGCGAAATTATACATATTTTAAATTATTTTTGATCAGGAAGCTGCAAATACCAAACGAAAGAAAATAAATTTATTTAAATAGCCTGAGGGGTTGAAAAATCTGAATACGGTCTTTCTCTTTACCTGGCTCGTCGTTTGTGAAGTTATAATACGTAAAGTCACATACAACGACTTATTATATATTGTTACTATAATGTCTCACATTACTTATATATTTTTAGATGCAGCTACAAGAGTATTTTCGGCCGAGTGTACCATCAAAAATGCAGAAGACTGTATGAAGACATGGTTGCGGCGGGCCAAAGAGCGCCACACCTCTAAAAGCAGGGCATTAGCAAATAAAAACAATCAGTAATGAGTATCTCATCATAATAACTGAAAATAAAACTTTAATTACCAATTAATAATTGAGTTTTTCTTTCCTTTATGTACCTTATTGAAAAAAGGATATTATCAACTTTTAGAAATATACACAAATGGCATGGCAAATAGGTTAATATAAACAAGTTTGGTATGAAAGTTATTATAAAAGTGATTATTTTGATATGCATTGCTAAAATAATGACCAAGGCAATGTATATAATAGTATTTTCAGTTTGAAATTATAAGATATGTTAGTTAAATACATACTGAACTGTACTCTTTGTGTTTAGATTTAAATGTTCTGCAAATTATTATCAAGGCGACAAGTTTTGTCCTGTTAAGATTTGATATTTTATTTAAATTTTAATTATGATTTTAATGTAATTACAATATACAGAATACGATAATGGTTTCAACTTTCTAATCAAGTGTATCAGCAGTTATTACTATAATATTATTCACATTTGTTTCTCTAAATCACTTTTAGTAGTAGTTGTTTGAGCAAGAGCATTATTTTTAATGGAATACTAAACTATAATATCCACACCAGGTTTTATTTATTTGTGATGAATAGATCTCATTCATGAAATGTCGCCAAATTGCATATAATGAAGTACATTCAAAATATTAGAAAAAGAGAATGTCCAAATTATATCCACAACGAACGTTCAAATTGCATGTACAAAGGATGTACAAATTCCATAAAAAATCTCATCCAAAAGTATTACAAAATATGTCCAAGTTATATCCAAAAAACGTTCAAATTATGTCCAAAGGTCGTCCAAACATCGTCCGAAGTATGTCGAAAAATCGTCCAAATTATGCCCAAAGGTCGTCCAAATTATGTCCAAACATCGTCCGAATTATGCCCAAGAATCGTCCGAATTATGTCCAAAAATTGTCCGAATAATGTTCAAATTACGTACAAAAAATGTACAAATTACGTCCAGTAACGGACATCCGTAGAATATCCAAAGTTGTGACAAATGTACGTCCACTGGACATCCATTGGACGTCCGTCAGTCAAAAATTGGACGTCCACTGGACAACCGTCCGTCGAAATTTGGATATTCAATGGACGTCCATAGGATGTCCGTGTGCTATATGGGCATTTACATTAATATTATTTTATTTATTTCTCCTGTTTTTCAAAATTTAAATAAAAGACAAAATTGCATGCAATATTAAATATGATACAAACTACATTGTACACATTGAAAATATTTTATGTTTCTAAACTAATTACTAAATAATCAAGGAGTGACTTAGTATGCTGAATTTTAATTTGTAGTTTTTATATCCATTGAAATAATTAACTTGTTATGATTTAAAATGGTTTCCTCAGGTTTCCTATCCCATGAACCACATTGTATATGAATTTCTGATACTTAGTTAAAGCCATTGGAACTAAGTCAAGTTTAATTTAATCTAAACTACTTACTTTATGTAGCTACATAATAAATTAAATCAATTCATAATACTTACGCATGTTTCCAAATAATAATCTTTCTATGTATTTTTTTCACCAGTAGCGATGTAACAGATTTGAGATTCTTGTTTATAAACTTTAACGTACAATAAATCTTCATCCATGTATACAATCCAAGGAGATACTCATAAATCATAAGGAAAATTTGGACATGGGTAATTTAAACCAATAGTTAGAAATAATTGTAGCAAAATACAAACGATGCCTTTTTGTTGTATTACTTTCTGAAAATTATTCTGAAAGATCTTTTCTTAAGATGATATATATGAGACAAAATGCTTATTGAGCATATACAAACTACCAAATAGAGACTGTGACGAGGTCTTGTAAGCTTGCAAGTGACAAAAGATTGTGGTATCATCCAAACTGCGGTATCTTGTTGCATATGCAGTATATGTATCACAAGTGTAAATTGTTAGACATTGTGTTATTAAATAACCACAAATATACCTTAACAAATTAGCTTATACAAACTTATATTCTGACACAAATGAATATTCCTTCAACATCTAGGTACTATAAAATCTATGCATTTTTTCAGCTATTTTGTGATGTTGTTAACTCATAATGAAACAAACAGATAAATTTAACGAAGCTTTAGATTTTGTTTCTATACTTACCTGCAAAAGATCTTCAGTCAGCAGACAGCATAAGGCTTACTTGATGGCACAGGCACATAATAGCTATGTAGTATTACATTCAAAATGTTGCCTTTGTGTATTATTAAGCAAATACATAAATGAAGCAAGTGCAGGTTTATTTGTTAGTATTCTTTTACAAGCATGTATTGTTGCTTTTAAGTTTTGTAATTGAAATATACTCATTACATGTAGTAAATCGGATGTTGACATATAAAAAATATTTCTTTTTCTTCATTCACAAAAAGTTAAGAAAATTTATTGCACATTATTACTGTAGCTTAGCTGATTCAATAAGATATTTTAAATGAATCCAAACATAAATATTTATTTTTTTTTATAAAACATCCACTAATTGCCTGGGTAAACACTTTATTAACAATTGCAAATATTTAAACACAATCAGTTTTATAGCAACTATTAACTATGTAGGTAGTAATAAAGTGGGAACAGTTATAGAACAAATTTAAAATAAAATTAAGAAATTGTTCATTACTGAGCAGTATAAATTTATAAGTAGCCAGATTAATGAAAAAGAGTGTCGAAATGGGTAAAATTTATTTCGTATTCACATCACAGAGAAACAAACATACAATGAGAGAACAACCTCTTTTATGAATGTTACATTTACTTGATATTGGAAAACATGTACATCATTCATTGCGAAATCTAGTACTTGTATTATTATTATTCTTATTATAATTATCTTATCATTAATTATTATTATTATTATTCCACAACTAAGCAACAATGTAATTTATGCGGTGCAAACTGATCAAAAAACATAAAACGTCCCATGATTTATTATTATTATTATTATTATTAGTACATGTAATAGTAAAATTTTGCTGGTTAAGCATTTATCATTAGTTGAGAAGAGCAAATAAATTTTTGATAAAATTAAAAGATATGTATATTGAAGAAATCATGAGACGTTGAAGTATAAAGAAGTGAATAAATCTGATAAAATATTTATTATACTAGAGTCCGAGATTATTCTTTCAGATTAAACAATGAGACTAGTAAGAATCTATAATTTTTGGAAATAATAAAATGTCCCATTGAAAAATCTCGAATAACGCGAAAAATAATCATTGTAGGTATTCAGTGCATAGTTATGGTCATGATTAAAAGTAAAGATATACTTACAAAAGTATAGGTATATAAACTACCTGAATAAAAATATATATAATTAAAAACTGCATCCTAAAAACAGTACTAGTAAGATTGTTACATGTCCATTTTGGACTACATTTTCACTAGCGGTGTAGATGTGAAATACACTGTAGTGTAGTCTATTAAAATGATGGTCAAATAGTTGATAACGTTTTAAGTTATCATAATAACAAACTAAATAGGATAGTATAATGTAGAAAAAGAAAAAATTAAAATTATTAATAATATATGCAAATATGAAACAATGACATGTGTTACATATTAATTTTATTTCACCCTTTAAATGGAATACAAAACATATAGCCGAAATATTAAATTAAACTTCTTGACTAGAAATATAAGAACTATCACAAATATATCATTAATTATCGCATACAAAATGATGATGGTTCGTTTTTTGTAAACGTTAATTAATAACACCTTTATTAAAGCAGAGAAATACATAACATTAAGCATTATTAGTTAGAGAGTGTTAAGAACATTATAATATTGTAAGTGATATAAATGCAAAAAGGTCATTAATACTTAATCAATGAACTTAATACTATTTTAAAGTCGTTAAATATTACAAAGAAATCTCACTTCAACATTTTTTCCACATCCATAAATGATAACCTTGTTGGAAATTCAAACTTTATAGAATTTGTATTCTTGAGAGTGTTTTTTACTGAATCTTGTTCAACTTTAAAATAAAGTAATGTTGCATGTACTACCAAACTAGATATCACATAATTGCTTTACATCTTATTAAGTCCCATTTCATTAATGGCATGGCCTTCTGTTTGAGATGCATGAATTTCTAAATTGTAAATTTAGATCTTATCAATGATTTGTGCATTATGTATATTGTAATACTTGATTTTCTAAATATATACATTTTGGACCGATCTTAAATAATTATTTATATTATGAATAATATGAATTTATTTTTATGTAGTCAGCTTTACTTTTATAGGTCAAATTTAATTTTAAATTTAACCAAAAGTAAATAAAAATATAACAGGATCTGGTAAATTTCCATCTTTTACTCATAAGATTAATATACTATACATACATATTGTAGTAGTTATTAATATTTGGAACCATTTAATATTTTTTATATTTTTCTGGAAAGCAAATGTTAAGAGATTTCCAAAGGTATACATTTAATACATCTACAAGAAATTAAAAATACAAAAAGTTAATATTTAAAAAAATTCATTTAATTTCAAAAAGTTAGTTGAAGTAAAAACTCTTTCTAAATATGAAGCTTGATACGCAGTAAGTCGATATATTTAAAATTAGTTTTTACAGTGCATGCAACATTTTTTCTTTGTTTGTTTTTTAATCTGAAATATTTTTCAGTACATAATCCAATTTATAATAACATCATTTAAGTTAATAGTTCAATATATTTCTTATTATATCTCACAAAATTCCATTAAGTTTGAAAATTCCAAAATACACATACAAATTTTTCTTTAAAAAATTGAATTCTTATTTAAAACCCCACTCACAAAAGTTCATTAATTATTCCATTTTCATTCATAATTTATTTTCGATAATTAAAAAAACTTTCTTTTTAATAATGAAAAAGCAACAGTTTGGTGTAAAAATGGAGTTACAAGTGCTACAGCCTTTTTTTTAAATGTGCATTGTTTTTATGGCACAAGCATTTTTTTAGTATTTTTTATGTACAACGTTTTGGCCAAATTATTACTAGATGTTACAGTGAGCATTAATGTTCTACATTCAACGAGCTATCACTCGAATGAAATGATCTGAAGAGAACATACTGTTACAATTCGTTTTGTCTTGTTGAAAATAATTCTGCAAACACTTAGGATGCATATATATTTGTTTTAATATTACGTTTAAAATTAGGTTGTTAAAGCAAAATGAAATAATAAGTGATTTGCAATCTCGATTTGAACAAAAGTTTTGAACTCTTGATTAATGGGATCTTAGTGCCAGGCATTTTGTATCTTGTTTTCTATTGCCACCTTATTTTTAGATGCATTAGTTATGTAAGCACTTATATAATATTAATAATGAATGATTGTATTCTGTTTAGTGCATACTCCAAGAGATACAAAGTGTGTTAGAATAGTTACGCAGTTTTATGTTTCAAATGTTTATCTTACTCGCATTTAAAACCATTCTATGTTAGCCATTCTTTCCAAAACAACACTCTGTGTATGTACTTCTCAGGAACAAAACTTAATTCTTTAAAAACATATAGTACAAAATGTTTGTTTATATAAAATATAAATGAAACGAAAATTATAATCAACATCGTTACATTTATTAAATATTAATTTTTCAAGTGACATTATATAAATATGAAAGTAAGGAGGAATGTGTCATCAATAAAATGAAAAATAGAACTGGTTAATACAATCGTTTTTAAATATTTAAAAACAAAAATTAAATAAGAAAAGAAAAATATTAACAGATGACATCCTAAATGTACTGTAGCTACATATTAATTGCTAAATTCCATATATTTCATGTATTTACACAATAATCTGATAGCATAGATTTGTATAGAGTAATTTTATTACTTAAATAGCATCCATAAATGTTCCTGAAGGTCCACAATATATTATAGTTCAAAACGATATACTGACTGTTAATACAAGAAAAAATATTAAATTTTTAAATTGTACCACATTTATAATACAGAATAACAGAATTTATATTAAAAAAGAAAACAAAATACATATATATGATATAGCATTACTTAAAAATTCATATTTATATTATTTATTTATATATAAATCACTATTTGAGCCAAAAATTAATGGTTTGGTTCCACTTTATTAATTATATAATATAAAGGTAACACGTACCTACTTTAGAAATGCTTGGCAACAGCAACTAAACTAAAAAATTTAACTCGTTAGAATTTTTGTTTGTTATATGATTACAGAAAATCGATACTACATGATCAACTTTAAGAAAAAATATTTATGTAGGTATTACGTACTAAATTAAAGAAAATATTTTACAAAAAAAAAGAATAAACAAAAACAAAATTACACTAAATTTCTTTAATAATAATACATTAATAAATGCATCTTTTCTATGGCACTACGATTACGTTCATTCTTAAAATACATTCATGCATTATCGTTTGCACAATTTTTAATTTTTATCACTTGTTTAACAATGTCGGGGTATTTATTATGCATTTAATTGTGCACTTACATATTTTGTGCTAAGACTTTATAAATATTTATATAATGTGCGTCACATAATATAATAAACAAAACTATCAAAATATGCAATATTATACTTATAAAAAAAAAACCTGCATATATAATAATTATAAGGAACAAATATATTTATTTAAATAATAAAGTTTATTCAACAGACTTCCCAACATTGTAAACAACAAATGCGCCCTTACAACCCTAACAACAAGCACAATAAAGCTACCACTAGATTTTGAATGCTCATAATTTTTTATGTTTTCCGTTTTTCCTTTTATTAAATAATTAAACGAGAAAAATAAAAAAGAAACAGAACACATTATTTTTTGACATTACTATTCGAGCTTTGGTACTTTATTATTGTACGTTTCAACATCTTCAATCACGTAATCCTCACTTAAGTTTAGAAGTGAAAATGTTGAACTGGAAAACCCCAAATAACTTACCAATATTTATATCGCTCACCCACAAACTTGAAATTTCAACCATTGACTAAAGTCCTTTGTAGTTTGAGAAAAGGAATAATAAACACAGGGTGTTTTAGTAGAGGCCGCAGTTACGCAGGTTGTTGGCGATAATGACGTCCGTTACAGCGTCAAATACAAATTGGATGTTGTGCGTGTCCGTGGCACAAGTCATGTGGCAGTATATCTCTTTTGTTGTTGATTTATTTTTTGCTTCGAATTGTGCTTGGATGTATGCAGCTGCTTCGCCATATTCCTGAGCACCTACATAAGAAGAAAATGTGTTTTAATAATTATTATGTACTATTAGTGCTTATTATACTACATGTAGAGTTGGCTCAATACTAATACTCATTTGACAATATCCAAAATTTGTCAATACCTACAAAACATATATAAGAGCAATGTGAGTAACTGACAACGGAAAGAAACTTGGAGAAATAGAATAACATTCCTCTGAAGTTAAAATATCATTTGCCAAGAGACCAGATGTCAGTAGTTCATTGTTAATCTTTCATTATGCAAAAGGCCTAAAATGTCATAGTGATGAGCAAATGCAGTTTTATGTTAATTTTTAAACTTGCTCTAGAATCGATGTCTTAGAAAAAGCTCTTGATGGTAGAATAAACCAAAAGGATGTACCATTTTGTGCATATATAATGACACTACAAGCAGGTGGATTTTAAAAGAAAACAGGTAACACATCTAACAGACGCAGTCTTTGTATAGAGACTACAATTTACTAGGTGTTTCGTGAAGTTGCAAACTTCCATTGCAGCATGGAAAATATCTGGGCGTTTCTTTAATTACATTTTTATATTTAATGAAAGTTTTTTGTTGAGTTTTGTATTTTATATTTTTGTTTTCATGGTGTAAACAATTTTAATATGAAGAAATTTAACTCAGTATTTAGAAACCTGGTTAGCAATTTCAAGTAGAAATTTAATTTTGCCTATTAACAATTAAATAAGAATTTTTCTGTAAAATGCGTAGTTTGTTAAAATTTTATTTTTAATTTAAAATTCACAGAAAACTCAATTAAAAAAATGAAATAAATTTATTTAAATTCAACAACATAAAAATAGAGAGAAAATAGATTGTTTTATGCAAATGAATATTCATCACATTTTGTTTAGTTTTAAAATTTCTCTTTGTTCTCATTAAAACATTTTTTTCAATTTAAGCTTTAGACAAAATTGTGATGGGTATCTATGATATTTGTATCAAAAAACATGTGTGGACTATTCTTTACATGAAGCTACCAATGTGGTTTGCAAGCGGATGGACCGTGTCTCTTATTTACACAAGTTTTTGTTTTCTTTTAATTAATTATTTGAATTTATTGAAAATAAACCTTAGAAACTCGATTTCAAGGCAAGCTGGTTATGTTGTTTGTTTAATAAAAACGTTAACCATAATCATATAAGTTACCTATGATAATGTAAGTTTTGACAAAATACGTTATTTTGCTTTTATTTATTTTCTAACAGTATAACAATTAATATAACAGTTAGTAACATAATGCGAGCTATTCTAAGCAGAAAATTTACAATGACAACTTAAAAACTACCAACTGCAAAACCAAACCTCAGAATGTAAAGTAAAACTCTTAACATACTATTTCTTTTCCAAGAAGTAAAGGGCGGAGTTAATTGTATCATAATTCACTTTTAAATTTCTGTCCAAATTAATATTTTGAATACATCTAGTTAATTTTTTTTAAGTTAGTTCTCGAAATATCTAAATATTTTTATCTTTTCCTTTTAAATCCTCAACAGATCTCTATTTATTTTATTTACAAAAATAAGACCACAAATCCATTTAGTACACTGTCTTCTACATTCCACGGGAATTTGAAATAAATCCTATAAGAAATAAGGTAGAAAAATTGGCATAAAGTAAAATCCAAGCAGGGAATGCAGAAACTAGTAAAATCAATAAACTTTCTACCTGTCTCTAAAATGAATCACAACAAATTTTAAAACTGTATATATGCACAAATTCAAGACTTTTTTAAAGACCACTTATAATTCATATTTGTCATCACAACTTCAGCTTTCGCTTGGGGAAGTTTCCGCTGGCTTAATTGGAAAAGCAGTGATACGGATTATCGCAGATGTGGGTTTGAATCTCACCTGAGAACTGATTTTTCTATATGTATTATATCATCATTATTAATTTACAAAAATTCTAGTTAATATCTAACCATTACATATATTTAAATCTATTATAAATTTTATTCATTCAATGTTTTTGTTTCTGATTAGGAACATTAACAAAAGAAATAAAAACTACAAGTACACAAATGTAAAAAACAAATAAGTATGTAATAACAAACCAATTCTGTAAGCAAAATAAAGGAAAAGGTTCTGTTTTATAATTTAAAGTTTAAGTCAAATTAAAAACAATTACATTTTAAAAAACATCTCGACAGGAAAAATGTTTTTATTTTTTTTATTAAATTGACTTTGTTTACATTTCGTCTTTGAATCTGCCAATGTAAAAACGTAATTAAAAACAACGCTGTCTAAAAATTAAATTTTGCAAAGAAATTATAGTTTGCAACCTTACTAAATAGCCTCTCTACAAGGACTACATCTGCTAAATGTATTGTCTATTTTCTTTTTAAATTTAGCGTCATTATTTATAAAATGAAAAAAATTAAAATGCTTGGGACTAATAAACAAGATGTTTATGAAGTTTTTTGCAATAATACATTGAAAGTAACAAAAAATGTCTACAAAAAGCAAAAAATATAATAGAACACTGAACCTGAAACTTATAATTCTTTGGGATCCCTTGGTATATTGAGATACAGAATTTTCTAATAAAAATCTGATTTATACAATTACAAATATGGGGTTACAAGGTTTTTTTCTTGCACATCAAGTCAAAAAAAGATCTTTTTGCAATCTTTTTTATTTTGTCCAAGACTGGATTTTGCAAGGCCTATAGGATTTAAGACATTGTAAAAACTCAGGGACACCCAGAAAAAGACAAGAATTTGATGGTAACACATTCAGAGAGTACAAAACAGATTTAATCACTTTTCAAAGTCAACAGTTATTAATTGAAAGTGAATGATACAAACTTGTGTATTATGAATTTCCACTAAAAAAGACAAAAATCACAACCGACGGATTATGGATTTTTGAGATAACAATTTACAGTAAAGCAGAATGGTTGTCTATTTGTTTGTTCAAAGGTCATTTAATCAAATAATCTATTTCCTCGTGATGGAATGTTGCAAAGGCATCTCCAAGATTCAATATCTGAATGGCAAAAGTGAAAAATTCTAATTTGTGATATTGATATTATAAGGGAGAACTCAGCAAGGAATATAAGCAGGTAAGGATGAACAGTACTTCTGAAGGTCACGAAGAGAAGAATATTTTTTTGCTTGGTAGTAATTCCTTTGTAAATCTAAACTCGGGACCTAATGGCCGTGATCTTCCCTCTGTAAGCATGCAAATAAAACCTTACATTCAGGATCCAGTTCTGATGTTCCACCACTGGTCCATGTTATTATCTGTATTTATTATTAAAAAGAAACATTTAAGAGCAACTAACCCAACCCAAACCTCAGTTTAAAATTCTTTATTGTTACAAATAAATGTGTAAGAGAAAATCTTTGTTTAAATTGTAGAGAAGTTGGTTATTTACTAGACGTGTAATGGAGCATTTGATAAAATAGAATTGAACAAACTAACAAAAAAAAACAATAGAGTAGTGAAAATGGGGAGTTCTCATAGCAACCAATGCATTCAATTAAGAATGATGAGTGATACACTTTTGCAATCACTTGCAATACTAGAAGCTTATAAACAATTAATCAAAAATTAAAAATCATTCATATACAGGGTCGTTAAAAAGTATGGAAACACGTCGCTTCTGCAGAAACGGTAAGAAATAGACAAATGAAATTTGGAGAACTTAAAATATGTATTTTTTGCCATTTTTTGCGAAGAAAATTAAGAACAAATCTTCAGTTTCTTTAATTTTAAATTTCTTTAAATGGATCACCCTGTATATGACCCCACATTTCGATAGGGATTTCCAAAGCAAATTCAATAATATAAGGGTTGCTATACTTATCCAGGTTTTCGAGATAATCGCTTTCTTTTGTCAAGAATTTCTTAACTTAAAGGACAATTTCGTAATGAGATGCAAGCAGTTCCCTCCGATTATTTTTAAAATTCTTTGCGAAAGTTTCAAACGAGATTGTTTCATTGCCAAGAAATTAACGAAGCGCATTTTGAACACTTGTTATAAAATTATACTGTGTTTTTGTTATTATCAATTCATCACTGTTTGTTTTTATTCCACCATTAAAAATTTAGTTTGCTTCAGCATCAATCTATTATTTTAAAGTAGGCCAAAGGCAAGATTTTTACGGTTTTCTTTTACTTCAATAGAATCATTGCACATCGTTTTGTTTTAGTGCCATTGCCTCTGCTGTTTCATGGGTTTGATAAAAGTTAATAGTGAAATCCTTGGCAAT
This sequence comes from Ignelater luminosus, assembly GCA_011009095.1. Lineage (NCBI taxonomy): Eukaryota > Metazoa > Arthropoda > Insecta > Coleoptera > Elateridae > Ignelater > Ignelater luminosus. The sequence goes on from VTPC01090724.1 coordinate 160,839, forward strand.
AGAATAGCAATTATCTCCAAAACCTTTCAAGATAAGTATAGCAACCCTTATATCATTGAATTTTTCTTGAAAATCCCTATCAACATGTGGGGTCATATACAGGGTGTTCCATTAAGAAAAAACAATACTGACATTTTTTAAGATGCTATTACCTACTAATATTTTATACAAAAGTATTTCTTCCAGTATCGAATCCATTACAGTGAATTTATCAGTGATAATTATCAACATAGTGAGAAGAGCAGCGCATTAGTTGTTAAAATGTGTGCATGTTAGTTAAATGGTAAAGAAACATTAAAGCATATTTACCTGCATACTCGGGGAAACATATTGTAAGAGGTGATTTCCTAATTTTTTCTTCAAATAAATCTTTTTTATTCAGGAAGAGGATAATGGATGTGTCTGTAAACCATTTGTTGTTGCAAATCGAATCGAATAACTTCAAACTCTCCTGCATTCTATTCTGTAATTTGATAAATAAGAAACATTAAAATATTGAAATTTACTGCATCTCAAAAAAATAAAGACCTACCGTCGTTTCATCTTCGTGAAGAACTTGATCATATTCAGACATTGCTACACAGAAAATAATCGCGGTAACATCTTCAAAACAATGTATCCATTTTTTTCTTTCCGATCTTTGCCCGCCTACATCGAACAATCTAAAAAAAGTTTTAAAATAATTTCCATCTAATTGCAACATTCTACTAATATTTATTCCTTACTTGAAATTGAGATTTTTGAAAGAGAAATGTACTTCTACTATACCAGTAGTTTTAACTCTGGTACGAAGAATATCTTGTTCCGTTGGTTGATATTCTTTAGCACCCAGTCGGTCTAAATCGTCCAGGAAACTGTAGAAATAGAATATTTTCAGTATTACTTAATTACTATGGCTAGCTAAAACTTACTATTTAGCAGAATCATTTAATTGATATTCGTTCGAACGGCCAAAACATTCCTGAACACCAGAATCCGCCCACAGTCGTTTCATGGCAGCTAAAAGCTCTTCCGAAAACGGTTCCGTATCTTCCATGCGTTGGATAACATCGAAGACCATTTTTCCATCAATCTTTAACAAAAACAGATTACATATTTATTTTGCTATATAACAAAATAATTTACAATTAAATTCTTCTTTTGAAGAGTATTATAGTACACTACGTTACGTCAGTTAAGTAAGTAGCAGAATTCTTTTATTTTTTCTGAGTTTATGATATTTATCAACTAAATAACGAATGGGAATTAGAATTTATTGTGTCAGCAGCTTTTAATCTAGTCCCAATGGGATTAGAAGTTCGAAAAATGGAATTCACATTAAGGCAAGAAAAAATAAAATAATGTCTATTTTAAATGTTGTTTTTGTGCTATCCATAAACCCACCGAAAGAGAACGCAATCTACATGTATATTCTTTTAATGACAGGTTTCATGTTAAAAGCATTGTAGTACGACACATTCGTTCAGCAGTAAAAACTTTTGGGAGTAATTTATACGCACGATAAGAATCATGTTGTTGTATCTAACGTTGTTATCAAACAAATGATTATTAAGAATTTATATGCCGAAACCTAGCTATAGACACCCTTTTATACCTAAAGAGCATAAATAAATGGTTTACATCGCGTTGGATCTTGCAGCACGGTATTATTGAATGAAATTGAAAGTGATAGTTGTTATCGTATACTAATAATTATTGAATGGTTTAAAAATATTTCTGAATACCTTAGTAGTTTGCATATTAAGGTTTATTTAGTTTTTTCACATATTTACTACTGTAGATTAGAATTTGCTATTTCAGTGAAATAATAGCAATTGTTTCGCTTCATCACTATATCATTCCCAAAAACGTCTTCCTTTCTAAGAATGATTAATGTCTTAATGGTTTCTTTTTATTCTATCATAGCTTTCAAGTTCTATCGGTGTCTATCCCTATACATGTTCGAGTTTAAACTTGTCGACAGTCATTGCTTCAAAATGGACTTTCTTGGTCTATCAAAAAGTATCGATTTTTGTTAATGAAGCATACAGACGTCTGTTTACTCTTCAATTAAAATATTATCAGGATTACTTCTAGAGTTTTGCTCGCTTTTGTACGAATATTTTGCCACACTTCAATAACAATGTTGACTCATTTCCACAATATAAAGAATCAACAACAAAGAATGGCTACCAAGTGGAATTTATTGAATTAGGAAAGAATAGTACGAGCTTAATTTTGCGTTTCTTTTCATTACAAATCGGGAAGATCATGAAAGACTCAACTTTCATATTAAATATGAATACTGTACCGCCTATGGCACAAAGCCATTGAGTTACGAAGGAAACCAAATTCCATTAAAAGAATGCTCGTTTAATGAAGGGAAAAACTAATTATGTTGGTATCAATCAGAATCAACGTTTTTGTGTACAGAAGAGGTTTCGAATCAGCCTACTATTCCTAATACCACAACCAAGTGTACCCATGTTACTCGAAAGACACTTCTACAACTAAGGGCTCTTTAAAGAGACCTTGCATTTAGACATTCCTTGATGATAAGAAACAAATAAAAAGTATAAGACGATTCAGTGGCGGCTCGTGATATTGTGCAGTGGTAGAGCCACGGCTTTGCGGTTCAATGTAGGGGGGGAGGCAATAAAAATTTTAAAGTACAACATGGCAAATCTTTCTCACTTTAGAAATTATGAAAATTTAAATTTTAAAAAGTACGAACTTAAGAAAAAGAAAGGGTTTGTAATTTTGTATGTTACCTTTCCAATTCACTAAAAACAATGAATATTTACCAACTTACCAAGGTATCCTATTCTACTGACTATTAAAGTTACATTTAAATCAGTCAATGTTAATAACGCAAATGTTTACCACCGAATAAAACACACGGAAAACAAAACAATGCGTGTTTCTCGTCACACCCACATATCCAGTCATTTTTGAAATAAACATTTCTATTAAATTTTCTAATTCGTCCTTTAGATTTCGAAGTGGAGGCACCCTGTGTTCTTGAAATATCTAAATCCGGCAGAGGTCTTCCAAGTTCTTTTATTTCGATCTTTTCTTCCAAAAGGTAGAAAAATATTTTTTTAAAAGCTCACGTATTGCGTTCATATTATACTTCACGTCAAGTTTCAAACCGGGCGTAGCGTAAGTAACAAGACGCACTCCCACGACGTATCGATGGTGACTGGACTGCAGGAGCAGGAGCCACTTCTAGCTTGGCTCAAGTAGTTCGTTAACACCGAACACCCTCCCTCACCCGCCAGCCCATCGCTGAAGCAAATAGCCGCTTAAAAGCATTGGAGCCGCACTTTGATTGGCTCCAAACTTTTATTTTTGTCATTTATTTTTATAAAATAGCAATTTTTAATTTTTTAATCTCTGATAAAGGTCAGACTTTAAAGGAGAAAATTTTAAGAGTATAAATTATTTTTTTCAAATTGGAAAATGTCTTTGTGGTGGTGCCATGGCTTCTTGGCTCCTTATATCGGGCCGCCACTGAGACGATTGCCCATTTATTTTTATATAGCCAAGAAACGAATGAAATTCCTGGATTTGTTTCTAGACTTCTTCTAAGTATTATAAGTTCCTATTAAGTTTGTTGATTTGCAGATGTAGGTTTTGTGTGATCTAGACATCTTTGTTTGATTTTTGTTATAATGAATATAAAATCAACCACATATGTTCTTGGTGCTAACCTCTAATCAGATAAGTCTCTTCTTGGTCACTTTGACCAACACCATCTTCTTTTAGGTTCTTCCTCGTGTGTCCTTTCTATGAACTTGTGTAATCATCTAATGAAAATCACGATATCTATTCTAAACTAGTGAACATACCTCTTCTTTCTCAAACTTTACAGTTTCTAGGATTCTGCACCCCAGTTGCACGTATGTTTTACATTTTGCTATACGAATATAGAAGGCTACGAGCTAATTTTTGGGCTTTGCTTTTTGGAATACGCACATTGTTTTATTGGTTTGATACCAGGAATATACATTGTATTATTATGTAACTTGGATTTGCACTTGCCAAGGTAAGAGATCTTTAAGAACTAATTTCTCTAAATATTCATTTTGAACACCGTTAACGCCAGTGATTTAATCTCCTTGATTGCATCACTAAAAATACATACCAAAAGTGAAAATGTGAGAATGAATAATATCTAGATTAATTTGCTTTTCTAAGTTTGTGAATAATCTTCCAATCAGAACTCAACACAACAAGCTCTAACTAAATTTGAGTTTTCTTAAATTCGTGTCTGTCGGTTTATTAATCTGATGGAGAGAAATTTAGAACAACTTATAAGAATGAAACAATAAAGGCAAATGCAAATAGTGAAATGAAAGTTTCCACAACAGTAGCATAACAACCTCTTAATAGTATCAAAACGCAATGTTAAAAAAAGAACGTTACACACTCCTATCTTAATTTTTTTTATCTGTAGTTCTCGGTTATTTAATCATAAATATACCATCAATCATTCAAGAATGCTAAACTAAAAGTTTACCATTGAAATAAAAGAGTTTGATTGATATATAAACAAACAAATTAAATCGCTGCATCTTATTTCAAAAGCAAAACCATAAACCCATGAAAGAAAAGAATTAAAAGAGTTGGAGTGTGCCGATAGCAACAGGTTTCTATAAAGTTGTCCAGGTTTACAAAATTATCCTGCTGCGGCAAACCCACTTCGTCAGGATGTACGTTATTAATAACCAACGTCCCAGCAACAGTTACGTCACAAAATCAATATTGCATAAGTATTTGTATTTTAACTATTTCTGCCTCGCCACAGTTACTCCATTATATTATAGAAACTCGCAAAAAAGAGAAGATACTTTTAATGAATGCATTTTCCAATGAATATAATTGCCCCAAAGAATTGAAGTGAAGATAGCATCAAAAGCTGCCGTAAATTGCTTTCTTTTAAATAGAGACGAGAATATACGCTGACAGGTTATCTATACATTTTGTAAATTTTATGAAAAATAATGATACAACCATGATCCATTCGGTTATTAGTCGAACGTCGCAACATAAAACTCAGACTTTTAAACACCGCATTATCAGTAGATGAATGGCGAAGAAAGTAGGTAATAAATCACACTTTTATATTTGCCGCGTGTCCCATTAACCTTGATATTTTTTATACATATTTAGAAGTTAAAGTAAAAACAGCATCGGATAAAACATGACTGAAGAAAAATCTCGCTGAAACTTTTTAATTGTTGTAGCATATACAAAACTTTTCCACATGTGGTAAGTATAAAATATACGATTACTTTTTTGAATCGATTAATCTTAGTGAATTCATTCATTCAAACTTAAAAGAGTTTCTCCAGAAATCTGTTGTGCATCTACCTTTCTCTATTTTACCTTACATTTCTCACTTGACTTCATTTATATTGTGTAACATTTTTTAAATGTCACTATTTTGTTTGCAAATTACTTCATTAATATTTCAAATATATTGTTAGAAACGCCCCTAAAATGACTATATTAAAGGTCAAACTCCTTTAGTCAAATTGATTCTATTTATTTAAATATATAATTATTTGTATGAGAGCTGAAACTGATTTATTAACCATGTTCCTAGAAATCTTGAGAAACTCGTATATAATTAACTTTAATTTGCAGATACTAAACTATCTTTCTTAACTGGTCAGTGTCTCTTCAAACATACTAGATAGTATTTTTGATAGTATCTTGATTTTTTGAACTCTATTCCTGTTCTTACCACAACCAAAGGCAGCCAGCTAACTAATTCGGTGCGTTATCCATTTTATGTTATGATGATAATTGTTATTATCATGAATATGTTTCTAAAGTTAGTGTTTTCCCTATAGAACTTTCCCCTTGATATCCATATCTTGTGTTTTCACTAATGTGGTCTTTGATGCAATATTCAAGTTCAGTTTCGTTACGTTTCTAAAAGATTGAAACACAAATTTCATCGATTTGTAGGTCTGAGTCGGCAGCAATTTCGCTTAACTCTGTTAACATAAATAAGCATTGGAAACCAGAAAACAGAGCTAAAGTAGAGAATAATTCCAGTACAAATATAAACTGACGTTTCTTCATTGAAATGATATTTTACGCAAAATTTAATTAGAAAAATGACAATAAGATTCGCATAAAATAATAATTTGACCTTTAAAATCACGTCACATTAATATTTAACTGCGTATCTACCAGGATTTGTCGTAGTACTAAAGACCGTCTTGCAGAATAGCTTATGTAAAATTCATATCCCTAGAGAAATGAATGAAAATCAAACTGATAAAAACGAAAAATATCTAAAACTGACGCAATAAAGCGCGAGCACTTTCGGGGGCCAACTAAAATAATAAATAAGAGGCTGAAAATATATCCAACACTTTTTTTATAAATGTAAATATTTAAATTTTAAAACGCGTGTAGTACATGCATGCAACGTATAATGTATGAATGTTTTGAAAATTTAATTTCGATTGTGAAAGGAAATGAATTTTAATTTCTAGGTCTCTTTTTGTGGTGCAATAAAATTATTTTATTTTCATTTCTTGTTGGTTTTATTTCTTTATTTTCATTTACAAAAATCCTTTTTTTTCCTTTACACGTAAACGACAAGGGTTTAGTGAATTAATTAAAGCTGCATGCAATGAACGCCGCGCATAATATGATTTAAATGACTTATTCAAATATCAAGTGCAGTTTTAAAGATGCCCTATACAGCATTTGCAGGTTTTCATTCTAACATGCTCAATAATAGAAGGAAAAGTTTTGTCTGTGGGTTTTTAAAAATTTTCATTTTAAAATAGAATGTAACGTTTATTTTTTAACGTTACAAACCTTGCACTCGATTTCTAAAGACAATCATTTATCTAATTTCTTTTATTTTTGTCCAGAGTATCTTAGATTTGAATTTAACAGTTTCCTATTTCAATATTTTTGTATTCAAACCTTTTTTTCTCGTCTTTAACTCGCAGCTTGGGAAGTATATCAGTCTCTCGTTGCAATTAGTTCGTGTTGGTTTTGTTGAATAGATACATACATAAGTATGGATGCTTTGTGTACTTGTTTTATAGCATTCAATATTTTTGTTTAAATTTAGAGAACCACCTCTAAATTCAAAGTTGAGAAAGGTTTCGCGACTTTCAGACATTTCTACTAGACCTTGGAAAATTACTCCTATCTAGATCACTTTTGAAAAATTCTCAACTACTCACAATAGATGAAACACTACCTTACAACATAGTATAGCAGCAAGTCCATTCTATCTCTGTTCGGTCCTTATCAGGATTTATTTCTGGTTAATTACGTTTCGGCTTCTAGAATTACTCCAAGAAATGCCCTTCAACCTTTCGGTTTCCAAATTGTTCGGAAACTCCTGAAAGATGTGTGCTTCCAAATTCTTAATTTAGAAAACTTCATACAAAAAAATCCAAATAAAGTTCAATCTTCTGCTTGCTATACTTTCACACTTTTTGTTCTTCTGGTTTTAGTCTTTTTACTTAGATTCACAGATTTTTTACTTTTCTTTCTTAAATATTTCAGCCTATTCCCTGTTACAAGTGTTTGTACTCGGAACAACTTTAGTTAATAGACCTACCTTTTTCATTTGTATATATTCGCAAGATGTCTTTTGTACAACAGAATGACAAACCTGAAGCCCATACTTTTACTTTTCCAAAAGCCAGGAGTTGTTTTCATGATGCTTAACGTATTACAATTGATGTGTAAGTTTTTATTGCCATCTATGATGTTGTGCGAAAAAGTGAAAACGTTGATAAGATGCCCATCCATTACCATGGAGCGACCTGCTAGCCTGACTAGAGTTAAAATTCTCTGATCACAGGCTGCCACTCCATCTTTGCTTCAATGTTTAGGAGACTGAAGCCATCTGAGAATCACCACAGCTGCCGTAACACCGTAACTCAATTTCGTCACCAGTGCGCTACGTTAACTGAATGTAGGCCATTCGCGATTCTCGCTATTACTCCAACGCATCTTGTTTTGCCATCGATTTCCTCACCAGATAACTACAAGTCACTCTTTTTGCTTGCTATTTAATTCGTATCATACCAAGGGGTCATCACACACGCGAATACTCTGGGCTGACCAGTATCTGTATTTTGCGAATGGATGACAACGTTGGCTGACGTTTCACCTTGTTGCCACCGTTCATCACCACTAGAGTCTTGGGACACACAGGCCTTTCACTCAAAATTCTTCTGAAGAAGTTACTACACAAGGGATCTTTAAAAAAAGTGATTGCTTATGTGAGCCAAAAGAAAGTTTATTAAATAAATTTGGCAGCTGTTACAAATGCAGAACTTTGAAATAAACTATCTTCTTGGCAGATTTCAATAGCAGTGATGGATCTTCCTGGAACTATTTTCGTTCTAGTGTTTTTGTGGAATCTTTACCTCCTGATCTTGAAAAATAATTGATTTTTGCTTGCAACCAGAAATAGTAACTGTCATAAATAAAAACTGATAGATTCACCAAAGATGAACAGTTCTGTTGTAGATGAAGTCTGGCACATTTAACAGTTAGTTCGAATTTTCTAACTTCCTGCCAGTGGCTAACTTACTTCAAACGCGCTAGTATCAACTACGCAAAACACTTAATTTCTAGTTTTACCACCAAACAGGATCACAACGTCTCCAGCAAGAATTAATACTGAAACTCCCTGACTTTTCCAGATTCTCTGGATTATTTGTTTTTAAATTTCAAGAGGTAACCATTAACTAATTCATTCTAGAGTAATCTATTAAATAACTGACACCTAGGAAAAGTATTTCGAGGCTACATCTTACAGTTTCCTGACTTTTCTAGAATTCTAACAATTTTCCTGACTCTTCCCTGCCATATTTAACAATTCCTGAATACCCCAATTTTTCCAGGTTTTCCTATTTTCCAGGTTGGTAGGCACCCCAAAACAAAATCTTCTAAGCCAGGAAAGACAAACAAAAAATAGTAGCAACTTTAAATGCCTCTAAAAAATGACCTACAAATGACGGGCTTATTGACTTTCAACGGATCTTCCTCTTTTTCCATGTAAAAAATGACTTCTATTGAGTCTTCCCAAAAAAAGTGACAAAAAATGTAAATGACCGTGGAAGGCGTGTCCGCCTATTCCGAATGCCCATCTTGGGTTTAGGCTCACTGGAAGTACTCAGTAGGACAACAACGCTATGGGGAGAAGATCCTTCTACAGCTTCCAGGGCCTTGCTTTCTGTGCTATCCCGAAGGTTTTGCGATGGGAACTTCTACGGGATGTTTGAAACCAGTACTGTTGCGAGCTCCACACGATCCAATTCTTTGTTCAACTGTCCGACAATACACTGTTTCAGATATCGCCTGGAAGTCCATTTGAGGTTAGACGTTCTAGCTAATCTTTCTTCAGAAACGATTCTTAATTTTGTGATTAGCTTGTCATTATACTAAGTTCTGTTCGTTAAGATTCGACTAGGTCTTCAGTTGAGAAATTGAGTTTCAGCTCAAGTATACTGACTATTCAGAATCTAAATTCCAAAAGATTCTAAATTTTACGTATTTTCAATCTTTTTTCTTTATTTTAGTTAGTTAATTTAGTCTCTATTGGCAACTCTAAACCTTCATTTATGTTCCTAAATTTATCTTATAACTAAAGCTGTGAACAATAATTTTATGAGTTACAATGATAACAATAATTGAAGGAGTAAACAGTATTAACAAGTCTTTGATAATCCTTTGTTTTATATATGTCACTTGCACATTTATTATTGTTATCATTGTGACTCTATACCCATAGAATTATTTTCCTCAACTTTGCAAGAGATATCTATAATTAGTTGAGTTCCTATAGTTTTGGTTAAGAAGCTTTATAATTGCCCGCGTCTATAATATCATGAGATATCCAGGCTTGAGCAATGGACTTGCACAAACAGCTTGAGCTCGAATGCTCTAGTATTTGGTACGCTTAAAAGAAATCTTTGTACTCATGCGTGCAATAAAATAATGGCCCAAGCAACCATTCTTCACAAACGTTCGTTGGTGCCTTAGTCTGGATGTAGCTTTAGATAGTTTCATCTTTGTTAAACAGTCATTTTCCGCTACTCTAGTTTTAACTGTGGTCAAATTAATTTTATGGCAAATATAAATTGTGTAATATTTTACCTTCTTTACCCGTTGGAAATGGATAGCAAGTGTTTATTGGGCGGTTTCAATATGTTGTCGTCTGTTTTACTAACTCTAATTTAATATCACAAGGCAGCACTTACATACTTATTTTCATTTACGTATTCGGATACTAAAAGAATGTATGTTACGTTATAATTAAATTACGTATGCATATGAAAATTTGTTACATTTTAATTTGAGCGTCAGCGAAGATAAAATTTGTTTCTTTAATGTTCAAAATACAATAGCAACGCGACTCTGTAATGCATTCTAATTGATACAAAATTAGTATAATTTTGAATTCTGAATCAAATAAATAAAAAATGTATTGATTATATTCTCAAAATAAAATTTTAATGTTTTTGGAAAATAAGCATAAAATGCAACACAGGAAAATACAGAAGAAAGATAAAATAAAAAAAGTATAAAAATAAAGGAAGCTCTCAAATCCTCTACCGTATTTATTATGTATATTGAGAGTTTTTATTATCAACTACTACCGCGGACTTAATGCCTGAAAATCACGTCACAATTGCCATTATCGTAAAAGAAAATGTGGCATATCTAAGGGTAATACTGACAGACTTTTTATTACATTATTACCGTTACTTTAGACAGCATAAACCTTGACCTGTTTTTAAATGATTGTAAAACGTAAATGATTACTTTCGTGCAGTTTAATTGCTATAATAATAGTAAAATTAAAAATAAAGAGAATTAAAGAAAAACCTACCTCTCTTTCGTTATTACCATAGCTGATTCCAAGATTAGGCATCGCCCGAAGAATTGCCACGAGGGATTGAATGGTGTTGCTATAAACCACCGGCCGATATTGTTTGAAGTCTTCACTTGTAAATCCGCTCTCGTGGATAATTCTGTAACAACATAAAAAATGCTTTTAATAAAATTAAAGATTAAAAATGAAAATTGTTATTATTGATTAATCCTGATATACCACTACCTAGTACTTATGTAATATGCATTAAAGGTAAAGGAATCGTTACAGTCGCAATCATTAAAAATGAAACAGTTACTGTTATTTATAATCAAAAAAAGATTCAAGAACTGTCAAGCAGCAAAACTATGACCTAAGTAAATTAAAGTTTCTGTTAATTTACAGTTGTTTAGTCAACGAATTCCATTCTGAATACTAACAGGGAGAAGATTACAGCTTCGGGGTTTTTGGTTTTGCTTCGCTTTTGCGATAAACAGAAAATATGTCTGTTTATTCAATCATTTGAACCGTTTGCGTCTGAATGTGATCTTTCAGAATTTAACCTCTCCTGTAATTAATCTCACCATTTTTAGACATTACCTAGTTCTGTCTGCCGAAAAGATCTTTTTCATGATCAATGCTTGATATTCTACCAACATCAGACATTGATCAAAGAAAAGATATTTTCGACAACGACTACAAAAAGGTAGACTGGACTGAAGATGTTTACTCTACAACCGCATCAGAATTAAAGATCTAGTAGCTGTGAACTCCCCTATTTACAGAAAAACATACCAGCATTCTCTGGGTGAGGAGCCCTGATCCATCTGTTGAATAGCTCTGTCAATGACAATACCTTTTTTTAATATCTTTATAGTGACAGCTTGATCCTTTTTAACCATCAAAGCTTTTCCAGTCAGTTTGAATTGAATTCGAAGATCTGCAGTTACCTTGTGTTGACTGTCTACTAACTCACTGAAAATATTATGTAGCTTAACGCATTGTGAATCAAATAGATTGTGAACTTCCAAAAATTGAAGTAATGTTAGAAAATCCTTCATATCTCCAGATGTTCTAGCATCGGATATTTCAATGTGTTGCTCACTGCTAACACGGGAGACATCAGTGAGATTGCTCATAGCAAAAATAACTTCACAGCATGCAGGGTGGCTTAACATCTATGAAGCTCGTTGACTATCGCCCATGTATATTTTATAATATAATAATATAATTCAAAATATTGATGAAATGCATATGTATTTGTATTATAAAACGCATTTTGTTTAATAATAATATGATTTTCAATACTGCAAAAGCTTTCAATCTTTTGGCCACCATTTTGTTATTTATTTTGCTTATTTAAAACCAATATCATAATCATTTTTAGCACGAGATTTTCTTTAATTTGATACCACACATGATTTTTTAGATTTTTTCAAGATGGCGGCCAAAAATACGCATTTTGCACACTCAGATTTTTCTAGACTTTTAGTATGTCAAAAAGATACCAACAACGAACTAAAAAATCCAAACCCCGTCTTTGTGGAAACTAGTTCCACCTATCACCTATTTTTTTCATATATCTACTGAACTACCATGGGTCTCTAAGAAAACAAAATTAACAAATTTGAAATGGCAAAACTCGCTTATATGATGGACTTATAAAAAATATTTGAAACACTTGAAATTGGAATCTACAAAATATGGCATGGTATGGTGATTCAAAGTCTTTCTCAATTTCTTTGTTGGCAATATAATCTAACTGTAACTATTGGCTTTCTTCTAAGGTTTGAAAATTAAAACAGTTGACAATTTGTCGTCAGAACTTAGACTTGAACAAAACTCAGCTGTATAATAAGAAATTATTAACTTTTATGCCTCGCCCGAAACATGTAGTATCCAACTACCTGCTCTATTTAATTTTTCAATAAACTTGCAGAGAAAAAACTCCCAAACAGTTATTTACCAAAACCTTTACTGAATGAATAGTAAGTAAATTGTAAGGTACTCTAAAATTACAAAAAATTCTGTTGGACGTAGTAAAAGTACTCATCAAAAAATGGAAAACAAAACAAGGCGGTATGAAAGTGCAAAGGTAATTAACCTGAAAGCTACCTATTCAACTTTTAAAAATTGTAATATGTAAGAATATCCGAAGATCACGGTAATAGTAATTTTGTTAAAACAACGACTAACATTTTTTGTTGGGAATTCAATTTAACAAAAGGGGTATTTTCTTCAGCAAACCAGATACCTACCATAATCCGACTTTGTAAGTAGGAACTCTCCCGAGAAGTGTTATATTCGTTATAGCTCCCAGTTACAAACAAATGCAACATAAAAAAGTTAAATTACAAGATAATATGGAAACATAACAATAAAAGTTTCGTTTTTATTGAAGTTGCTCTTCAGTCCGCAATATGTTAATCCTCCACACAAATAGATGTCCAAAACTTGTTATCGATTACAAAACAATATTTAAATAAAAAAGTCTACCTAGTAACATAGTGAAGATTTATTTTTAGATTTATATTCTAAAAACGGAAACGTCGGACAGATAACAAAGGCTTTGTTAAGAGGTGGGTGAACGTTACAGTATATGCAAAGTCTAAAATAGCCCTAATTTAATTTTAGAACATCGCAACAAAAACGATTAAAAAAGGAAAATTATTGTTGCTGGGCTAAAATATAAAATGGTAGTAAATTTAAAACTAAAAGCGTCAGTATGTTGTCCTTGTCCGTTATGATATCGACTCCCCGGGGTTATATTTGTTTGAATTATTTCGCCTCAAGGACGTAAGGTTAAAAGGCAAATAAGGGATGGGTAAAGCAATCTTGTAACCAAATCCATTTTGAGACTGTGGCGCCTCTTTGTTATTTGATTTGGAAAATGAAAATGTTATACACCAGACTTTATGATCCTTACTGGGTAATAAAACAGAAACACATAAAACAGATAACAAAAAAAATGCTTGAAGAACAATTTAGTACCGCGGGGCAAAAGGACAATGAAGAGAGTTGAATCAAATATGTGTGTGTGATGTACTATACTCATCGATTAGTAATTTATAAAAGTACATAAAATTGAATTATTGTGCCTAGTCATGCCAGATAGGGTTAATATTATGATTCTTGCATTAAACAGATTTACTTCATTTAATAAATAGCAACTTATGTATACCTAATAAATTGTTGGAAGATTTTTAAATTGTTTTGATTAGCTAATGCTGTTAATAAGTGAATAAAGATTAAATCGCAAATCATAGTTACTCTTTATAACAGTAAAGGACATTATGACAAGTTAAATGGACAATAGGCAAGCTGCGTTAACAAGACAAAAATGTATTGGCTAGAAACTTTTAGTCTTCTTTTCTCCTTTTCTTACCTACATAGTGCTACGAAGTATTTACTTATTAAAAAATAGTCGCACATTATTCCTGATCCCTAAGGGCTTGTTCGAGATCCAGTGTGGCTATGAAAACAACTGTGTCTAGGACCCATGAATATCTTAAGATAGTCTTACCTGGCCTGCTCATGTCCAAACAAAAATAAACTGTCAACTTTATTTTCTCTTATTTTTATTTAAAGTACAGTAACCAGTTTATACAACTCCAAAAAAACCTAAGAAAATAAAAAACTTCGAATTGCAAGTCATTTTCATAAGTAACTACAGTGGAAAGTAAACACCATAACGCCTTACATAAGATTTGTAATTATCGGTTAACATTAAAGTAAAATTGTCTTGATTAAGAAGTTTAAATCTCAATACTAAAAAGGCAACACAACAGTTTCTCGAAATATGTTACTGTATTTCAAAGAGATTTTAATAAATCTGAAAATACTGATTTGAGATGGTTTTCAAAACAAAACGTATCGAAGAATATCTCTAGAAATAAAAGCAGCACAAAGAGACAAAGCAGCGGGTTCAAATCAAAGGGAATCAATATAAAAGAATAGAAACGCATGGAATAGTATGATGCAACAAACATTCAAGGTTAAAAAGGATATTAAAATATTCAGCAAAAATAAGAATCTAAGGAACACACAATCTACGAATCTAATAAATTCGTAAGAAAAATATGAGAGATACAAAATATAGGGTGCCTCCCGAAAACCGTCATTAAAAATTATTGAGCAAACAATTTTTTTTGCATTTTTCCATAGAATACACTACTTTCGAGGAGAGTTAAGCATTTTGAAATCTTTAATGTCAAAATATTTTTTTACAAATTCTTATCAACAAAGATGCTCATCGCAGGTGGAGATTTAGGAGAGTACTTGAACTAGAACAGCCTGTATCTCGAAGAATATTAACTTTTACAGAACAGTCTACTAGAGCTATACAAACAAGAATTTTTAAATAGAGACTCTCGTGGTATACATATTGACTGACATCAGTCTTCAATATACCCTGTAAAGAAGACTAAAAAATTAGAAATTACATAAATTTAGTTTTAGGCAGAAATTCCTTTGTACCTTCAGACGCTTTGCACCTTATTACGCATATGTGTAAACAGTGCGCTGACCTGCTGTGTATCGAATTTAGATCTGCAACTTTAAAATGTAGACTAAACAACAGCAATACGTTTGGGCCGACAAACACAGAAAACAATCTAAAAAACAAATGTATGGAACATCAAAGAAGTAAAGGAAACAAACAATAATAACAAATCCGTAACAACTCCATAAAAGCCAGACTTACATTAAATTAAAAAAACAATATTTTATAAATTATTCTAATAACGTGCAACTAGAGGAGATGAGTGTAAGATAATGTAAAAAACCTTTGATTCAAAATCTAAATTACAACTCAAGCTTCCATACTGAAAATTGGATAATGTCTATATCTATATGCAAGGCACAGGAGAAATGTAGAAAAATGGGCTTTAAGGGTGCATATAAAAGTAATAAAATCGTTATGGTATAAGTAGATTAATTTTAAAATTAGATTTTCAAATGTTTGCTTTGTGGATCAATATCCAATTCATTTTAAAACTATTAGCAGGGAAGTGCATTAAATCTTGTCAACAATAAAGTTTCCTGAAGCGGTAGAGTTGAGATAAGTTTCAAGCTTATTATCATCCAGGATTCAAATTTAGTCTGCAGAAACTGCTTGTATTAATTCATGTCTTTACATGACAGACAGTCTCAATAGAGATTTAGAGATTTAAACTCTGCTTGTTATTTATGTATGTAAAACCCGAAATACTGTTAACAAATGAAAATGTATGAACGAGAAGATAATGTTTATTTATATACATACATACACACATTTTTGTTATTCATTAATAGTTAGATTAATTCTGTAGGTGGTTTGCCTCAAACTTATTATTTTAGTTTTGTAGTAAATAACTAAATTAAAAACAATTAAAGTTTCAATAACTGTTATATAATCTGAAATCTCAATTTATTGAAATTCTTTTAAAATATTTTCTGGGATGTAGTATAATATTCGGTCCAAAAAATTACCTTGTTCTGTCTTATTACTGCCATTATTACTATCTTTTTTCCTCTTTATACATTTTTAAGTTTATATATACGAGGGCTGTTTGACGGAAGTGTGACATTTCAATAAAGAACAGGTTTAGCCTAGATTTTTTTTATTATTTTTCAACATAGTTCCCTTCAAGTGCTACACACTTAGTCCAACGACTTTCCAATTTCTTTAAGCCTTCTGAGAAATGTTCTTTTGGCAACTCGTCAAAATAGGCCTGCGTTGCAGCAATAACCTCTTCATTTGATGCGAATTTTTTTCCTGCGAGAGATTTTTTCAAATTCGGAAATAAAAAAAGTCTCTTGGGGCCAGATCCGGTGAGTATGGTGGATGGGGAAGCAGTTCGTAGCGTAATTGTACCAATTTAGCGGTTGCAATTGCAGATGAATGAGATGGGGCGTTGTCGTAATGAAAGAGCACTTTCTTACGTGCCAAATGTGGGCGTTTTTTCTTTAAGATAACATCAAAACGGGTCAATAAATCAGCATAATATTGGCCAGTTATTGTTTTACCCCTTTCCAAATAGTCAATATGGATTATGCCTTTAGAATCCCAAAAAATAGTCGCCATGACCTTATTAGCCGAGTGACCAATTTTAGTCTTCTTTGGTGCACGTTCGTCTGGTGATATCCATTGTTTCACTGTTCCTTTGTCTCAGGGGTATGGTGGTGGATCCAGGTTTCGTCAACAGTCACATATCGGCGAAAAAACTCAACTGGATTACGTTGTAACATGACCAAACATTGATTTGAAGGTTGAACACGAATTCTCATTTGGTCCACTGTGAGTAATCGCGGCACCCATCTTGCCGATACCTTTTTAATATACAAATGTTCGTGTAAAATATTATGCACCCGTTCGATTGAGATGCCAACAGCATCAACTATCTCGCGCACTTTCAAACGTCGATCAGCCATTACCATATTATGGATTTTGTCAACGATTTCCTTAGTAGTGACCGTTTGTAAGGGCCCGGGGCGTTCACCATCGTCAGTGCTCATACGGCCAGTTTTAAATGAATTAAACCACTTGGAAACCATTCCATGCGATGGAGCAGATTCACCGTAATATTTCCGTAATTTCTCCTCAGTTTCTTTCACTGTTTTTCCACGTAAAAAATAATGTTTAATTAAAACACGAAATTCACGTTTTTCCATATTTACAAAATAGCACAAACTTGATTGATTTCTATGACTGCCAAATGTATACTATTTCACAGATTGACATGAAATTTGGAGGTTAAGCCTCTAAAAGACTGACGTATATGCTAATGTTTTCGATTTACCGATATCAGCGCCATCTAGCGGAAAGTCACGCTTCCGTCAAACAGCCCTCGTATGTACATTCTTTTTCTAGTCTTTTGACAATGTTAAAGTCTTTTTAGCGAAATATTGGCATACTGAGATAAAGTAAAATAAAGCAGTTTACTTGATCTAATTTAACAGAAACTATCTTAAAGTGCCACACGTCAAAGCTAATTTTCCTAGTTTGATTTATTACCTTCAAACGCATAACTTGGATACTGAATGGCGTTTTTTCCGAAAAAATCTTCTCTGCTTTTGCTACGCTACGTTATGTAATTTCGTCGTTTATGTAAAGCTTAGTTCTTTGTTTATTCAAGTTTGCTTTTCTTCTTGTTTGTGGTTGTTTAAATAAAGATTTAGTTTTAGGTAAAAATAAAAATAACAGTGCGTTGACCTGCTGTGTTTTATATGTAACTTCAAATATTTTTAGTTATAACCTGCAACTTCTTAAAAGTAATTTATTTATTCTCATTCTACCTTACTTTTTCTTGTTTTTCATATTTGTTAGTCCTATCAAGTGACGGAAATGATGTACTAAATGATGAAATAGGTATAACAGCTTTATTGAGCCACATTTTAATTTTGCACTGTCATCCATTTTGAGATTGAGCGTTTCTTTTTAAACGAAAGTCCAATCTTAACCAAGTTCTTCTTTTTCTTCAAGCTTTGCTCTCCTTCTCCCCCTGGAAAACATCTTGTGATGGGAGGGCGAGCGAAATAGGAAGCACGATGTAACTAAATCCATGTTCACTTAACATCTTAATCTGATATATTTGTGATAAAAATAAACTTTCCGACAACTTCAAGTTCGAGGTTTAAAAGAAAAACGACAAAACGACTAAAAGTCTTAGAAATTTCAATTCCGTGAAATTTAAAATCATAATTCAAGAATGGCTAAACAATTTTGGAGATTTTTGTTTTATGTCCATGGGCGTACGTAGGAGTGCAAAGGGGCGCGGTCCCCTCCAACTGCAAAAAAATATTATACAGTATGTCCCCGGATTGAGTTTACAAGAGAAAACACTTTTTTATTATTGGTCTCAAGACAAAATGTCACTCTTGATAAAACTCCAAAACCTCCAATAATGGTAATACAATTTTGAAGTTACCAACAATAACGAAGAAAATTTTAAAAAACGCTTTATATTAGTATAAAAAACGACTAAGTTCCAAATTTACTCAAAAATCAGATTACCAACTGCATCTGCAAAAAAGCTAACATGGCAAGAAAAGAAGGAAAAGTACAGGGAATAATGGGAGCAAAATATACAAAAGCTTTATATTTTCATTGTACGAGTCATCGACTGAATCTTGTGGTAAACGATCTGAGCTCTGTATCTCAAATCCGCAATACTGTGTCCACTATAAAGACATCAATTTCTTCCGTGAATCGGTTTTGAGAAGAAAATATGTACCTAGTATTACAGCGTTTTGCGAGGCGAGATGGTCAGAAAAATAACCCAGCATTTCAATATTCATGACACATTTTGTCGATATAATGCAGGGTTTGGAAAACTTGGCAAACTAAGGTAATGTTGCTACAAGAACAAATGTATTTCAGCTGTATTGTGCTGCCACAAAACCTGCTTTTCTTATTTCAACATGCATTTTAGCCAAATATTCGGCTTTGTTGGAACCAGTCGTGAATAATGTACAGTCGAAGAGTTTAGACCTTCTTCGATGTTCGAACCATGTGAAGAAAGTTCCTTCGCTTGTGAAAGATCACAGCTCAAACAGCAACGACTGAATGAAAGAAATTTCTACAAGGGTAAAGCAGATAGCTGAAAATCTTACGGTTGATCTTCAGCCACCAAGAGTGGTTGATCACCAGAAACATCGCTCGAATCCTCCTGCTAGCACCGATGAAGAATATTGGATAAGGACTATTCTAATACTATACCTGGATTCTTTCACAGTTTCTTTGAAGAGCAGATTCTCGGAAGAGAATTCAACAGCTTTTTCTCCTTTATCACTTCATCCCTCGCT
>VTPC01090725.1:0-137338 GCA_011009095.1 Ignelater luminosus
AATGTTGAAAGTATGTTGTTTTTTATTTTGTATGGTAGTTGCCATTTGGGCAATAGCATTTCTTATACGCTATTACCCCAATAGGTTCGGGGTATTAGCGTATTTAGAAAAATAGATAAAATAAGAAAATATGTTATTTTAGTTTGAAATGATACAGATTTGACCATAAACCAATAAACTATTTATAGTTTGCAATCCACAAACAAAATTTTAAGACATAATCTTAAAAAGTAACTTTGTTATAAGCAATTAAAATTTGCAGTACGCTAATGCCTCGGTCTCCCCTACTTATATACTTATAGTTATATGTCTCTTAACAAATTTACTAAAATTATTCAGTAAAAATAATCTGAGGCCACGTATAGACCTCAATGTCTGTGTATAATTTTCACCACGCCTGAGTAAGAAGATAACTATCGGCCTACCTCTTGAAGCTTTAAGTCTGGCAGAAAAAATCACTTTCTGAAAAAAAACTCCTCACACACTAAAATGTTCTTTAAAATGAGAGAATCCATATTTTGAGAACTAAGATGAGCTCTCCAAACATTCAAAATTGTTGATTTAGTAATAAAAAGAATGAACCTTTAAAAAACTTAAATTTCTCTTTTTCAAAGAAGACTGTCCTAAAGGATAGCTAAAAGGTTAGTAGTTCCTAGTAATTATTTTGTTCAATTTTGCACAATTTATTCTGAAATTAGAATTTCCAAAATGTGTTTCGAAAACAATTTGCCTTCTGAGAAGAAATATACTGTCTGGCTAAGCAAGGCAATACTAACTCTAAAAATCGTAGTTTTGAGATTAAGCGAACCGCGTTAGGCTTTGTTCACGTTGGCATAGGACAAAACATTTTAAGACATTTTCAAAGTTAGAGTTTTCTTGCTTGCCTCAAATAGATTTCAATGCAAAGAATTCGGCGGTACTCCTGACTCATTTTTGTTTATTTTTCGAATTAGGTTTTTTCCTTAGCAGGGCTGATCTACGAATAAACAAGAAGGTTTACATACAATTAAGGTAGATTGAGACTAATTGAAACAATTTATTTTCAATACTAAGAAGTAATCAAAGACAAATTTAATTATTTAGTCTTATTCTTAAACGTGGCCCCTTTAGCTTTTAATTTCCACAATAAAATTATACGAAAACGTAACATTTTAATTTTTCACACGAAATAATCTGAAAGCAAGAATTATCCGATTATCCCGGAAATCTAAGACGAATCTTAGTAACTTTACTATTTCTTGCTTCTCAGCTATCGAAAGAATGTTGCTTATATCGTAGTACAACAGTTGCATCATGACCAGTGACGAAAGGAAGTAAGCCAATAGTAGCCTCATATTTTACTTTCAACTATTTGTTAGCGCAGATACAAAAATTTAAAAAATGACCCTGAGCGTTAAGAAGAAGAAGAGCAAATTATGTAAAGCCTTCAAAGAGAGCTTTTTAGTACAACTACAGCTTTTTAAGAATCGCTAAAACTCAATTGAAAATCAGCTTAGCTTTTTATATATTAATTGCTACCAAACCTGCCAGCGTTAGCCTTGACAACACAAACATGTATCGGATACTATTGATTAACACTGGTTTCTATCAATTCCATCTGTTCCCTTTTCAAGAAAGGGCGATGGAATTTATATACTTGATGGTCATCCAACGAGATCTTTCAGTTCTGTTATATCAATTTTTGTAAAAAGATGTTAGAAGATTTTTGTAGACTTTAGGTAATATCAAGAACATGTCACATCGGTAAAGTTTTAAGGTATGTACAGACTTGTAACAGAACAAATTTAGACATCAATTTGGATGCTGCCATGAACATCGTGATAGGTCAACAAAACAGCATTCCCACAATCTGTTGGTTTTTCAACAAAACAGCAAAACACCCATAGACCACCAATACGCAACTACTCTTTTCTTCTTTATTTCTTCAGATACATGCCTGATGGTACATGGAGTGGTTGGAAGAAATCACATCGAATTTTATTGAATCAAATGTTGTGAAATTAAATTAAAACCAATGTAGAATGGCAAGAAAATACAGCAACAATACCAATAAAAGTACCTTGGTAATCAGCGCAACAGGAACTAATCAGTTATAATGTAATAGTATAACACTATTGCGCAACATCTCCTTAAACATGACACTATTACGCGTTGGGATTCGTGTTGGTGTTCTGGTGCAGGTCTGTACTTTCCCATATGAATTCTACTTGTAGGGTTTTCGATAATAAAGCATGTCTTAACTCGTCACGAAGCAGGTTTATTGGTTATTAAGATTTCTTGGAGGTAGTTGGAAGATAAATTAGAAATTTCAAGGTTTGACACTTTGTGGGATGTCGTCTGAAAGTAAATGTCGGCGGTCTCGGTTGTAACAGACCATTCTGCTCTGGAATGGTATTGTCAATATAATTATTTGCAGCGAAACTAAGCTAGTATATAAATTTATAAGGTGCACTACAGGTTAAGACGAAAATGTGGTTAGACACACCTATCAAACAATAAGGAGAAATTGATGTACACGATTGTACGGCGTATATAGTTGTATATGGTTGCGTATAACAAATCTCACTCTGATATTGCATTTTCATTGACCTCAATTGATCTTATAACTTTTATAAGTACGTGTACTTTAACAGCTCGTTAAAATTGTCTTACATTTTCCATATCGTAATTTGGTATAGTATTGTATTCATTTTCTAATATGTCGTAGCATTCTTTTTCAACTGTACCAGTTTTTCTGTTGGAGCATGTATATTGACAAACTTGGCTCTTAGTACCTGCTTTGTAACTGCAAAAAACACTTGCTTTACGAGATTGGCTTGGAATTTACTATTGCATTATTGAACAATTTTACTAAGAAGGAAATTCGTTCTCACCCTTCTGCTATGTCTTCCACTATCAAAGACTATATAGCTTTACCTTTCTCTATGTCACCTCCTTTTTGATTCGTTTCCTGGAATGTTACGCTTCCAAATTCTGCTTTCCTTAGTTCCCTAACAAGACCCTTCATTGCTCCTTCCTCGTACGTTCTCCTTACGTTCCAGGTCCCTACTAGATCTCCCTTTCTTTTTTGGTAGGCCTGTTTTCTCTTTTAGTGTTATTTTTCTTTATTTCCGATGTCGTTGTCTCCGTAGTTGCTATTCTCGTCATCTTTGTGTGGATTCTCGTCTTTCTTGTTGCTAGTTTTTGCTAGACTCATTTTTTGCTCCCATTCTCATGCTTCTCCGTTCATATAAAGCTTTTTTGTATTTTACTTTTGCTATTTCAGGATTTTCAGCGGATTACCAAAATAAAATTCTCTGACTTTTACAGACTTTCCAGCAACTTTTCCAATTTTGCATGTAGCTATAGAATTTGAGGTAGGTATCTTCCTAACCTTCATTTTGTACCAAGTTGGGAAGATTTTGGTTATCAACATGATGTGCGTATTATTATTGGTGTTGTTATTAAACGAGCAACTGACCTATCTTGTTTTAATTTTCAAAAACCTTTCATGTGTTTTGTGCAGTGTAAATGGCTAATACAGCCTGACGTCTTACAGTACTCAGGTCAAATGTCGTGTCAAACCAACGTTACAATTCTAGACCATTCTGGATTAAGGTCCACTTTTACAAACATCTGATAAATCTATCTAGGATACAACTACTGCCTGCTATTTTCATAATTGTATCCATGGTAAGCATTCCCTAGACAAGAACTATGCACAATTGCAAAAGTGGGCGTAATAGATGGATTAATCTAATTTGCATTAAGAGTAGCTCTTATTAGCCATTGTAGAATTGTACAGGGTGAGTTAAATTGGTTATCATTATGGATTATATGGCTTAGTTTTGGCAATAAGGAAAAATAATTGTCGTGACCATAGGCTAGTTTTCCATCCTGAGATCAAATGTGAAAACAAGTTTGAATACCAGGGCCTATTTCTGAAATATTAGGGAAAAATATTTTTTTCTAAAAGCAATTTTTTCTCATAATTTGTTGGTTTAAAGAGCTATCTAAAACTGTAAAGGCACTTTTTAATATGATAGGATATTGCAAATTAAATTTCTAATAGAAAGTGTCTCGAAAGTAATTTTCCACCAATATTTGGCAAGTAAGCATTGATATTAAATTTTGTTATCACGTGCATTTTCAGGAAAAAAGTAGCTTATGGTTACGAAAACCATTTTTCGCAATTACCAATATCTGTGTGGATTTGTACCCGCGCAGTATTAAATTTGCGCGGCAGATCTTGAAACGTTTTCACATAGGTGGGTTTCTTTCGGTTGCTGTGGCGAATTTTTGCACCGTGTGGTGTTTTGCACTGTCGGTTTGTAGAGGTACTTGCGACTGAAACGAACTGTTCGCATGTAAATTTGTTCGCACAGTGCCATTTTAAAAGCAGTGTATACCGTTCAGACTGTGCTGAATTAGTAAGTCAGATATCGCATAATGACAACCAGTTTTATCCACCCTGTACACTCCACCTTATTGTAGAAAAGCTATTCTAATTGCATTGCTCTGATTGCAACGCGTCTATCAACCTAATGGTTGCGGGTTCGATTCCTGACCGAGGCACTGAGATTAAAAATACCTAGAGGTGTTGGAAAACCTCGAGTTCAGCTAAACTCCAGTTGACAGCGAAATGATCATAGTAGTTGAAGCTACGAGATCCAAGAGAACCGCAACCTCTACGACTATACTACGCAACGCAGATGCATCACACTCCAGAACACGGTAAAATGCGACACATTCGGTACTCGTTCGGTTCCGGGATATTCCGGTTACCACCCGAAAACGGACAAGTTCAAATATATGGTTTGAAAATGCACCACACGATGATTTAGTTTTCAGGTTTTCTTTGACTATTTCGTATTCCTTAACATTTTCAGGTTTTTCTGGTGTTCCAAGTCGATGGGAACTCTGTATCTTTTCCTTCTCACTTTTCATTTTTTTTCTAGTTTTCTAAGTTCCTCTTGCATTTCTCTTTCAGATCAAGTCGGGCTTCATTTTAAAAATTATCGGGATTTCTGGACTTACGTTCTGTCTTCGTTCGAGCCTTTTGGGCAATTCGAGCTTTTTGGACCGATCCAGAAGTTGTTCAAGTTCGAGTTTATTCCCAGTTGGGCCGGGCCTGAAAATTTCGGCCCGTTCAGGGTTCTAGTTTCTGGCGTACACACCACTCAAATTACTAAATACGGCTAGGAAAATTCTGAGAACTGGAGACTTTTTCTTTTTGATCCATCATAGAGAGAATAAGATCCTCCGCGCTGCGCCGTCTGAGTAACTACTGTAAAGAAGTCGTCGCTTCTGGAGGGTTGTTTAGGAATTCTTACTATTATTTTCTATTATGTACATGAATAAACAAAATGAATGTCGTGTCTGTTCGTTGGCATCATACCTCTTTAAAAGAATTAGTTTTTCGAAGGAATTTAAGAAATTTTTAGTTTATATTGCTCTACATTACTTACATTGTTTTCGAGACTCTTTGCGCCACTTTCGGGTTATTAAAGTGACTGAAGGAATTTTCTAAACTATAAATTTGAATTATAAATTAGATTAATTTAAGAAAATCGTATCGTAGAAGTGTTTCTTGATGCTTACAATAGGCGCTTTATAATTATTATTATATTGTTTGTTATTTCTTTGTTCTTAATTTAGCAAAACTCTTCCTTTATGAAAGTTATATTTATTCTTACAACTTTTGTATTATTTAGACAGAAAGCAAACAATCATCTATTGTTTGCAGCATGATACATTTTGTTATACTTTGGATACACTGTCCTAAGGGTATTTCTCATTGTTAACTATTGAATTAGCTGCCGTAATTACTAAAAGTACATTAAAATCAGAGAACTGCAAACAACCGCTATAGCAACAAGAACTAAACGCTAAAACGAAAAGC
This sequence comes from Ignelater luminosus, assembly GCA_011009095.1. Taxonomy (NCBI): domain Eukaryota; kingdom Metazoa; phylum Arthropoda; class Insecta; order Coleoptera; family Elateridae; genus Ignelater; species Ignelater luminosus. The sequence continues at coordinate 5,882 of VTPC01090725.1, forward strand.
TCCCATTAAGTAATTAATTATATAATCCTCTTTCATTTTTTATCTTTTAAAATTTATTGCTCTACATTTAAAATCTAATTATAACGAAGTTTAAGCTCTCAGGATTATCAACCAAGCATGTAATTCAAGACAATTTAAATTCAAAAACTTTGGAATGATTTATTATTCCGTAGTACTTACTTTAACTAAACTTTTCATCACAGGACTATCCATTAAACCCTTAAGGAAAATTAAATCGGTCTCATCAATTCCACATTTTCCATCTAATTCGTCTATGTTATCCCGGACGTGTTCGAACGCAGCTGAAATGAAAAAACAAAAGCAGATTAAAATTAGTAATCGTACAATACGTTTCTGTAAATTTTATGCATTCATTTCCATGACCTGTACTATATCCATTTGTTTAGGCTCAGTTATACAAGTTTATGCAAAGCTAAGCAATATAAAGACAATTATAACACCTTTGTTTACAACATTAGAATTACAAAGAAACTGTTTTAAATTTTAATTACATTTAGTTAGCGCTTGGTAAGCAATTTTGCAATTTACATGAATGCTTTTAAAGGAGTGAAAACGGTTTGAGAAATTATGCTTCCCGTGCAAGATAATGTCTAAGAGAAAAGATACTGTAATCAAATGCTTTTTTTAGATGGGCTTTATAACATCAAAGGGAATTTGCTGAATTACAGGTTTGAACTTTATAAGAAAGCAGTTAACAGATTTTTAATTATTAGTGATTTTTTATTTAACCTTAAATAACTCATCCGTACACGAATCTGTTAAAACTTCAAAAGCTATTAATTATTTTTTCTAATTAATGCATAAAACAAAGTTTTCCTTTACACTTCTACCAATGTTCCACAAAGCTTTTGTTTTTTATCTCGTAATTGCCCAATGGTTTGCAAATTGCCGCGAGCTTAACACGACTATTGTTTAGGATTTCTTTCTGATTAATCTGTGTATTTATGTAAATAATGTTTGTTTTTTTAAAAGAAACTTTGAGATTTTTTTCCTTACATACAAGCGAAGAATCAGTAATGTATCTTTTAACGCAATTGATGCATTTTTACCATTGAGTGGCATACTTCTCATTGAAAAGAACCTTGTGATTTACTGCATAGTGATCAAAAGAAACGGTACTGTCGACATGAATTTTAAATATAAAGCTTTTGGACCCTATTTAAAATTTAGATGAGAGCCAAAATTTCGGACAAGTAATTTCAGATCAGTAAGAAGGTTTTCCTAATACGCAAACTTTTGTCTGAAATACAGATTGAAACGACTGTAAACGATCCAACTGAAAACTGTCCAAAAAGCATCACCTTGATTCTCCAACTTTGAATCAAGGCCGCTCCAAATTGAGCGGCTAAGCTCTATATATTCGCAGTGCCAGTTGTGGTCAAAGAGATCTAAAGAGAGGAATGTCATTAGTCATCAATAAAAGAATAGCAGCAATAGACAGGAAATAGAGCCAGCTCTGGAGACATATGACGAAAAGTTTCTGAGTTACTCTAATGTCGTGTTGACTTTGAGATAAAAAGTTACTAGCTTTTAGGAAGTTTTAAATAAGTTAAAGACATGTATGGTTATATTCAGCTACAGTATTCTTGACCACTTATGTTTATAATGAAGAAGGGAATCTTAAAGGTTGGGCAAATTAAAACTAAAGTTAATGTAAAAACATTTTGATCTAACGTTAAAGATCCCTGAAGAATGTGACAATAATATCGAAATGTTCGATTAAAAGTTTTTCCACTTTTACTTTAGTGTTAATGTGGCCAACCCACAATATTTCTTTCATAATTATGCATGGTTACTACATCTTTTCCTACATTAAAAGCCATGGAGGCGTCATGCCAATGTGAAGGTGTAAAAGAGATACAGCATCATTTTCGCCGACTTCCTCGAAGAAGTGCATCAACCGCCAGATAACCGTTCGTTTGATGCCCAAGCCCTTCTCAACGTCAACTACGACGTTCGCCTCACTCTTTTTTGCTTCTTCCCCTTCCGTCATCCTCCGAGCTGTAATAAGACATCATGAGTCCAATTCTCGAAAAGCAAACGGCCAAGGCTTTAGTATCCGGCAAGAGTTCCGCTCCAGGAAACGATTTTCTTATCAGAAAGTCTGTCACTCTTTTCTATCCCTCTTCTTACGTTTATATTTAACTGTTGTCTCAGCTGCGGACACTAGAAAGAGGCAACAGTCATTATAATTCACAAACCCGGTAAACCATCCACTGACCCAGTATCATACAGACCCATCGCCCTTCTTAATGTCGCAAGCAGTTTTCAAAAGGTTATTGACAAATAGACTCCAAAAATCTGTAGACTCGCAGAACTTTCTACCAGACCATCAGACCGGATTCTCTCCCGGCAGATTCGCCACAGACCCTATTTCCCGCCTCCACACCAATGTCACGCTAACCTTCAAACTTAGGTTCCCGTTTTATTTGTTCTATCTATCTGCCCACCCAATATCGTATGCGAATGCACCGGGTTTGTCCAAGATACACAAACCGCGAACTGACATTTTCTAAAATTATTTATCTTCTACTGCCACGACATCCCCGCTTCGATGCCCGCTATGTCCGCTTGTCCTAATTTGTGGATGATACCGTCGAGGGATCACAAATCTTGGTATCTTGGTTCTGAACGTGGAGAAACCAGAAGATATCACACTTACAACTTTTGCCATCAAATACCTAGGCATCACTTTCACTTCTACGCTGAGACAGGGCGAGCTAAAGTGCTGCCGAAAGCACAGTGGCTTATTCTGCAGACTCCGCTGTGACGTTTTAGACTGCCTTTCACGGATATAGTTACACACATGGACCATTTGCAAGAGAATTCTCTACCTGGAACGCTTTCATTTTTTAAAGGAAGTGTACGACAAAATGAGCAAATAAAACAACAAAGAGAACGATCTTGAAATAACGAGAATCCCACTTCCGCATAGAAAACCCAAAAAGAAACTCAAGTATCTATCCCTTCATTCTCATAAGATAACCTGAGCTTCGAGTTGCTGAACATCTTATTTCACACTCTCTTCGTATACAGATAACCCATCTCAAAGGACCTCGCTTACTCACCTCCTCGACTGTTCTCACTAAAGTTTTCCTGTGTTTTGTTGTAGTGGTAAAGGCAAATACCGAAACAGCTTTTTCACTATACTAACAAAGAGGGACTGCTGCCCATGGCTAGCTAAGATACCTTAGCTGTCTGACAACACTGCCTCACTGCCAGCGGATTACCACAAAACTTTGCGTTTACCTTCATCAGAGCGAACACGACTTACATCTAACTTGCTCGCTGTACTCTCTCAAAAGATCAATTTACCTTACGTTACGACAACATTAATTTGCTTGCTTGCTTGTATTAAATATTGACATTGTTAATCTAGACAAAGTTCTTGAAACTGTTCACTAGTTAAAGTTACAGGAACTATCTTACATGGATATTGCTTAAAAATAACAATAAACAATGCCGACTGCTTTTGTTGTTTTCCAATATTTATAGTTATGGATATCATACGTATCTGTGAACTATTTATCTCCTAAAGTGAACTAATGTGCTCACTAGAATTCTCAGATAATTTCTGTCCTTTAGAAATTCAACCTTTAGGATGAACTTTGACTCATTTCAAAAAGCCAAATAAGAAGTAATAAAAAAAATCAACCATTCTTAGTTACTCTCTGCCATGTGAACTGTAGGGTTATGTGAAAATCGCTGACAGCAGTTCGAAAAGTCAGCAGTTTCAGATAGAATCGAAATCACGAAACGTGTGTCTGAAAGCACTTTAAATTCAGTGCAAGTTTCAGCCAGAAATCGAATTCCAACTACTTCATCTTTTCACTGGATTGGCTAAACCGATAAACGATAAACCTTATAGTTTTTTATGGAGCGCCCAGGCTTTATTTCTCATCTCTATTGTCTGAAGTTACTCAAACTTAGCGTAAATGAAATTGTGCGGTGTTGTGTCTAAGAATACGGAGTAAGATCAATTTCGGACGATTATGACAGTGATCTTCAATCTCATTGTAATCTACTGAAGGAAATAGTATAATAATAGAACCCGCAAGCGACTCATACATTTGTGCGGCAAACTCGTTCAACAAGTTCTTGATGGTCATCAAGCCAGTGTCGTTGAGCACTTGAGTTTCGTCTTCCTGGTGATCGGATGAACAAATATGGTAATGCCTCCAAGGTACGGAAACGCCGTTTGGTCATCCGGGTTTCGGAACCATTATTAAAGTTCAGTTCAATCAACTAGGTTTAACATACTTGACGATTTCTCCAGTTCTTCGATTATCGTTTACAACAGGGCAGTGTCATTTACACTAATTGAGTCACAGTCGTCTGTTCGCTTGCAGGAGCCGCTCAATGTCAGTCTTATGGATTATAAGAAAAAAATAAGAAACCGGTTAAATGGGGTGAGACAAGCATGGTCCTCAAGCAACCTTGTTCTTAGAATGCCTTTGATGTTGCCACTAGCTACACCTTACAGCAACTTATAGATGGCGAAAGAAAGCTGCTAGGATTTTTAAAACAACTTAGTACAATGCACTGATGAATAAGAAAGAACTTTTTGGCATTTGTAGGTTTAATGAATTCTCCAGATGTAATATGATGAAATTTATGAGTATTCTTTGCTTTCAAGTAATGCCAACGCTGCGGTAAGATCTCATGACAATCAAGGCAACTGCGTTTTATCAACGCTTTTTTTTGCATATGGCAAAAATCAAATTGGCAAAATTCTCAGATTAGCAAGAATTATCAACAAAATTTTGTCAAAATAACGAGAGCGGATGGCCGAGTGGTGATAGCACTTACTTAAACGGCTGGCAAAAAATGATGACAATTCTTAAAAATAACGTAAGCTTTTAGGCTACCAAATCAACATCTGTGGGACTGTGATAGTCGTTGACCTACCAAAAACAACAATTCAAGACTTGTCCAGCCGATTTCTAATGTTTAACTGCCAGGATAGAACAGAAGTCGTATCAAGACAGTTTCATAATGGTGGGACGAGGTAATCATTGTACCTATAGGTTCTTCTTCTATTACACTAACATCTGTGATAATCTATAACTCTTCAATAACGATTCAAGACCTATCAAAGGGGTTTCACAGTGGTTAACTAACTAACATCTGTGGTAGTGGTTAACCAGTAAGCTCAGAACAAAGAGTCAAGGCTGTTTTAATTTGAACTGCCAATGTTAGCGTTGCACAGGGCAAAGTACGAGGGTTTCCGACCTCAACGTGAAGATGACAGCACTCGTAAATAAAAGCTACTGAATTTCGTTGTTCATCTGTTGACAGTTACTCACCAATGTTTCAGCCATTTTGGACGCGCAGTTTTTATGTAACAGTCGTTTGAGTGAGTTGATGTGAGTTTTTTTTGTGAAAATGGACAAAATCGAGTATCGAGCTGTCATTAAATATTTGTTTTTGAAAGGCAATACGCCTTCGCAAATAAAAGATGAGTTGAATTCTGTGTATGGGGACTCTGCACCATCATTTACCACAGTGAAATTTTGGGCTGCTGAATTTAAACGTGGCCGTAAGAGCTTGGGAGACGATGAACGTTCGAGACGTCCAAAAACTGTAACTACCGACGAAAACATCGCCAAAGTTCACCAAATGGTGCTAGACGACCGCCGAATTAAAGTGAGAGAGATAGCAGAGGTTATGAACATGTCAAAAGAACGTGTTTGTCACATATTAAATCAACATTTAGGCATGAGAAAGCTGTCCGCGCGTTGGGTGCCGCGTTTGCTCACGTTAGACCAAAAACGTGTTCGAATGAATATTTCCAACGCTCTTTTGGCGCAGTTTAGGCAAAATAAATCCGAGTTTTGGCGCCGATTAATTACTGTAGATGAAACTTGGATACACCATTATACGCTCGAAACAAAAATACAGTCCAAACAGTGGACTGCAAAGGGGGAACCGGTTCCAAATAAAGCAAAAACTGTTTTTTCGGCTGGGAAAGTGATGGCGACTGTTTTTTGGGATAGTCATGGAGTTATTTTAATCGATTATCTTCAAAAAGGAAATACCATTACAGGAGCATACTATGCATCATTACTTGACAAGCTGAAGGCAGAACTTGCGAAAAAACGGCCACATTTGCAGAAAAAGAAAATCCTGTTTCACCAAGACAACGCACCGTCTCACACCTCAGCGGTTGCCATGGCGAAAATCCACGAATTACGGTTTGAACTGCTTGACCATCCGCCTTACTCACCAGATCTAGCCCCAAGCGACTTCTTTTTGTTCCCTCATCTAAAAATTGCGCTCGGAGGACAAAGATTTTCGTCAAATAAAGAGGCAATCACCTTCGTGAACAATTATTTTGCAGAGATAAATGCCGAGTACTATTTGGACGGGTTACAGAGATGGGAGCATCGCTGGGAGAAGTATGTAGAGTTACAAGGAGACTATGTTGAAAAATAAAAAAAATTTTCAGAAAAAATGTCTTGTATCTTTGTTAGGTCGGAAACTTTTCAGACCACCCTCGTAGTTGTACAGAAGGATTAATAGAAAGCGCCTGTAAGCGTAGGGGCGCAATAAGTCTCCCTGCAATACTACTACTTCAATCTGCAGAACTGAAGACGAATTAGATAGGATACGTCATCGCCATTCCAAAGTGTTGCTGCATTTGGATTCTTAACGTTAAGATTATTGCGACTTTGAAAATAAGTTTTGCCTTCCAGCGAGGTTTAAGATCTTATCTGGGTTTTCACTTTCATTTAACTAACTTCCATTTTGTGATATGTTATTCTAGTTGTTTCAAATTGCTGAGTGTGTTTGCTATAATAAATTTCTTTGGAACAAGGTGTAGTCGTTGTAATCAAGATTATGTCAGCGTCTGGCGAAATGGCGTCTAATTATTCATAAACAACTCTAAGAAATCTGCAACTGCGTTGCCTGTTAGTTATTACATAACCCCAAAATGAATAAAGATAAATCTCATTCTGTATGTTCCATTTATTTGATGATGATAATAATGTTGAGTCCAGACAAGTTTTAAGGTTTTATTATTAGTTACAAAAGAAAATTAAGGAAATTGAAATCCTGTAGGACTCTCTTTTAATCTTGTATTCTAACGTCGTGATTCACTTTCTTTATTAAAATAAGAGGGTTCTGTTAAGAGAGTTTCTGGTTTTTGTTATTCAATTACTTAGTTAAGAAATAAAGCTTTAACAAATCTTGTTTTGTATCATCTCAAAGTTATTCTCGACAAAACGTGAGTTTCTTTTTATTATTGTGAATTTAATTAAAAACTTTGGCAATATCCGACGTTTTTCGTGTCCTTTCGAGAGATCTGTTTTGTGTCAAACATTCAAACTGTATCAGCTGTGATACTTTTTAAATTTGTTCAATATTGATAAAATACTTCATAATTTCAATTTAATTAGTATTATTGGCTGAAAAGTTAAAACTTTTTTCAATAATTAAGAAACTTGAAAAATTATTTAATACTTAAAAAGTGAAATGTTTATACTTTGCAGTTACATGTTTCCTGCTCTAACTACAGTCATTAAATGTCTTGATGAACTTGGGCCGCAGTCCAAATAGCATTGCGGAAATTCTACCCTTGCCAGTAAACAATATGTGCTAAGAATAGTAATAAAATAACAGAGGTAACATGGATTGCGTTGCGTCGAGTTGTTATGATCAGGATGTTGCACGAGATGAAAAACTAAAAACTAATTTATTTTCTACAACCAAGAAAATTAATAAACCGTGTTTGATTTATAAATCACAACTATAGGTTATTAGTTATCACTTATTTATCATCCTTTTTGCAATTTTTAAGCTTGCATTGATTTGTTATTGCACACCTACTTAACCGATCCATCATTCTTCTTTCACCATTTTTTTTATTTATTATAAAAATGACTAGACGTCTATTTATCACGACATTAATTTTGCTTCATTTTTGTTTCTTTAATTATATTTTTCCAACAATATTATTTTTCCCTCGTATATCTATTTTTGCTTACTTGAACACAAGGTTCTCAATTTCCCTAGCACTCTTTATTATAAAGAATTGATCAATGTTAGTTTTCGGCAGAAATGTTATTTCCTGTTTATCTTTAATGTAACCTAATTCTACTATCCATTTCACTTTCATAGTACAAGAACTGTCAATGTGTCATAGATATCTTGAAACGATTGTATCTGCATGACAAATGATCCTTGATAAAGTTATTATAGGATGACATTTCATCATCAGACTTATTTCTACTTGCGGGGGCCGCCGTCCAACTTTTGATAAGAAAAGTCATATTTCAAAGCAAAAATGTTTATTAACAGAAATATTTTCACTGATATCGCAAAAATTAGTTTTATTACGTGGGAGCATAGAGCCAGCCAGTCGATTTTGTCTTCATAACAGTCTGTATACCACAAACATCATTCCTCTAATATAGGTATATATATCTTAATAACATTTTTGTTAACAATGTAACTAAGATTTAGACAAAATTGAGACTTGTTGCAGATAGAAACAAAGATAGATAAATGAAGATATAGTAAATTAGATATTTAACAATAATCGGTTCTAAAAGTGATTTTTGATAACGTCTTCACCATCGTTTGTAGTATTAATAGACAATCATGATAACTTATTCTGGTTTTTGTGCTGTTGCCAACTAATTTGTTAATGCCTGTACTTATTCCAATCTTCAAAACAATGTGCTTTTCATTTCAACTTTTCTGTTTAACTAGATGTTGAACAGGCCCAGCACGATTTCGAGAACGGCTGATGTCTGGATTTACTTCTTACTTAATCAAATAACAATAAAGCAAGATTAACACAACTTCTTGGCATTTACTAGTAATAGGCTCTCTCTCGGTTATTCCTAAGATTCTGAGCAACTTTTCTAACAAAAGCAAAATATTTAACTGCTAGTCTACAGTTGAGTTTCTCTTGAAAACTGGCTGTACCTAACTATCCTCATGGAAGACATTTTAAGGAATAATGTCCTGCATAAGAAAACAGGCGATGGTAAGCACAACCATGAAAACAATGCACATACGGGTATTTACATGCAAAAGTTGGCCAAAAGGTCAAATTGTAAAATTTATTGTTGCTGCAAAAAAAATATCTCATATGAATCTTAAGGTGGTAGGGAATATTTTCACCATGAAAACTGCCTCTTTATAGCACTTGCAGTACCCGTCAGATAAGCCCAAAGTCGACAGTTTATTTAGTTGCAACCACACACTTGAGTTTATGTGTCGCAATACCTAAATTTTGAAATTAGTATTTTCTTTTTATGCGTAACATAATAAATTTGTGTATTACGGAGAATTCTGATACAGGTATGTATAGTGTATTTTAGTGTATATTATAGTTGTTGCAATTAATTTATAAATCTTATAACGGTTTTAAAAGATAATGCAAAGAATTGTACTTTTTTCATGAGACATCAAACTTTTTTATAGTTGTTACATTTCCGGGCATTTCCCGGTGTTGGTTTTTGTTTTACAATAAAGACCAGACATTGTAATATCACTCAATATTAAAATTAGTTCCAACTTGATCCAAATTACTGAGTTATTAACTTTAATATAAATCTACCCCCAAAACCGTTAATTTCAATCTACATCATTTTGTTGGTTTTTTATTTATTCTAAGACCTTCAGGAGTCAAAGTAATGACTCGGCAGCGTTTCTTTGAAATAATGCAGAAATCTGATAAAAGTGACATTAATGGCAAATTACAATACGCCAAAACTTTTTTTGGCAAAACGCGAAAAATATACTTCTGAGAAAAAGAAAGAGTTCAAGAATGTGATGTCTCGTTTAAAAACCAAAATTAAGCGTAGATGGGTTTCTTTGCATTGTATAAAAGAATTATTTTTGAAAAAAATGAGAGTTGGCTACGAGGCACTCTTAAAATACCGCGGAGTCGACAAGAACTAGGACGTCCGAAAAAGAGTTAAGGAATCAAGTGAACGAAGCCAAAGGCGTAAGATTGAGCATCTTTGCACTAATACAAGCAGTGAGGAGTTAACTTATGCTGCTCAAATTAAGTTAGGAGCTGAGGGAAGAACAGACGCTTCTCAAGTTGTGCAAGACATGACTAAACCTCCTAAACGAGCAACTAAATATACAAAGGCTTATTCGAGTAATACTCAAACCCTTCGTCGTATTTTTTTGACAAATTCTTGCCTTTAATCTTCTAAATTCAATGGTCGTATGTCTCCAGAAGTTGTTGACAATATTCAAAGAGAATTTTTCGTCGTCTTGGCTACTCTCAGATTGCCAATGGTACACAATTTGAACATTTAATTTAGTTGTCTTTTCAATTTTGCATTACCAGTAAATTTGATATTGTGAAATTTTGATATCCTCTTGTGGATTGGAAGACATATTTCTCGTTGGAAGACTCTTGGTTTACCGTGAAAGCAGAAACACGCTTCTTCGTGTCTCCGCTTGTGGAGTTTGGAAATTAAAAATCTTGCGAGCTATCGTGAAGTAGTCGAGTGATAGACTAATTTCTAACAAGGTTGAGTCAAACCTGAGCGCAATTCTCGCGAGTAGATTCTGTCTTCGCCAAATCATTTATAAATATTTCCCGGAGATAAATCCGGAAGTGTTCTTTAGCGTATCGTGCCTAAAAGTTGTCGCCGACCGGTGGAAATCCACAAGAAACTCTCAAACTACCAAATCGTTATTTATTTAACACTACCGCAATCTTCCTGCCGAGCTTCATACGAGATTTGTACTGTCTTACTCTATCTAGATATTTTACCAGTCAATTAAAAATATCTTATTATCAAACGTATGGGGAGACGCCCAGCCCATACCTGTATATATTTAAATGCAAGTTGCGAATTAGAAATTGTGTTTATTATCTTATGAAGAAGCATCGTTGGCTCACATCATTTGCCAACAAACCTTCGCATTTACTTGCAAAATCTACCTTCAGTTTTATCGTCACGTCACCAACCGTATGGAAAAAAGCAGCACGTTGCAAGGTTACTCACTCGTCGCTTCGTACTGGTAAAAAACCTCAGAATACCAGTTAATATTAGTGAAAACCCTGTCGCATCGTTCACTGTGGTGAAAGGCCCGTTAATATTACTTGTGTAATAGTAATATATTGCTTGTTGCATTATAACGTAATTATTGTGTTACGAATCTTGATGTCTTTTATTTGTTTGCCTTTTATGAACAAGATTTATAAAACTAGTATTTGTCTCTGTATTGATATATATATTAAGTGTTGTTAACAAAGCGATTTAATTTTGAACAATTTTGTCAAGCTATCTATTTAAATTCAAACGTCGGGATTATTTATGTTTTCTCCATTTTTATTTAATGTTTATGCTTCTCTCATAAACGATCAGTTCACCTACCTCCTACTGCAGCTGGTGCCCTTTTAATACCGAAACCCCTAAGATTATCGCTCCATTCTTATAATTTATCGTTTGTTCTAAGCTCTTTTAGCTTACGATCCGTCTTCGACTGTATAAAGGCTAGAATTACATTTGGCATATCGATTTTATATATGTTTACTTTACCGATGGGTCACTAATCCCAGTTTTTCCCGTAACACTCTGCTTTGGAACTTTAGAATATATTCGTTCCTACCGCTACGACCTATGCTGATGATGTAGCAATAATGGTTCAAAGTGAAAACTGGTGTAAATCATAGAAAGGAAATTAACTAGGACTATAACCACCATTGAATAATGGACCTCCCATGATAAATTGCAAATCTCCTAGAGAAAATTAAATACATGTTAATTAAGGCCACAATCCAACAGTTGTCAAATGTAAAATTCAAATGTTCTATCAGTATCAACTTTAATTTTTAATTAATTTTGTACGCTCGAAGAAAAACTAGTACATGTCACTCTGAGTAGAGGCGCCTCAGCAATAATGCGCTCAATACAACAAGACTTCGTTCTGCTCCTTGTAACATAGGGTCTGTTCATTAGTATTTAGGTTATTGGAGAGGAGTTCCGAACTATTCGAAACTATTCTGAACTATGACCTTAAATAAACAAATTTTTAATATGAATTATTTAGAAAACAAAGAATAAACGTCAGGAATATGTTGTGTTTGCTGTAATTGCTGACAATGCTGCTTTAAGTAGTGTTATCACTTAATTAGTTATTTACAACTTTCTGCGTATTACGTAAATAAGCATGGCAATATTTGTGGTAACTGGTGCATAAGCCTAAATTGTGGCGTTTCGCATAGAAATAATAGGTATGTCACCTCTTAATAAGTAAAACGTGAAACGAATGCTTTAAAATAGAAAAGTCAAAGTCAAAGGACATGTTACGTTCGTTTTTATCGAAATTTTGGCGAATACTTTCTCGGTAACGTCTAAGATATCGGGATGAAACAAAAAGCGGTAAGCAGGGCGCGACGAGATCTAGGGCACCGCTTTGAGCCTCCTGTGCCACCGAGAAACCGTAATCTTAAAAAATTCGATTAATCATTCTAAGTCGAAATCAAAAAAACTGAACACGATAAAAACCTGATCTTCTTTCCGAAAGCTCTCTGCCAAAAACCACATGCCGATATCTTCCTGTTTCAGAATGCAAGCCCGGTTAATTTTCCTGGGCTATTCGGCAACTGGACAAGATAGCGAAAAACAAAAAAAAATTATCCCGAGTTATTGACGGGACCCACAAACGGGACTAATAATTTCCTGAAATTTGGACATGCATAATTTAAAACCATAAGAGATAGGAAGTCGCTGTGGAATCTTCTAAAACAAAAATCTTCCTAGCTCCGCAAACCAACACTCTATCTCGAAGGACAACGGAACCACGGAATTCTACTGTTTATTTAGAAACGAAGAGTTCACTGGCGCGGCCAGCTGTTTTGTACTACCAAACCATATAAAGAAACCCTTCCAGGCCCGAAAACAAGAGCTGAGCGAGCAAATCATCTTCGGCAGATGAACTCGTTTATAAAAAAAAAGTCTCAGAAGTAGCCTTCAGACAGCCTCGTCAAACAAGCTCAGTATAAGGAATTTAGATAAACGATCTAGATTTCTCCGCTTTAGATCTCTATTTTACAATCGCCCCGATTCTTCACGTGCTGTCGGTGAGCTTCTTCGCCATTTCCTGCATTTTTTCCAATCCAACTCACGTTCGCACGTCTAGTGAGTCACAGTCGCTCCCGCCATTTGTTGTTGGGTTCCCGATTTTCTTCATGACAAGCCTAGGGCCGGCGAAAAATAAATCCGAACCGTTTAAGTCCCATATAAGGAAAGTGAAGGTCGGAAAGTAGTACTCGGCGGGCACCAACCAATACGTCCAAATTAGGGGGAAAAAGTGATCTACTGCGTTTTCTCTCATATTATAACTACCGATGAGGCAGATCCTCGGGTGCACGTTCAGTAATTTCATTTACGGCCTGTTTACTCCAAGAGTCATAGATTTTCCATATTCCTTTGAAAGTCACAGTTACCCCAAAAGTCGTAGGTACTTCCGTAATAATAACCTACAGCTGTAGAAAGAGTCATAGGTACTCTGAAGAGTCCGAGTCAGTACGAAAGAGTGCTCGGTCCGCATAAAGTAATTGCATTGAATCCCGATAAATTTTAGATCTCATACATGCCTACCTACACATACTACAAAATCATGTTTTACATATTTGTGGCGTCCGTCTTAGTAAGGTAGAGGGCGCCACTTTCTGAATTTGTACAAAGTTGCCGCAACTAAAAAAGTGTGTAGTATGTGAATGTGACTGAATTATGGCGTATTTTACACAATTCGCAATATCCCTTCAGAGATCTCTCTACTTTCACGTAGATGCAGAAAAATTTATTTAAAATTGTAACAACGCGTGTAAAGATTGCTACAATTCGTGCGGTCTTCCCTGTTCAGCTTAGTGCACACCCAAGTTGCCACAAACATAGGACTACCTACACAGCTGTGTGTATTATATCTTTTATGACATAGGAAAATTTACAGCATTGGAATCTGTAACGATTCTCAAACAAATTCAGTAACGTAAACAACTTTTTGTTATCTTCGAGAAACGATTTGTTGGATCTCGTCGAACCGAAATAAACTAGCCCAGCTTGGAACCGTCAAAAGCGAGGTACGCATTTGTAAAAGGAGGAGCAGAGAAACACCAACTCGTAAACTATAATATAGGAGGTCGCGTAGGCAAAGATATTGAAAGAAGCTGCTCTGTAGAGTGATGTTACTACTAACAAGGAATTATTATCAGCTAGTGTTTTCACTTTGTTTTAGAATGGAACTATTATTTCCAAGATCTAAACTGAATGTTATGGTGTTACTGACATTACCGTCTCGAATTTCTTAAGCTGTAAAACCGAAAAACCGTCAGCTTCTTGACACTGTTTCATCAATGTAAGTAAAAGATGTGGAACTTAAAACTTAAAACGATACAGAAAAAAATCTGAAAACAACGAACAAGATTCTCTTGAAAAAGATCAAACAATACCTTTTGTCTACCCCACTATAAGTATGGAAAATTACAAAAGCATTTATAATGAGAGGGGTATACTAAGGTTTGCTTTCATTCATTCAGTAACACCTTGTACTTGTATTTAATCTGTTTGCTGACTTCACAGTAGTACAAATAATTCTGTCTACTAGCAGTTATAAAGATATATAGAAATGTGACCAAATGACATCTTTCAAACAACCGACCTACAGTAAAAGCTATTCTCTGTTAGTGAAATTCGATTTTTATTCATGGTTAAAAAATCTGCACGTAATTTTAAAACTAGCCCCGACTATTCAGCACACAGTAAAAATTAAAACATGTCGGACAAATCTAGGACTAAATACAATCCCTCTGTGTTTCCATCTTGTTTTACCTCTCAATCTCCGTCACGATCGGTGCTCAACCTGTATTGGGAAGTCCCAGGCATAGGTATCCGTTTGGAACATGTTTTCCGCCCTACAGCTCGTCGGATGTCCGTGCCCCAGGGAAGGGCTGTACTATACTTCCGCACTACAGCGTGCACGTATCGTGGAAAAAGTCTATTGTGTTTGCTAATATCAACATAAATTACATCATCAGCGACAAATTGATACATGCCGTTGATACAGTAATACATATCGTTTTTACACGTCGATGATATTACTGCGAGCACTCCGTCATGAAAAGACAGTGTTTCCGCTATATCACCTCCACAGCCAGTTCAGTTTTGTCTTGGGAGAGCCTATTTTTACAAAAAAATATTTTTTGAAAATAAAGCAATGAGGAAAAGGAAAATATTTTTTTCAGAAACGACTTTTAAGGAACATGAACATCCTTAAACAAAAATTTAACTCTCAACTAAAATGCTACATTACTTTCCCCTAAAAGTTTGTATTTGCTATTATTTTCTCATTTAGGGATCTAGACTCCTAGTACCATCCCCATAAATATGCCACTGTCTGCAACTATTACCAAACCTGCTACATGCTGTTCTACAATTTCGAGAAAACCGGAAATTTGAAACAACCACGTGAGCTGACATTACTCAATTCTGTACCACGGAGGAGCACGAAAAAGACGTCTAAAATGAAACATTGATCAGTCAATCAGTCAGTATTTCCCAAATTTCAATTATCTTTTTGCCAAGGAGGATGCAAACGCAACCCCATGCACGAAGCAAGATCATTAATAACAGTAATTATAGCTCTAAAAAATCAGTTTTATCAAGTAAATCAGCTTCAACACTGAAAATACCAGAAATGGGAAGTGGTCTTGTGTCACATTGTATTATGACGATCCTTCTATCTTACCTTAATTTTTAAAATCTTCAATATTTAATTGTTAGGGCGAATTTATTTTTTATAATAATCTTGTAAACCTTTGTGTGTTTTTAAAATGGTAACAACAAATGTTGGGTTCTTTTTAACAAGATCTCCATGTTGTTATTCTAAACACGAAGAATGGGTTTCTAAGATAACCAAATATCAATTTCCTTAGTATTTCTACGGTCAAACTTAATCAAAGACGATTTAATCGATAATTTTCAAAAAATGACTTTACTAAAGCGCTGAAGCAAATCATCGACAAATTAACATTGCTACTGTTCACGATAATATTAGAAAAAAGAAAACAAGAAGAAAATGAACTAAAGATTGGCTTTAAAGCGAGAACAGTTTTCTCACGTTAATTTGTTGAACAAACTAAAATTTTATCCCAAAGACTGGCATAATTACCTTAAAATGAATGAAGAAACATATTATACCTGCATTTGCTAACAATAATATCACCATTTATCAAAAAGCAGGAGACAATTATGAACTATGAACGACTTACGGCTACTTTAAGATATTTGGCAACAGGTAGAAACTATGAATATCTTAAGTTTTCGATTATTATATCTCCACAACTATTGCGAAAAATTATACCAGAAACTTATAAAACAATATTTAAGGCATTAAAAAATTACTACAAGGTAAGTAATACAATATTTATTGATAACGGATTCAGCTTACAGTCTAATTCACTCTTGAAATGTAGAATAATATTTAAAAATATGTTTATGTTGATGTGGTGTCGGATTGAGAGATTGTAATGTGAGCTGAGGATGTGCAGTCATTCTTTCTGGAGCGTAATTGTTATTATACGACTGTGCAGGCACAGTAGGGTAACGTTGTGGTTCTTCATTACCTCCAGTGTATAAACTATAGTAATGGTTCAAATTATTAAGTTCTACTTTGTAAAGGATATCATTAATAAGTTTTTCCTCATGTGTTGCTCCACGGCTCACTAGAGATGCAACAGCAGAGTCATTTAGTGAAAAAGTACCACAACCTGCCCCTGGTCTGGAATCGTCTGAACTTAATAAATTAGTTGCCTCGGTACCGAAAGCATACATATGACACAGATTAGCATATTAAAATAGCGGTTAAGATAATTTCTTTATTTTCCGAAGCTTGTTATTTTTGATTGAACTACCTTTTTATGTTCTTCTTCTGCGCAAGTTGCTAATTTTGTTTGCAATCACATCACGATCTGCAGCAGGATCGATATCTTTGACTTTAGCAATTAAAATCTCGTTACACTGGCTTCGTTTAGTTTTATTATGATAGTATTTTGATACCACGTTACTTTAAACACTGAGCCGTTTGCACCATCTGATACATACACCTTGCAGTTTCACCCGCCTTCAGCCGACGATACGATAAATTGGTGACAATTGCTTCAGATCTTCAGTCGGACTGATCAGTTCAAAACTGACAGATAAAATTATTATACACCTTCAGAAAATCGTATTAGGTCAAATTGATTGGGTAAATCTGAACGATAAACTGTAGGTGTATGTAGCCCTTAAGGTGTTATTTTGCACAGCCTGTGAAGATAAAGTGAGCGCAACCAAACACTTCCAGGTTACACAACATCTTAATACGGTTAAACACCAAAATGTATTGCTTTTAAAAATAAGAAACAAACATTATTACCGGCCTCCCTTCATAATGCTTGTAGGTCTATCTTTCAATCAGCGGAGTTTAGTAAAACAAACTGTGTAGTGCATTAGTGACTGCAGATATTACGCTGAGCAAAATTAACCATCCCATATTTAGAAGGTTCTGAGAATTCAACTATGCCAGCACCCGATGAATCAACTCTAAGGAAAAATCACCTACCCTGCTTGTACCAGGACACAATCGAATTAATTAGAAGAGATGTAGGTAACAACTACATATGGATTTCTATTGATGAATCTACGAATAACGTAAGGAGGTGTGTAAAAATTTCATTTTCTTGTTTATTTAATTTTAATTTAATATAAAGTCCAGAAATACAACAAAAATGTCTTGTTTGATTTGTTCGTATTTAATTTTTTTTAATTTCCTGTTATAATTTATCGTTTTATCAAAAATGTTTGGATACAATTTTATTTTCAGATATGTTGCTAACGTTGTAATTGGTATTTTAAATTCGCAAGCAAATTCCAGATCCTATCTTTTAGCCATGTACATTTTTAAGAACACAAATTGTTAGGAAAATTTGCTAATTAGCGAACTTTTCCTTAATAAGTTATTTATATTTGTAAATAACAATATATCTTTTTATAATTTTCAATCTTTTCTTTTGTAAATATGTTATTCCTTTTTAGAAATTAGGTTTAACGTCTTTCTATAACACAAAAGCCCCTTGGTTTAATGCTCCTTGACATTGTCTTGGGAACATTAAATTTTTCTAGAATTCTTTTTAAAAAATTTTTTTCTCAATATTATATTAGAGATGTATTAGGGCTTCATATAAAATAAAATTAGCTCTCGACTTATATTTTTCAGTTCATTTGTGCGATTCAAAGAATATTATACTCTTATCTTTTGGTTTTATTACCCTTAAAACTATAAATCTGTCCCCTTGTCTAGCATAGACAAGATTTATATTTGCTATAATTGCCGAGTGCAACGTCCAAATTTCTCGCTAAATCACACCCTTCTTGCATTATTTTATTGGTTGTCCGATCACCCGATATGTTGATCAACCAATTATCTGTTAGTTCCACCCTCTTGAGGGGCTGGAAGTTACCTTTTTCCGCTTCAGCACTCAACAGAGTTCATCTACCGCTATCGAAGCAGAAGCACAGGTCTTTCATGTCTTCTCTTGTGAAATTTTGGAACATAGATATAATTTCACAAACTACCGAGAAATAGTCAAGTGTTGAGCTAGTGGCTGCTAGGGTGAAGTTACACCCGAGTGAAAATATCGCAAATGAATTCTGTCTTCGTTTCACAATTGATTGACTTTTCGTCGGAATATTCCAGATGCGTCTTTATCGTACCGTACCTCGAGAATCATCGCCAGCAGGCGGAAATTGCCAAATAATTTCACAAAGAACTCTCAAAACTACCGTACCGTTATTTATCTTATAATATCTTAATATTTTTATCGAACTTTCTACGAGATTCGTGTTGCCTCGCTCTGTATTGATATTTTAAAAGTCGATTAAAATATCTTGTTACTTGACGTATAAAAAAGACGCCTATTCTTGTAAAGATTTATGTAGTAACTGTAAATTAAACCTTGTGTGAACCAGTGCCGCGAGTTCAGTGTATTCTGTGCCAACAACTGGGTTCTCTTTGTATTGGATTAGTTCCTGTATGGTGAATAAACTTTACCCTTCCTTTAACTCTTTTATGAAGAAGCATTGTTGGCTCATACAATTTGTCAACCTGCATGCGCAATTATTTGTTAAATATATCTGCATATTATCGTCACGTCACCAACCGCTTGGATAAAAGTGATCCATCATAAAGATTACTTCATCACCGCTTCACATTGGTGAAGACACTCAGAATATCGTTTCACACTAGTGAAAAGTCAATACTTATTTTTGTCGCTTATTCATACTAAGTTTTGATTAAAAATTTGTATTAGTTAACAATTTTGTCAAATTGTTCTTGTTTGAAGATTTATTTGTATTACATTTGAGATCCACGGTTAATTGCAAAACACCTGCAGGTGATGAATTCCATTCAATTACCGCTATTATTTATATTTTTCATATTTTAATGTTTATGCTTTTTTCATAAATGACCAATAAATTTTATTTTAAAATTTGAGGACGATTCATTGTATGTATGCTTACCTTGCTTTCATTTTACTAGCGCCTCTTGTATTGCGCTGGATTTCTGAACCGTAAATATTAATAAGCTCTTTCCGGTCGCATTTACTGTGTATATGTTTATATCTGGTGCAGTTGTTTATTTTTATATTAATGTTTATTTATGTGTGTAAGTTTTTATATTTTCTATTCTACAGTATGCCAATATATGTATTAACTTATTTCGATCTTTTATTGGGTTATGAGCTTACTTATTAAGCATTACGGGAATAAGCTGTCCCGGAATCCAATGGCGTCGACATTCTCATACGGATTCATTATCTGAAGTTTACATTGTAAAAGTAAGTATATACATAGAGTGCAGTACAACCTCCATTTAATTTATTTGTGTATCATTGGAACCTATGGTTCGACCCTGGCTAACATCTCGCCTACTGACCTAGCTACGAAGATCAGCTTTAGGATCTTCTATTAGAAACTAGGTCACCGACATTCTACTACAGCTGGCGCCATCTGAATATCGAAACCCCTAAGGTTACCGTATCATTATTATTATTATTATTATTATCGTTTATAGCTTGCTCTAAACTCTCTTAGCTCACGACTCGTTTTCGACTGTATAAAGGCTAGCATTACAGATGGCATATCGATTTTATATATGGTTACACTACCGATGGGTCACTAATCCCAGTTTTTCCCGTAACAAAATTATTTGGGTGTTGCTCCATTATTTAATTGCTAGATGACTCTTTTATGACCGGAAGGAATTTCGTACAATAAAGTGGTACTTTTTGTAACTGATGCAGCCTCTTATATGTTAAAGGTTTCAAGTTTTATACGAGTAGATGATTCCCCTGACTTGCCTGCCTCGTGAGATAGGTGTACATTGAAAAAATGAAAAATGTTCGTCAGGTAGCATATGACATAATATCGGAAAACCAATTAGGAGAAAATAAAATGAACAATTGCAACTGTCAGCTTAAGTTATGCTCGGATTACACATAAGATTTTATTGAAGAATTGAAGGGGCTAATGCAAGAAGTGGACATGTCGACAATTTACAATTTTACAGGAAACGAAAAAAACGTTTGCAGCTTAAATACTGTAGTTTAACAAGACTAACTAGGACTAGTATGTGTGTATGGTTAGTCGTTATATATTTTTTTACGGCTGCAAAAAAATAAAATTTGTTGGAGATGTCCACTTCTTGCACAGTAAATTAAGATTTGATTTTTGAAATATATTTATTTCTTGAAAACCTAAACTTTTATATGTAAGAACAGTGATTCAATCTATATTATTATTAAATATCAATTTAGTAGTGGTTTTCTTCATATTCTGAGCACGACGAATGATTTTCTGTATTAGCAAATTCTCTATGATAATTTTTTATATCTTCATAAAACCATTGATCAGCTACTGGCACATAGTAAGATGCTAACGTCATTACATGCTCAAACTTTTTTTGTTTCAATTTCCTTCTTTCATTATACAAAAGAGTGGTATCATTCGGCATGGTGACAGATATGTTTTTATTTTTTATATCAAATTCTTCATACACCTGTAGTGATACTGACACACTACATAAAATGTTTGGCATTTTGGTAATGTCATAACGAAAAATTCTGTATTTGGATATTGTAAACTTTGCATTTTTTCGGCTTGGAGTTTTTTTGAACATTCAGAAACATTTTTTGTTGAACCGGAATAACCACAAATTTCTTTCCAGATTCTGTAATAATTTTGGCGTATTCATTTGGCAGGTATATTTTGTCGTATCTTCGTTTTCTTTGTTCAATAGCTCCGAAGCTGCGATCACAGGGTAGATAACTGTGCCCCGGTTCAGGATAACGTTGGTAGATAAATTTAAATTTACCAGTTTCAATAAGACTGTAAAGATACTGCGTCATGACATAATTTTTGTTTTGTGACGCACAGTTGTCCGAAAACATGTAGACGTCAGTAACCTCAGGTCTAAGGATATTGTTGAAGAAATAATTAAGTAGGCTGATAACTTCATTTTGTCCTTTTCCAGCAAGCGTTTCATCATACAAAAAGAAGTAGCTTTTACCCGTGCTTGCGACATGAATGCAGAAGTTGTAAACCCACATTTGAATTTTGTAAAATACGTCTCCACCTGGAGCAACTGGTAACGGAAGATTTTGCTGGAAATCAAATATAATAACTTCAAAATGATCATTATTTTTACACAGTTTTGTCTTTGCCTTGAAATCTTTATAAAATGTTTCTGCTTTGGCAACATGTAACTCTTTTTTCTGTCCTGAGCTGTCTCTTCTCTTCTTCTGTTTCAGCACTTAAAAGTTTGTTCATTAGTTTGTCACATTTCTGACATGAATCTGACTTAGGCTTTCCAAATGAAATATTAAAATTTTCTGTAAAATATTTTCGAAAGAATTCGTATTTTATTACAGGTTTAAAGTTTTCATTGTCCCTATTCTCCTGTAATATTCTATATTGATCGGGCTCATACTTTTCTAAGTACAAAGCATGGATTTTAGAAACATTTAGCAATGGTGATAGATAATACTTTTGTAAATTATCAGTTCTACTGTAGTGTGATTTATATTTAGGAAAGCTCATTATATGAGCATTTAACTGAGCTGATATGTCAGGAATAACTTGATTTGGCCTATTGTTATGTTTTCCACGCCGGTCTATTGGAGGAGTCACATTGAGTTTCATGTGGTCGATTATTCTGTTGATCCTACCTTTTTTTTATTCCGTGTATAGCAAGCAGTGCATTTTTACATACAGGAACTTTAGTAGCATTTTCTTTAACCTAAAACAGATAAAATGTGAGTACCATACCACTCCCTCTTTGACATTCACAAATGTGTGCGCTATAACCAGAATAAATTTAAGTAAGTATCAAAATATCCACTTACAGAAAATGTACAATAAACACTTTTTGGTTTATTATTTTCATCGCTGCGTTTTCTGTGCTGTGCAACTTGTTTTATGGCAATGTTTCCAGATAAATATGCATCCTGCAAGTCCTTGCTTGGTAGTTTATAAAATGCTTTAAATATTGCCACTCTGGTATCAGCTGTAACTCTGTCAAAACATTTCATTTTGCAGTTACATGCATTTCCTAGTTGTTTTTCTGGTACTACTTGTTTCAAAGTATTAACATATTCTTTGCCAGCAGTTTTGCGTTCCTTTCTACATTTCTTTGCCACTGCTTTTCTTTCCTCAACCGTTTCTTGCCTTTATATTCCCTTAAAGTGAGGTTAGGTTCCTCAGTTTCACTACCTTCTGATGGTATATATTCAGGGTCTGTTTGAGAATCACTGCCAGCATAAGGATCCTCCTCTGATTCTGATGAAGAACTCATTGTGCACTATTTAATACCACAATAAATAGGTTAACAATAACACTACACTTCACATAAACAGACTGTTGTAGTCACGTACACAGTACACAACTACCCACAATACTTTGCAAAAACTGGACATGACCAGTTCATGTCCACTTCTTGCACAGTTCTTAGTAGGTAGACAACCAACATCGCACTCGTATATGATCTATGTTAGCGGCAGAAGTCTAGTTCTTGCTCAGAACGATGCAGTAACGATTCAAGAACATGTCCAAACAAATAACTCATTTCCGATAAAAAATGGACATGTCCACTTCTTGCATTGGCCCCTTCAATTACTTTAAATAAAATACTTGATTCTAAAATACACAGAACAAACATTACGGAATCTTATTCATAACCGACAGTCTTCTTTCTCATCAATGTACCGTAAGAATGACATTTAATGTTTTGTCAAGTAGAAATGGAGATAATACTAATTGTAAAACAAACTGGCAGAAACAACTTTATGGAAAGATGCTCATTCACACAATTTGATCAGCTATAGTTTACGGGCCTCTGGCGCCTGTTGTCCATTATAATTTGTCAACTAAGCTATAACTATTCGATGCTGAACTTTGACAAATCTAATCAATAACTGTAACGTTCAAATTGTTCGATATTTCTTTGTTAAAACGTTACTCTTTTTCTAAACCTTCTTTTTAGATTTACTTAACATTGCTCACCCATCACTTATTATTATGTAGGCGGATGTATGTAAAACAAATTCATGAATATAAAATAACTCCACAAAATCAATTTCAGAATGCTTTTAGCTCTTCTAAAACACATTGCTTGTTTTCAAATTACGCATTAAGTTACCCTATAAGTAAAATCGATTTAGTATTACGACTATGCAATTTATTTCCAGCATGTAGACATGCACTACCAGGAACTTTTTAGCATATTGTTCGGTCAATGACTAATAACCTGAAAAGGGGTGTGCTATAGCAATTACTTTTATGGAAATTGTATGCGGTTTCCTTACTTTTTAAACAACACATGCTAATTTTTCTTGTTTGATTTTAAAACTAAATTAAGTACATTTTATTTACAATTCGTCTGAAAATGGATATAATTCTATGAATAACTCTTTAGAAAGCAGGCAACTAGTTGAGATCGCACATTAACCCACATTTAAAACATTGCAAAAACGCAAAACTAATGGTGTTGTGAACGCAACTTGAAAGTGGTTCATACTACCGTTTCGTCTAAACGAGCGTAAAAACATTTTTTAGTAGTGAATCAGTAAAGTGAACTCGAGCTATTTTATTTTACGTGCCATTAACATTTATAAACGTTACGAACCGTGGATCATTTAACAGTGAAGATTTTAAAATTAATGCTTTATTTTGTTCTTTATGTATTCAACGCTGAAAGACGATGTTAAAATATATTTTGGGTACGCTAATACAATAAACTGTATCTGTCTGTCAGTCAAGCAAGGCTCGTTGAAACGCAGAGATGCCTTAGGAAATTCTTAAAACTACTGTCAACAGTGTGGAGTAGACAAACATACAAATAGCTTGTTGAAAAATATTTTGGTACACGAAAAGAATTTGTTTGAACCTTGTTAAAAAGTTAGTGTAGACAAACACACACGTACTACGTGCGATTTTTCTTTTGTACGGAAGAGTATCTAAAGAAAAGAAAGTTGATCAGATTTGTCGTCGTGATAAATAATGCAACGAACAGGAGTATTGGCTTATAAATCTCATCGATATTTGGGTCAGTCAAACAAAATCTGATATCCTTGTGCTAACAAAATGGCGCTGAGTGCAAAAAGCTTTGCGTGACAAGCACATAAAATTAGTGAATAAATATTTGCTCTAATAAATTTTCTTCTAAAACAAGACCTATTACTTAAATATCGTTTACTATCATTAGGGAGTGAAGGTAAATACATAAAATGTATCTAAAACAATTAAGTGTTATTGAAAGATTAAAAAATAAATTAAATTTTTGTTGAACTCATTTAAATTCCATCTGAATACCACGGGCGCCAGCAAAATTTCATAGGCGTAATAACTTGGTTGTATTATTCCAGTGTTTCATAAAGAAGCAACGTGTCGAGGTATTCTAATTAGAAAATATTGTAGTATATTACGTTTATACCCGAAAATAAAGACAATTTCTGAAGCGAAGCCGAATAGAATACTCCAGATGTTACATAAACAATGTTGTACCTAATCCTAAAATGTCTTTTTTATAGTGGCTTCCGATGAAAAACCTATTAGAAGCCCCAAAGGGATAAGAAAGAAGGATAAAGAAAACAATAAGCTTGCTAAAATTGTAAATAAAATTAGAATCAAAAAGGAAACAAAAGATGTCTCTATATAGTCGACAAAAAACGATATTCATAGAATTCTGTAAAAAACGGGAAAAGAAAAAAATCTTGTATAAAAAATAAATTTGAAACAACATGGTTAGTTTTGATGAGATTTTGATTTCGTTATAAGCTTATAAGAAAACTTGCCAGAAAATTCTTAATAATTAATTAATTAAAAAATATACTGTAGCGTAAATAAAGCAACTCCTAATATTACAATTTTATCAACGATTCATAATTTCAGGTAGAAATCTCTCTATCCTAGAATTTATGGTTATAGATAAAGAAAACGTTATCAACCCACTTGCACGATAATCACTATAAATCCGTTGAAGGTTAAATTGGACTTCCTGCGAAATTTAGAAACTCAATAGAAACC
The DNA here is from genome assembly GCA_011009095.1 of Ignelater luminosus. Classification (NCBI taxonomy): domain Eukaryota; kingdom Metazoa; phylum Arthropoda; class Insecta; order Coleoptera; family Elateridae; genus Ignelater; species Ignelater luminosus. The sequence goes on from VTPC01090725.1 coordinate 31,504, forward strand.
GCGAAAAGGTTACGAAAAGTTGATACCAAGACCTCTTTGCGGTTGATACTCAATGTTTATTAGTAATTATAACTGCCTATAAAGGTTTGCTTTATTATCATTATTATTATGGCAGTGAGATATAATACTTGAATTTAATCCTGGTTTAGTACGATTTGAATAATAATCAGTAAAAATCGCATAACCGCAATGACAGTGTTAAGTCGAAGATACATTCTAATAATAGAAATTCTTAATACAAACCTTAAATTCAGTTTTAGTTTGATAATTATTCCAGAACTATAAAAACCATTTCTTTAGAATTTCGTAATAACTGTCTATTATATTTCCCACATGTCCAAAATTTGTAAGGAAAAAAATGTAAACTAAACTCAAAAAGCATAATGATGTTAATGATTGCTTCAACATGATTTTCTCTACAATTGTCTATTTTGCTGAAGCCAACAGTTTCATTTTATTGGACAAGACTGGTCTCTTACTTCATTTAGTGCTAATAAAAATCCAAATTATTTAGATGTTGCTGAAATACTTAAGGAAATAAGTGGTAGTAATAATGTTGTGGGGAGGCATATTGCTTCTAGCAGACATACCTTTATAAAACTTTTTTACTTCTTTAGCCCCATGCAAAGATAACCTTGGCTGCTTTGATAGTTGCACTTACGAGAACCACCTTGGTAACTCTTGGTTAATTGTTTAGGGGTTACGACTACCACAGACATGAGTGCGGTAGCTAAGAAGCCTATGCAACGATTACCTAGTCCCACTCTGGTAATTGACCATTGTGGAACCACCTTGGTAGGATCCTTGTCCCACCATGACAGTTAACCAATTGAAACCGCTTTGATAGGTCTCAGATCATTGTCAAAGATTGTCACTTTACTTTGCTGAAAATCAAACCCGGAGCGGCTGTCTGTAAGACGAGTAGTGTCATTACACATTTAAGGAAAATACTTTATTCTTAAAAACCGTTCAGTGCATAACAGCAACTCGGTAAGGAGAACCGAAGTGGGACGGGATAGTTCTTCTTCTTCTTCCAGTTTTTGTAGGACTTGATCCTGTTATTTTGCAGTTTATAGCCTTCATTTTTTATTCTTAAGATGTCGATGTCCAGCACTCAAGCCATCTCTTTGAGGGTCTTCCTAGGAGTCTGGATGTGTTCGGTCTTTTGTTCTTGATGATTTTAGCTATTCTGTTGTCCATCATTCTCTCTACGTGGTCTCTCAATTCCCTTCTTCTGTTTCTCACCCATCTTACTACATCTCCAATTTCACATATCTGTCTTATTTCCTAGTTAGTTTTTCTATCTAGTAGGGTTTTGTAAATTTTAATTTTGCATTTGGTTGTTATCTATCTATTCGTTTCTCCAAATGATGTCTTTTAGGAAACCAGATATTAAGGGCGCTTTGGTGGTTTGGTTTTTCACCTCTTCCCTTATGCAGCAAACAATTTTGACCCCTTCTGATCCCATTCGATTTCCTCTGCCAGCGGCTTGAGTTTTGGTGATTATCTTGTCCATGATGAGGTTAAACAAAATGGGATTCAAACTGTCATCCTGTCTTATGCCATCCGCCACCGGTATTTTTCTTGTTTTTCGTTGCCTACTCTTGTGGATGTTGTACTGTTCGTGTTTAGCTGCTGTCTTGTCGATATTATCCTTCGATTAACCCCTGTCTTCTTCAGGATATTTAGTACGTCTGCTAATCTCACTCGCTCGAACGCTTGCGTTAGGTCCACAAAACACATAAATGCCGATTTGTTAAACTCAATGCTTCTTTCAACTATTTGACGAAGTATAAGAATTGCATCAGTTGTGGACCTGTGTTGGCAAAATCCTTGTTGTTCCTCACATATTCCTGTTTTTATTATCTCTGCAGTGCTAAGGAGAGTGATTCTGCGGCAGTTCTTTGGGTCCGCTTTTGTTCCAGTTTTGAATATGGGTATTGTTACGCTTTCTTTCCAGGATGTAGGTATTTTTCCAGAGAGTAGACTTTTATTATAGAGAATTCTTAATTCATCCATTAGTGTATCTCCTCCATATTTGATCATTTCATTCACTATGCCATCCGGCCCTGGAGATTTGCGGTTTTTTAGTTTAAAAGGTGTTTGCTGTACTATCTTTTTTAAAATATTAAAACTATGTAGTTCCCTTTCTGCATCGTTGTCTAGGTTATCAAGTTTTCCGTCGTCACTTGATTTGTCCTATAGTTTCTGGAAATATGTCTCCTATTGTTCGAATTTAATTGTGACAAGCTGTACATATTCACTATCTCTTAACATATTCCCAACCCTTTTTATATGTTCCATAAAGATCGTTTTCCATATCTAAGGAGTATTTTTCCCAGTGGCTAACTAGTTTGTAACTATCATATGTGATAGTTTTACTTCGGTATCAAAGATATGCTTTTTTATTTTCTTCTGCTAAGTCTTTTACTTCATGACAAAACCAGAATTTGTTTTGTTTTCCTCCAACTTTACTTTCCCTTTTCTTACCGCTTCTTCCGTAGCTTTTAATATGTTATCTTGGAGTTTTCCCAAGCTATGTCAATATTATCCTGTTCCTGGGTTTTGTTATCGTTGATTTTTTGTGTTAATCTATTTTGGCATAGATTTCATGTTGTTTCGTCAGAAAAAGATTCTATGTTAAGTTTTTCAATTTTTATTGTTTGTTGTGGTGTACGTTATGACTTATTTTTGCTAATACAAGATTATGATTTGTTCCTGTGTTTGCCGAGCTCAATACTCTGACATCTAAGATTTTAGTAGAGTGTATATTTCTATTAGTCAGCACATAATCTATTAGTGATTTGTCCTCTGGTATTCTTAAACGTTATCTTGTGTTGTGGTTTATAAGAGTAGAATGCGTGATTGATCCGGAGCTCATTCTAGACACAAAAGTGAATAAACATTTCACCATTTTCGTTAAGTATCTTTTTATTAAAACGATTTTTTATTTCCCACTCTGGCGTTGGGATTTCATTCAATACTTTTTGTAATGTTGCGTAAAATTGTTCGTTCTCCTCTTGAGGTTTTGTCGTATCAGGGGCATATACGCTAATAAGGTGTGTCATTATAGTCCTTTGCAACCAAAGTGTGCTCACTAGGAGTCTGTCGCTTATATACTTTGTGTCTTTGATATTTGTTGCTAGTTTTTGATGTATAAGCATCCCAGCCCCAAAAGAGACTCTTTGGTCTTTGTTTTTTCCGCTGTATATGTAGTCTTCATACTTCATGTTTCCTTTGCCCTTCTTCCTTGTTTCTGAAATGCTACATATATCTATTTTGTGTTTTTTGATTTCTATAAGAATCTCTTGATTTTTATTGTTGAACAAAGTTACGTTCCAGCTTCCAATTCGCAATATTTTTGTCGGTTTTCCGTCTGCTATTTTTCCTTTTTCTCGCCGAGCCATCATCGTTGTATACAGTCCGATCCGAGGTTATATTCCTGTTTCCCCGAGCTCCATATTTTTTACTGCAAGCAGGTTGCTGGCCTCACCCCCACACCCTCCTCCCTTTTCTGGACTTGGGACCGGCAACGTCAGTCGCCGAGCTACTCAATCCACCCAGCAACTGACGCAGTTGGAGTGGTAAGAAGAACCTAAGCGGAACGGGATAGTTAATTATATAAAATATATCACCAGGTCTACATAGGCATATTAAACAATTAAAAAGTAAAAACAAATTTCAATTCCGATTTTTTTGTTTCTCTTAAAATAACTGCTTTTTCTATGTTCTTTCCTCTTGTGCTTCTTTAGCCTTTTGTATCTTTTTTAGCAGCTTCCTGTAACTCAGTTTTATAGGAAAGCTAAGAATTGCAGTTCTGCCTCTTTTCCTCACTTAACTTTTGTGTCTAGGTTTATCCTGTAGATATTGCTATAATGTCTACAAGAAAAGAGTTTCGGCACCCGTCGTTTTCTCGAGATCCCAAGAGACCTAGGAACAAAAAAAACGATATTGAATGATAGCTTCTACATTTCAAAAAGTAACACAACGCCTTTTTAAAAGGGCTGATACATTTTCAAAAGTGACGGTAAGTTCTGTTACTAGTAGAGAAGAAGGGTCCCCAATATTTACTGCAGTGATTATGTGTCGGCCGAAACTATATTTGGTAGAAAGTGGAGCTTCGTAATAACGCTGCACTTGATTGACCAAATTTCTAATTTTACAAAACCATTAAGAGCAGTCTTCACAGTAATTCAAAAATACTTGCCCAAATATGCTTGAAATTTGTTATCATTATTCCTGGATTAATCTAAGCCACCTCCTGATTTTGTTGCAATACAATGTGAAGTGACTGGAGGTGGTGCAAGCAATATGAGACCAAGCCCAAAATAACCCCACTGCTTGAAGCATGTCTGTCAAGAAGTAGTAGTACGAATAGTAAAACTAGATTTCGTAGAATAGAAATAACATCGAAAATTTTGTAGAATTTAGTTGTATTTAGTACAGTTAACCCGGCTTCAAAAAGTCTCCGAACGCGCATTTTAGGCAGGTAGCGATTTTATGTTTTTGGGTTTTGTTGGGGGGGGGGGGGAGTGTGAGTGTAAAATTGAGTTTTCGGGACTGGGGATGTTGTCATTCAACCGTCATCTTGAAAATAAGAGTAAAATCGTGAGTCTAGCAAAAACTTTGTGAATGGTGTGGTTTAGAATATACAAGCTTCGATTCATTGCTTGCCTTCGAGCCGGGCCTATTGCGTTCGGAGAACGAGTAAGTCAAAATGTCAAAAATACTCAGTTTCCAAAACTTGAAAACCACTGATTTCGATGGTTTTTGCATGTTATAATCCCTTTAAGGCTCAATAGTGACCAGGCTCCATCACCCCCTGCTTGGTAAAAGGGGAGGAATACAGGTAAAAAAAACCGTGTTAATCTTAGTGTTCGAAATCGAGAAATTTAAACAGGAGCGATGCTTTTGGAATACCGCCGCCATTGTTTTGCACCAACCAAAGTTGAGTTTGGTCCTAAAGGTGTCATGTAGGGAAGATTGTTTGTTTTTAAGAGATATCAAAACCAGGTTTAGGTTCTCATAGCGGTCCTGTGAACGATAACCATTAAAACAAAATTCTCCCATTACCAGATGCAGCGGTAAGAAAATTTCAAATTCGAAACAAAATATTATAAAGCAAGAACGAGAAGAGTTAAGAGGAGAGAATTGAGCAGGCTTACTTACTTTTAAAGAAAGTGAATTGCCGCTCTAAGACAAAACACGGCCGCCGTGCAGGTCCGACTCGGTATGAAATTGCAGAGTCGAAGTTCGAGTCGTATATAGAAATGGCCTTTCTAAGCTACTGGGCACAAGAACGATTTGATTTGCTTTTGTTTTTCTTTCTCATGCGAAAGAAAAACAAAAAATGCAGAGTTTTGTGCTGTATCTCGTGTTAACACGAGATTCTTTTTATTATATAGGCTAGAGTACAGGCTTCAGCACAGGCCCGGTTTCACCAATTGCTGTTCCGTAACACTATTAATGGACATGGAAGTATCTTTGACGTTTTCTAGCGCCATTACCCGTGGTGCTTGAAAAAGGGGGGAATTCTGATCTTTTTTATAGGAAGAGAAGTAATTTGGTTCGATCCTCCTCCTATAACCGATAAATTTGATTTTAAAATGGGATTGCTTACGCGATATTTAGTTTCTCCATATCATCTACGGTTTGCCTGAGAGGGGCTGAAGACTACCGAATTTCTACCAATTTGGTACACCACCCTTTCTAATGGGTCGATTTATTTCTTTCTCACTCAAGGTGATACGAAAATGAGTTTATTGTAACATTAATCGAAACAGACGTGTCAATATTTTTTTATACCTACGTTCTTCACTTACCTTCATGACTTACTTCCCTTGGCACGAAGCTAATATATATTTCTCTGAAAATCTAAAATCTCAGATTCTAAATTTTTTAAAAAAACATCTTAAATTGGTTAAATTGTCTCTTGTGGTTGTTAGCATATCTTTTCTGCCGCCGTTTCCAGGAATTTGTCTCGCGGCTGGAATCTGGGCTTCAAGCTGGCGGATTAGACCTAACCCAACAAGACCCAGGTGATTCTCGTCAGACACCCGAACATGATTAAAAAGCAGAGCCTCTCTCTCATAATAACGTATTTCGGTTGCTCCCCCCCTATCGCAGTCTACATGGGCAGCGAATTTTCGAAAACCTCTTGAAACCAAAAGAATTTGAGGCTGTCGAGTCCAGACTTGTAGAATAGCTTCAACTGGCTTGTTTTCATTCTCCCGGACAAGTTTGTGAACTAGCAGAAATACCTTCGATAAGTATCACACTCGCCTCTTTGAGTGTGCCAATTGAGCAGAACCTAACGGCCACCCTTAGAACTACCGGTCCCATTCCTAATAAACTCAAAATAAAGCTTAAATAACCTCTTCGCCTAAGCTTCAGATTTCTCAGAGGACCTCTAGTAGAGAACAGATCTCTGACCACCAGACAACCAACACCTCATTCCTCTCATACCGTCAAGCTAATCAACACGTCATCCAATCCCCCTGCCCCGCCGCAATTATGTTTTACGTTTCAGGTCTCAGGAAGATTCCAGAGACCACCAGCATACAATCTTCTAAGTATACGGGAGCGCCAGCAGAGATCGAACGCAGGTACGAGAGGATACGCTCGGTGTGACTGCCTTCACAACAGCAGTGGTGATGGAGCCGATGGATAGCTGGCAGCAGGTTCGACGACGAAACCGACGCACAGATCCCTCCAAAGTTCCCTCCGGACATATCAAACTGGACACATCGTACAAAGTATGTTGCAAGTTTGTTCTCGAACCTATCATATCCTATGCCTTGACCGCGTGCAGCGTTCACCTTTTCTAAAAAACCAAATTCTAAATAAAAAGGCATAAGCCCAGTATAATGTCCTCTGATGCTTCGCAGCAGCAGAAATAATTGTGATTTTTACCTTGATATTTGCTATTAGTTATGTTTGTTTTGAATAAATGGCTTTATTCTTCAAGGAGAAAAGCAAGTATTTCATGTGGGGGAGGAGCGCTTATTATAGAAGTAACACAAGGGCACCTAAATATCTAGAAATCGGCCTGCTCTATAAAACAGGAAGAATAATTTTTATTGTGGAATTGAAAATACAAGAGTTATCTCACCTTGAAATCTTTCATTTTTTAGTTTTTCATGTTTTTCTGCTCATAACTTTTTTATTATTAACGTTACGCAGAAAAATTATGAATAAAACTTGTAGGTAATTGAATTATTCACAAAAATCCTTTTCGCAAGATTTTGGTCAGACTAACGGTTAGGGAGAAAAATTAAAAAACCTAATTATATCTTTATTTTCAAGATGGCGGTTGAATGACAACACTACCAGTTCCGAAAACTCAGTTTTACAGTCACGGCCGACCTTCCTACGAAACACAAAAAAATCGCTGCCTATCCAAAATGTACAGTCTCATGGTTTAACTAGACTATTGTGTAGGAAATTTTTTGTAGGACACAATACATAGAACAAACACTGTAGGATGCTTAACGCAGGGTATATATTTGCGAGGTCGTATTCAAAACAATTAACACGAACGTACAGGGCAAAGAACTAGCAAAAATGAAGCAATAACATGCAAGATTTTTGAGTACCAACTTTAGAATAACAATGCAGAAACGATGGTAGTCACAGTAATTGTTGCTGTTTGTTAATGTGATTCCCGACAAGCACTATGTAATCTTCAGATACTGAACAACAGCAATCTTCTTGGGAGTCTACAATTTTTCAGATTATTGGATTACTGACTGATTTTGGTCAACAAGGTTATATATTCCAGTGCATTTCCATACTGCTTATGACAGGTGAAAAAACAACCTCGAACTCTCGTTGTAGGAAATTTCTCTCTGGAATTTTTTTCTAGTTCTGGGTCTACCAAATTACAATGGAAAATTAAACGAAATTACCAAAGTTAGACCTTGATAAAAGTACTGAGTTTCATAAGATTATTGAAAACACCAGGTGCATGTTATTTTGTAATTCAGAATAACAATATCCAAACTAAGTAACATATTTCTATCCAGGAAAGATAATTTTAAGAGAGTTATGATAGCATAAATAGAAAACTTTTAATTTATACAAAAAAATAAATTAAACATGAAAGAAAGGCATTCAAAATCGTATTAGTAATAACCACAGTTTGATCTGAAGTTAGATTTCTAATACTTTTAAAATTGATTTTATTGTTGGATTCTGTAATGTTCTTTTGAACGTCCCTAGGCCATTAACATTGATTCTGTCTTTAAATTTTAACTTCGAATTCCCTGCTACAAATCTTCCTTTATTAACTTGAGAAACTTGCGTCTAGAAGTTCTTTTTAGTATTCATTTCTGGTACTCATACACGAGTCGAATTACAATTTAGTTTTCCTTCCTGGACACTAACTAGAATCATATTTCAGCTTCGATTAATGTCCATCGCTACCATTCTGTTTATTAGAGAACAAATTACTCGTCTTGTCGAGGACACGCGGTATATCTTTAAATTTAAATTCTCACGTATTATTATAAAGCATTTAGATTTCTGTGTAAAAAACAGTTTTCGATAAGCGGAAATGAATTGTACTTTTACCTAGACAACCTTTAATTAATTTCCCCTAGGTTTTCCTTGAGATAATTTGATTTTAATTGTTTTAAAGCTTTATTGGGAATTCTAAATTCTAGATTCCTATCTAAATTATTCTTTTATTCGAACATCAGTGTTTCATAATCATCTATAGCGATTGGTATCTATTCCGTTCTTAATAACATTCATTAATTAGGCCTTCGAATTTCTGATTATTTAATTTTTTTATTTTTTGAATATTCCTTACGATTTGAAAATAAATTTTTCTTATTGTATACGTAAAACTATTTTAATTTTCCATTTATTAAGCTTTCCTGTCATGCTGGAAAATTTTTCCAAAAGGCCTACGATGAACCCTTGTAATTTTTTTAAGTTCGTGTTATATTTAAAAATTGCCGTATCAAATATTCATTCTTCTCGATACAGCTAAATAATTCTATTTGTGAGTGATAACATTCTACTATAAAAGTTGGATGCCTTCTGGAACTTTCACTTACTCATTCAGCGGAAATTCTATCGACGCACGCCGAGTTTCAGCAAAGAACAATTAATTGGATAATTGCTTGTGTCCAGGAGAAGTCAGCAAGTAATAGCGCTGGCATCATAGACGTTCTGGACGATTGGATGCAAACGTAACTTTTCGTAAAGGTAAAGTCAGAATTATTAAAAGCGATTTTTTCGCTGCGGGTGATCATGATTACTGCTCTTATGCATGATCATACTACTGCTGCAACCGTCACAATATTAGTAAACATCATCAATCAACCAATGGAGCCAAATTTTGTCAAAATGTCGGAAAAGAGAAGGAACAGTAGCTGCAGCAATCTCCAGATGTGAATATGTTACAACGTTTATGACTGTTTCTGACAACGGTCGTGGCAACGTGTGTTCACACTTATACTACCTTCTAAAATACTTATAAAGATCGTCACAATCGTCGTTTTTTCTAACAACACAAATATTGCACTTATTGTTTCTTTTTTGATTGGACGTTACAAAACCGCGTCACCAATACCTTTGACAATGCGTACACACTCAATCTACAATTTAGACGCTGAGTGAAATTGTCAGCAGCCTTTTTTCAGCGGCTTGTCGGCTAGTTTATTTAAGGAATATAGTTAGAATTGCAGCAGCTGAGTATCCCTGATTGCGTTCAAATTAATGGCGTTTCAAGCCGAATAAACTAAAAAAGTTGACTAGTTCATAGAGATTTTTCCTAAGAACGAATATTTAGAACGAGATGCATTTTTAACACACAATGAAGTAAAGCCTCATAATGGCTGCTGGGTATTTCGCGACGGTACAGTTCCAAAATTGTCTTCATGAAGATATAGCGACGTTTTTAAAGGATGCGAAGAAAACTAAAACAGTTGACTACTTCTTAGAAATTTTTTCTAATAACGAATATTTAGAACGAGATGCATCTTTAACATACAATGAAGAAAAGCCTCGTTATTCCTGCTGGGTATTTTTCGACTGTACCACAGTTTCACAATTGCCTTCATGAAGAAATTCTTACGTTGTTAGAGGATGCGAAGAAAATTAAAACAGTTGACTACTTCTTAGAAATTTTTTCTAATAACGAATATTTAGAACGAGATGCATCTTTAACATACAATGAAGAAAAGCCTTATAATTCCTGCTGGGTATTTCGCGACGGTACAGTTTCAAAATTGTCTTCATGAAGATATAGCGACGTTATTGAAGGATGCCAAAAACACTAAAACAGTTGATTAGTTCGTAGAAATTTTTTCTAAGAACGAATATATAGAGCGAGATGCATTTTTAACACACAAGGAAGTACAGCCTTATAATCCCTGCTGGGTATTTCGCGACGCTACAATTTCAAAATTGTCTTCATGAAGATATAGCGACGTTATTAAAGGATGCAAAAACACTAAAACAGTTGACTAGTTCTTAGAAATTTTTTCTAAGAACGAATATCTAGAGCGAGATGCATTTTTAACACACAATGAAGTAAAGCCTTATAATCTCTGCTGGGTATTTCGCGACGGTACAGTTCCAAAATTGTCTTCATGAAGATATAGCGACGTTATCGAAGGATGCAAAAAACACTAAAACAGTTGACTACTTAGTTCTCAGATGTTTTTTAAAAAAATAAATATTTAGAACGAGATGCATTGTTTGCACATAATGAAGAAATGCCTTTTAATCTCGACTGGGTATTTCTTGACGGTACAGTTTCGAAACTGCGTTAATGTTTAACACCGACGTCGTCAATGAATGTGCAAAGCACTAAAACAGCTGTCTAGTTCTTAGAATTTTTTTAATAACGAATAATGAGAACGAGATGCATTTTTAACACACAATGAAGAAAAGCCCCTTAATCCCTGCTGGGTATTTCTTGTCGGTACAGTTCTACAATTGCCTTTATGGGGAAATACCCAGGTTGTTAAAGGACGCGAAAAACACTAAAACAACTGACTAGTTTTTAGAAATTTTCTCTAAGAACGAATATTTAGAACGAGATGCATGTTTGTACACAATGATAAAAAGCCTCTTAATCGCGATTGGATATTTTCGACGGTGCATTTCCAAGATTGCCCTCATGGAAAAATACCGACGTTATTAATGGATGCGAAAAACATTAAAACAGTTGACTAGTTCTGAGATATTAAAAAAAATATTTAGAACGAGATGCATGGTTTGCACACAATGAAGAAAAGCCTGTTAATCCTCACTGGGTTTTTGCCTTCATGGGAAAATACCGATGTAGTTATCTGCATTCACTAAATTATTTTAGCAGTAACAAGAGTTTTGTGAAGAGATTGGTGAACTTAACTTTTCAGATAATTACAAATCTGTCAAGAATTCTTTCCCGAAATTCCATCAAGGAACGTCGAACGATTTCAAGTTATTTAAGGTTTCTACTTTCTAGAAAAGACTTTAACTTTACCGTTTTCGAAATTTTTCTTTTAGATTTAAACGTTATAATTTTACCTTTAGTAGTTAAGTTAAATTTTTTTATAGCTCTATTAGTATTTATATTACATTTTTCCTTCATATTTATTTACAGTCCATATATTATGAACAAACATTGCTTAATTTATCGATTTATCTATTTTGATACTCATAGGTATTAGAGGTACATTTGTTTGTACTCAACGGGGTAATGCCGAACAAGTCTATTACAAGCTTAAGGGGACAGCATTACCCCACCTCAGAGATTAACGCTAAAAAGATGATCTTACACAAACAATTTCCAGGCTAAGTCCTGAAAATTGTCCATGGTCTTTCGAATATCAGAGCAGCGTGAAAATGCCGTCTACTACGTCTAGAAGTTTGTTCATAGTCCTTCGATCCACTCTCTTGGAGACTGGTCCGTCACGGTCTTTACATCTATGGATTCGACAGCCACTATATCGACCAGCTACGCACTGAAAGTTCTACATCTAAAGAAAGGGGGAGATACAAAGGCATTTTATTCCCACATCAGTTTGTCGCATCATTAATCTACTCTTCTACCAGAACTGCATCCACGACGAAACCTACCATAGCAGAAGACAAGAAGCTCCCACCAACATAACAGATGCGCATACAAGTGCAGACTAATCAAGATGGGTGACATGGCCGCTTGTGGGATCAACACAATGCAGCAATCTCGTAAGCTGCAAAGTGCCCTTGCGTAGCTGTGTCAAGTCAAACCTCAGTAAGGCCGAGGATTTACGCTCCTCTCCCTTGCCGCTGAAGAAGATTTAAGAACCAAAAGTGCACAACAACCGACGACCACTGTAGTAGACAAAAAATCGAAGCTTATACACTCTCGACCTCGACGAGGGAGGAATTCGCATTAGGGTTTGCACTAGAATCGGAACATATGGGTTTGCTTAAATGAAAAGAAGAAGAAGACGCGAGTCATCGCGCATACAGGGCAGCTTATCAGAAGCTGTGCCAGAAGTATCATACTCGCCACACGAAGCGGGTGCACATACAAGGCAGCTCGTCAGAGGCGGCAGCTTATCAGAGGCTGTAGCAACAAGGTAGCTCATCAGAAGCTGTACCATCACCAGTCCTCCTAAACAAACTTCGAGACAAAATGATACCATGAGGATACTAAGAAAGAAGAATAGTGGACAAGTCCGCTGCAAGGTGTAGACAAACAGAAAATATGAAAGTCTGCTAAAGGACAAATAATACGTCCACTATTATTATAATAAAAAGGAAAAGGGAAATAGTAAAACGCAACCGGTAAGATTGATTGTGGGTAAAAGTGCAACAGCTGTTTTTTTTATTTTCTTTGTCATGGGTATACTGCAAAGAGGCTGCCCATGTTTCCAAAATGTAAACATGCAGGTAAACCATACCGGCCTTTCCAATGTACATCATTGCTCACTGTGAGAGATTTTAAATATTTTTATGATTCCTTTTATAAAATTTCAGATGAAATTACTCAGGATAATTTTATATTAAAATACTGTAGTGTTTCTGATCCTAAGAGTGCCAGAAAACGGAAAGAAGAAAAAACAAACCAAAATCCATGTCGGTAACCTACCATGTTAAAAGAAAAGATGGGTTAATGGTTACTGTATGCAAACAGAGTTTTATGAATATTCTGGCGGTGAAAAAGAACAGGATTTTAAATGTTCTCAAACGTTATATGGAAAATAATAAGATGCCCAAAGAACGTCGCGGCGGAGACCGATTAAAGGGAACAAATGACAATAAACGAGCGACTATTAAAAATTTTGTAGTCACTAAACTGCACCGAATCTCATTACTGCCGCTCGAAGACTTTTCAGAGATTTTACTTACCGGTAGAATTAAATATAAGGAAAATTTGGGAGTTTTACATACTTTTTTATAAGAAAATATAAAGTTGGTTTTGGTGCTCCAAAAACTGACTCGTGTTCCATGTGTCTTCAATTTAAAGAACAGTAAAAGAAAGCATCAGATATTCATACAAAAAATCAGTTAATGATTCAACAGCGAGTGCACAAAATGCGAGCAATTGCATTTTATGACCTTCTGGAAGAAAAGCAGGCTGATCCAGTGGCAGTAACGTTTAGCTTCGACTGTCAAAAAAATTTGGCTCTACCAAAAGTCCCATACCAGGAAGGAAGTTTGAAGGGGAAAATAAATCCATCTACAGTCAAGTCATACGTACGGACTGAATTGGATCATCAAAGAGGGTCCAATGAAATAGCTTTCGCCATTCACCATACCCTCACAACATATGAATCTAATAACCATACAAAAATCATTCGCTTATTTTGGGATGGCCGTGGGGCACAAAATAAAAACTCCACAGTCAATGGAATGTTACCCAATTAGTTATTAAATTTAAGTCCCCCAATCATAGAAAAGGTGGAAATGTTTTTTCTGGTAGTGGGACACTTCTATATTCCACCAGATAGACTCTTTGAGCAGATCGAGAAAGTCGTAAGCAAAATACTCGAAATTACGAGTCCAGAACAGTATGTTAAAATAATAGCAAACTGGGAAAAAGTTTATAAATTGGTAACTGATGTTCTGTTACGTGGCTGGAGATCTACAATCCAGAATATTATGAAACCATCTGCACAATGGCATTTTAAACTGCAAATGTCCAAACGAATTGTGATCTCAAAACCGTTGTGTAGTAAGAGGTGAAAGCTTCTATAGAAATGGCATTGGTACACATCAGTCGTTGCTAAAAAGAGGAAGAAAACTAGTAATAGAGCCAAGAGTAATAGAAAGTGGGTTACCATTAAAACCAGGCAAAAAGACCAGTATCAGTAAACTAATTGAAAAGCATTATGGACTTTCTTGGCAAGATAATGAAGAACTGTTATTTTTCAAGAAAAATTTCTGTTTAGAAGAGAATTTAGATTTTGACATTTGAAAATGTTGTTTTATAGGACTAGTTGTGTAACGCTCATGCTAATAGATTTCTTTTTTCAATAAAATACTTAGCAATATTGTTTGTATTTTCTTGATTTGCCATTTTTTAAACTTCAGTTTGTTGTCAAAACCCGACAAGTCACCGCCATTAGCATGCAAAACCCGACATGTCGAAATTATGATCTCAATTTAAAGTAAACTGGGCTGTAGTACACTACAACAAACATACATAGTAAGTTATTTGTGGTTTGCCTAAAACTCGTTTCAGTGGACTTGTCGGGTTTTGCATTTAGACGACTGAAATAAAGTGTTAACGTATTAAAAATGTGAACCAGTTGTAAAATGTATAATTGCAAAACTATTATTACCTAAATATTGTAAAATGTTATATTTGCAGACATGTGATTTCTTTGTTACTTAGTTTGTAATTTCTTATCTCAGCAAGTTGTTTTTGTAGCTAAGAAATTTTAGGATTAATAAAGACAGTATTGAACATTCAGTTGTTTTCTACTCACCGCACAAGGCTTTATATAAAACTTAAAGGCCTATGAGACTGTAGTTCCAGCATTACCCCACCTCAAAGATTAAATCTAAAAAGTTAATCTCACCGAAACAACCTTTCGGACCAAGTCCTGAAGATTGTTCAATGCCTCAAAAACATTTTTTTGCTCAATACATTTTGTTGGTGGTATATATGTATTTGTATCTTTGCTCCTTGCACCTCTCCAACTCATGCCCAAAGGCCTCCGACTGTAAGTCAGTCACAAGATCTTTAGAAGACTATTTACTTAGTTGTAAAATCTCCATCTCTATCATTTATTTCTGCGTTAGAAAAAAGTCAAACACTAAATGAACAATGACATATTAATCAATACATGACTGCTTAACTTTCTCCATTGCATAACGAAGATTGTACAACGTGGCAGTTGCTTGGACACTTAACATCCGAAAAGATTAAGTTAAATAGCCCATTCTATTGCTGGATTAACTTAAAATTGATCTAAATAATTCTACATAATTACCATAAATATGTACTGGACAATATTGATTTGTTTGTAACTACTTGAATGAGTTCTTGTCCCATAAAATTAGTCAAAAGGCGTGACAAACACTAAGCTCATATTAAAGATTTTCACAGAATTTGAAATATTTAGTGACATTCACCACTACAATTGTTTTTATTAACTTTTTATAATATTTATAGCTGCACAAGGCAAGATTTACTGAATCATATTACAAAAGTTTTAGAAATGCCACTTCTAAAATCAACGATAATTAATTTCAAGTTACACTAACTATAATAAGTATATTCATGGCAGTCAATCGAGTAAAACTGAAGTTTTTAACAAATTGGCATCTTTATTGATTTATAGATGTCGAGGTTCTTTAATTGAGGCAGTGATATCGATACAATCTAGCAAACATTATGAATTATTTAACATTTTGCGATATTAATAAACAGTGAAATACGATTTTTGTTAAACACTCTGTAATAACATGAAAATCCTGAGCTATGAAAAACAAGATAGTTAATAACCTAGAAGATGTGAGATAAATGTTATTTTAGAAATAGTATGAATGTGAAATACGATCAGTTTCCGAAACAAACACCAAAATTAGTTCTACATGTTCTATTGGTTTCATAATGATCCAGGACAGAAATATGCATGCTTTCCTAAGAAAAACATTTATAGTTTAGAACAATAGCAATTAGCCACTGTCCTAAATATTTTCGAAACCAAATAGTACAAGAAATAAGCTGTGAGAAGTTAGATTTTCTCCATGAGAAGTTTTGCGATTTTTAAAAAGAAAAAGCTAGGCAGCATAAAACAAAAACGTTATTGTAAAAACTTAAAAATTGAGAAATCGATGAAGGACATCAAAAGCAATTAATTGAACTATTCGATATAGAACGAAAAGTTATTAAAGTTTGCACATTAAGAGTTCTCTTCTACTGTTTCGCAGTAATGAAACTTTAAAGACAGAAAGTTAATTTCCGAGGGTGGTTTTACGATACGGTGCTTAGAATATCCAAAACTGATTTTAAAATCATTGTCATCGCTTACTTATTCCCTAAGATTATGACTTGGCAGTTATATTACACGCTTGATAGGATTCCAGTGTAGCCTTGCGTTTAATACTTTTTATAATGATGATGGTGTTGAAAATACAGAAATATTTTCACATGAATTTTTTGTCAGGAAATATCTAGGGCATTGTTATAATTTATAATTGATGTCTTCAAATGGAATATGAAACTCAACAAATGGGAAATCCACAGAATGAAATCAGCAAAATGTAGTAAAATAAACTTGTTTTTTTGTGAAGTTACTTTAATTTTCATTATTTTACTTTACCGGAATCTTAAAAATTGCCAAGAAAGAATGTACGAACAAAATCAAGAGAATCCAATTCCGTTTTTTTTCTCTCTAGAAACAAAGGAAAAACTGGTAAGATATTTTTCCTTGGAATTTTTATAAAGCTGCTATTAGGTACCCTACGGAATAAAAAGAATTGACAAAATGAAGCAATCTGCTAGAATGATATATTTTCAGTTATTACTGTCGAAAAAAGAAAAATGTTTTCAGTGTTTTCAGTCGGAAATGTACGTTAAAAGAGCGGATTAAACAACTTGATCGAATGGCACTTTCTTTCTATTTATCAAACTTTTTCTTGTTACTAAAGGGCTGGTTACTCCTGTTCCTTTTCTTTTAGGCCGACAGAGAATTACGGTCTTTGTATTTTCCCGAAATTCCTTACTAGTTCTGCGTTTCTCAAACAACAGAAAAACTTGATTATTTATCTCTAAAAATTAAAACTCAAGATCCTTACATAAAAGAGGATTTTTTCTTTTGTTTGGTAATTATCATTTTCACGGATTAAATGTGTTTACTATTCAGCCCAGCACATTATTTAAATTTGTCCCTCATGACGTGGGTACGACATGCGTTGTAAACAACCCTATCTCAATTCCAATTATTCGCTAATTTACTCATTTCTGCTAATGAACCTGGTCGAAAGATACTTTGACAGTCTTGTAATTTACATATCCCATGGTAATTTATAGCGATTTTGTACAGCTTTTGCTTTGCTCTAGTTTATCAGTATTGTGTTTTTTGTCTTAGAGATTTTCCAATTTCCTAATTATTGCACATTTTATCTTAGAAAGCGTTATTTATGTAGAGCACTCATTTAATTATCAGTCTGGTATTTTGTAATAAAAATCACCATTAAGATTGAATTAATGAATTAAATTTTCAAACTAATATTTCTTATTTTCATTCTAGTGTCAAAAAATAATGGGATGTGTCACCACCTTTTACATGAAAATATAGGTGACAGAGTTTCTAAACGCGTTTTATTATGCGGGGTTTGTAACCATTAAAGAAGATGACTGTGATTTATTATTGTTTAATTTAATTGCAGAGTAACCTCCATATTGTGACGTATAAAATTTATTACACACTTTACGAAAGCAACGTTATGTACCTACTAACGTAACATGTTATTGCAATGAAAAATACATCAAAAACCCTTTAAATTTATCTTGGTATACACACATCTACGGAAGTACCTATACATTTGATATTATACCCTATAATGCGATACAGAAGAGATTTTTATAACAAAATGATTTCGTGTGAGTATAAAAAGGGTTTTTTCTAGATATTTTTAATCACTTCTACTGCTTCATGTTCCAAAGCAACACAACTGATATATCGGATCGCGTCCTGTTGTTAAATTAAATATCTTCAACTGTGATTAAGGTAGGAGAAGGAAATTCCACAGTTTTTTAACCAAAAGATCAGGAAACGTTATGGTGAAGTTTCATTTTCTAATATTAAAAATCAACGTTATAAATTTTCAGGTTTGATAGTTCAAAAACATTAAATATCTCGACAGTATTGTAATGCACAGAGATTATCATATCTTCCAGCTACGGTTCATTAGCCAATAACGTGTTCGACTTTATCGTCAATTTATACCAACATTTTGGCTAGATCCAACAAAGATAAAAGATACTCCAAGATAAGTTAATTTTTGACACTGAAAAGCGTTTTGCTGATCGTCGGAACATGTACAGAGTTGTCTTTTCTTAATTAGTAAGTGGCTTTGATTTATGCGCGACCTGCCAAACCAAGGAACTGCCTAACTTTGTGCATTTTTGGGTACTGGGAAATGTGCTATAGCAATTTCAATCTTTTTACCCCTATGACCTACAAGGGAAACTGATTTTACCCCTCTTTAAAATGTTATCCAAGAAAACAATACATGTAATTACAAATAGTCTTTATTAATCATGTTCTTACAATTTTAATGTAGGTAAGTACTTTATAAGTAATTAAGATTTAATTCTAAATAAAGATTAATCTTGAAACTGTGTGAAGGTTGGTATTGAGACGGTTTCTGGTCTTTATTTTTAGTATTACTAAAGTTGAAAAACCACTCTGACATCTATAAGTGGTAGCAAATGGTATTAACATTCTTAGAGCTCTGTCAGCTATAATAGGATTTCAGTACCAACTTTTCGCCAAAATGTACCGCAGTCATAATTTTGAAATTCCACTTTGAAAGTGGTACGAGAAATTCTACTTTGGCTGCAACATCTTCGTCTCTAAAAATTTCATCATCAGTACAAAATGGTCTTAATATCCAAGAGTTGGTCTAACGAGTATTCATGTCCGGGAAATATTGCTTCAGTGAGTCCATTACTGCAGATACATGTTGAACTACGGAACTTTTAAATGTGATTTTTTCAGGTTCGTCATTTACCAATTGCTCACACAGTTGTAGTAACATCGACACATCGCCAACTTGAACTCTGCGTTGGTAATGTTCCAATTTACGCACAAAACTTGCAACTTTATCCTGCGGTGTCAAGATATTCGTCATATTTTCTTGTAATAGATATTGAGACTGTTAATTTCACTGAAAAAATCAGCAAGATAAGCCAGCATTTTGACAAATGTCTTATTTTTTATTTTTGAGTAAAACTCTTTTTTTTTTCTGTGTTCTCTGATTTTTAAAAAACAATCCTATTTCTTCACGAAGCTCATAAACCCTGTTTAAAACTTACCCTCTTGACAACCAGCGTACCTCTGTGTGGTACAAAAGAGCATTAAATTTGGCACCAACTTCATTGCATAAAACTTTGAATAATCTGGAATTCGTAGCGCTGCCACTAATATGATTCACAATTTTTACTACGTAACTCAGCGTGTTTACTAAATCTGGAGAAAGGGTTTTAACAGCCAAAGCGTAGCGGTGTATCAGACAATGATAAGATAACACTTGAGGTGCAACTTGTATTACGAGTGCTTGAAATCCATAATGAATACCCATCGTCTGTACAAACGCCAACCAAGTTTAACCAGTCCAGTTCGTTTTCCTCAATAAACAGTTTTAGCGTTTCGAATACGTTTTTGCCATGAGTAGTGATGGGAAAAGACTTGCAGAACAAGTACGAGGGTGGTCTGAAAAGTTTCCGACCTCAACGTGAAGATGGCAGCACTCGTAAATAAAAGCTACTGAATTTCGTTGTTCATCTGTTGACAGTTACTCACCAAAGTTTTAGCCATTTTGGACGCGCAGTTTTTATGTAACAGTCATTTGAGTGAGTTGATGTGAGTTTTTTTGTGAAAATGGACAAAATCGAGTATCGAGCTGTCATTAAATATTTGTTTTTGAAAGGCAATACGCCTTCGCAAATAAAAGATGAGTTGGATTCTGTGTATGGAGACTCTGCACCATCATTTACCACAGTGAAATTTTGGGCTGCTGAATTTAAACGTGGCCGTAAGAGCTTGGGAGACGATGAACGTTCGGGACCTCCAAAAACTGCAACTACCGACGAAAACATCGCCAAAGTTCACCAAATGGTGCTAGACGACCGCCGAATTAAAGTGAGAGAGATAGCAGAGGTTATGAACATGTCAAAAGAACGTGTTTGTCACATATTAAATCAACATTTAGGCATGAGAAAGCTGTCCGCGCGTTGGGTGCCGCGTTTGCTCACGTTAGACCAAAAACGTGTTCGAATGAATATCTCCAACGCTCTTTTGGCGCAGTTTAGGCGAAATAAATCCGAGTTTTGGCGCCGATTAATTACTGTAGATGAAACTTGGATACACCATTATACGTCCGAAACAGAAATACAGTCCAAACAGTGGACTGCAAAGGGGGAACCGGCTCCGAAAAAAGCAAAAACTGTTTTTTCGGCTGGGAAAGTGATGGCGACTGTTTTTTGGGATAGTCATGGAGTTATTTTAATCGATTATCTTCAAAGAGGAGAAACCATTACAGGAGCATACTATGCATCATTACTTGACAAGCTGAAGGCAGAACTTGCGAAAAAACGGCCACATTTGCAGAAAAAGAAAATCCTGTTTCACCAAAACGACGCACCGTCTCACACCTCAGCGGTTGCCATGGCGAAAATCCACGAATTACGGTTTGAACTGCTTGACCATCCGCCTTACTCACCAGATCTAGCCCCAAGCGACTTCTTTCTGTTCCCTCATCTAAAAATTGCGCTCGGAGGACAAAGATTTTCGTCAAATGAAGAGGCAATCACCTTATTTTGCAGAAACAAATGCCGAGTACTATCTGGACGGGTTACAGAGATGGGAGCATCGCTGGCAGAAGTGTGTAGAGTTACAAGGAGACTATGTTGAAAAATAAAAAAAAAATTTCAGAAAAAATGTCTTGTATCTTTGTTAGGTCGTAAACTTTTCAGACCACCCTGGTATTCCTCTTTTAGGTGGTCATCTTGAATGTACCGAGCAAATACCAGTAATTGTGAACACGAAGCTACTTCGGTTGACTCGTCCAATTGCAGCGCAAACATAGAACTTTCTTTAATTTTAGAAATAACAATTGCCAAAATGTCGTTACTTAACTTTAAAATACGACTTTGAACTGTTGTATTGCAAAGTTAAATTTGTTTAATCTTAGCCACATGTTGCTCACCAAGAACGAGCGACACTGCATCACACAAACAAGGTTTGATGAGATCCTCTCCTATAGTGTGGAGTTTTTTGTTCATAGCAATGCGATAAGAAATTTGATATAAAGCTTGAAGACACCATTCGTTTGCCTTTTGTACATTTCTTGTGAAATCGAGTCGCGAAGACTTCAGAACACTCTCTTTTCTCTTAAAAAAAGTCTATATTTTTACCTGCGAACTCTTTACGAACTTTCTCGAAATGTTCATTTAATTTGCTCCGTTTCATGCTCTTTGCACTAAGAATTTTACTACATATAACACTCTGAGGCTTTTCTATATTCCTGTCTATAAGATTCGTGAAACCCCATTGTAGAAATGCTTCTTTGTACGAGCTCTTTCTTCCGGATGTAGAAGCCGTGGCACCTAAAGCAATCGTAAAACACTTTTATGAAATGTACGGATAATGGAAAAACACATTAAATAATCTACCTATCTACTCGTAGCAATATTGAAAAAGCACATCAAACCAAGTGATAATTATAATTTTTGGTGCTTACCTACAAATACATAGATATATTTTATAGAACGGGAGTAGAATCTTGTTTTTAAAACAGTTTGATACTAAGTAGGTAGGTATACAACGTAAAACAAACGAAAGGCGGGCGTTTGTGTTCGAGTTAACTCGGACTAAGTCACCCGGATGGCGATGCCTGAAAGCGGGTATGGCGCGGCAATTGCTAGAAAGGGATAGAACACAGTGATCGCGTCTCGTTTTATGAATTGCATGCACCGATAACCGAACCGATGGTGGGCAGGCGACGATTGGCGATAGGAGTGTCGCTTCTTTGCGTAGTAATAGGTGCTATTCTTTGTTATTAGGTACCACCCTTATTACCCCCACGGGAGTAATTACTCCCAGGTTCGGAACCGCTGGTATAGGTTGTACCGATCCGTTTGTTATACCCTAAGTACAAAATATCGTTGATAAGGAACAGGCATTTTTCCAAATTCAAACAGACACTGTGCTTTGCTATAGAATTATCACTTCTTCCAATTTCCGCTCTCATCGTCTTCTGTAGTAATTGACGGTATTAAAATGTCTTCCAGGTAGACCACCATTTTGTTGAATCTTAGGTCGCCCAAATATTATCCACCGCTCTTTGGAATACATAAGAGAAATTAGTAAGCCCAAACGGCACTCTTAGATATTAATTTACCCTCGGGTGTTATAAACGCCGTAAAAGAAATCGACTTCTCTGATAACTTGATTTTGTGATATCCAGATTTAAAATCCAATATACACTCTTCTCAAAATTAGGAGAACACTTGAAATTTTGCGAAAAATGAATGTTTTTCAAACCCAAATGGATGGTGATACGAGAACTAGGTCTGTGCGTGTTTGGTGAGAAATGCCCCCACCCTCCTCCCCCCACACACACCAGTATACCGCCTCCGCCAAATGATTTTGTTTCTTACACATTTGCTTGCTCCTATTCGACGATCATTGCCGCAAAGAAGAAATCTAGACTCGTCCGTAAACAAAACTTTTGCCTATTGTGCGTCAGTCCAATCACTACACATGTCAACATATTGACGTCCTGCATTGCGATGATTTTCGTTCAAGCAAGGAACTTGAACACGAGCTCTAGATCTTAAGTCAGCTTTATATAATCGACAACGAACGATATGTGCACTGATTGCATTATTCCAGGCATGTCTTGCAAATTCGTTTGTAAGCTGTCTACCTGTAATTGCAGGATTTCTGATGGCAGATCTCACGTTCTCACGATCAGTTCTTTCTGATGTTATCCTCAGACGACCTTGCCTACTTCGCCTCGTAAATGCTCCAGTCTCCGACAATCGAGCCCACGTTCGATTTACAACCGAAACACTACATTGTACAAGCTGGGCGACATACGGTTGACTAAAACTTTCTTGCAAAACAGCAATAATTTACGCAGCGATTGTCTCTGGCACTCGTTCACAAAGTCTATCATATAAAGGGTTTTCCAATAAGAGGTGTTATTTTGAATAGCCCGCTATTTCGGTAGATGTCACTTTTGAAGCTATCATTTTTTGACATTTGACAAGTAGAAACTACGCCATTAATAAATATGGAACGATACACGCTTCAACAACGCATTGAAATTATTAAAATTCACTATAAAAATGGTGAAAATTTGGCAGAGACGGTTCGTAAAACTCGAACATTTTTGGGTCACCGTGAAGCACCTTGTCGGACCGCAATACAGAAATTGGTGAAAAAAATCGAGCTCTTGGGACAAGTTAGTGATGTGAAGAATAAAACCCGTGCACGTCGCTCAAGAACAGCCGAGAATATTGCTGTTGTAGCCGAAAGTGTTAAAGAAAACCCAGGTTTGTCCATTCCTCGTCGTTCTTTGGAATTAGCCATTCCACAAACGTCATTACACCGTATTTTGCATAAAGATTTTTTATGTCTTAAGGCTTATAAAGTCCAGTTAACACAAGAACTCAAGCCGGCCGATCATCAACAACGTCGTGTCTTTGCTGATTGGGTCGTTGAAATGCATGAAAATGATCCAGAATTCCATCGAAAAATCATCTTGAGTGATGAGGCCCATTTCCACCTCGGTGGCTTCGTCAACAAGCAAAATTGTCGGATCTGGGGCTCAGAAAATCCAAGAGTTATTGTTGAAAAGTCTCTCTATCCTCAACGTGTGACTGTTTGGTGCGGTTTATGGTCCGGCGGAGTCATTGGACCTTACTTTTTCGAAAATGAGGCTGGAGCAACAGTTACGGTGACTGGATTGCGCTATCGAGAGATGATTAACGATTTTTTATGGCCGGAATTGGATGGTATTGATCTGGACAACGTTTACTTTCAACAAGACGGCGCTACGTGCCACACAAGCAACGAAACCATTGATCTTTTACGGAAAAAGTTTCCGGACCGTGTTATCTCTCGAAGAGGTGATCACAATTGGCCACCGAGATCTTGTGATTTAACACCTTGCGACTTCATTCTTTGGGACCACGTGAAAGAGAAGGTCTACGCCAACAGCCCAGCGTCGATTCAAGACCTCAAAGATGGAATTCGTGAGGCTATCGAGGACATAGGGCAGCCACTTTGCGATTTGGTTATGGAAAATTTCATGAAAAGGATATCGTCCTGTAAGCGTGGTCGTGGTGGTCATTTGCCTGATGTTATGTTCCACTATTAACGGCATACCTTCCTCTTTATAATGAAATAAACATCCGATCATTTATATTAAAAAATGGCACTTTTCTTTGAATATCAAAATAACACCTCTTATTGGAAAACCCTTTATCAAAATTGTCAAAAGTGCACTTTTCTTCCAATGCGTATATCTTTGTTACAAATCACACAATTTTAAACTTTTTATTACTTAAATCAAAAACATATGTTCAAACTTTGCAACTATGATGTTCGTATAACCAAGAAAAAATTAATTTGATGGGTGTTGCGTTTTAAATTGAAACAATTTTAAACATTTTTGCACCTTTGCGGTCTAGCGACATTTACGCGCTCTACGTAAAGATTTTCAATTTTGAATGACAGCATTCCAAAGTAGAAATTTTAACGTTTGGGAAACGATTTTGAATCATGTTGTTCCGATGAAAACTGGTGAAAATATTTGGGTTTGAAAAACACTCATTTTTCGCTAAATTTCAAGTGTTCCCCTAATTTTGTTGAGGAGTTTAGAAAAGTATTTTTGGCCAGAGAGGCAATCAATGAGGTCTTCAATAAACGATAAGGAATAATTCTCTTTGACACTGTGTTTATTTAAAATTCTGTAGTTCACAAAGGTCATATAATACCATTTTCTAATAATGCAGTAATCAGTTTTCGCTGTCAGTCGCTGCCTATAAAGGTATCGAATTTTATATCAATTTCTGTGCCCCTTTTCTATGATATTTTATATTTGTCTGTGCACGTTTCTATTTTCTAATTCGCGTTGCATCTGATGCCACGGAGTGTGAAACACAGAAAGGTAGTTCAGATCCTATGCGCGAACACCTTACAGTATTTGCGAATGATCAATAAATCTTAACCAAACAGTATATTAACTTTTTCACCATGGTGTACATAATTAGGAAATATTAACTACCAAAATCTACAAAACATCTATCCAGGAAGCCGCCAATTTTGATATTTTTGTGAAACTTATTTACTCCACGTTGATTTGGCACCATAAGCACTTGTTTTTTTAGATTCTATTCTTAGAGGTTTGTGGTAAATCAAATAGTTTTTTATTTGTCTTACAATTTGCTCGATGGAATATCTCTTTTTTCTACAGTAGTTGCAATGCCAAACGTTATGCTGATGTTTGATATTTAATAAACAGTGAGCTTGTTTATGACCTGAATTATATGTCATCTACAACTTAAAATGGTATTCTTACCTTGCCGCTTAGGATTTTCTGTCATGCATTTACCCTACTTGAAAGTCTCTGGATAGGCAAGATTTTGCTCATACCTCTCACTAGCTCGTGGAACTTCGGCTGAGGGTTCGAAAGATTTTAAATCAGCGATCAATTCAAATCAAGGATCAGTAATATTTTAACATGTGTACTTTGATTTGCTAGGCCACCAAAAATAAGATTGACTTCATCTGATCTGCTTAAATTCAAATTTATTTTTCAAATAAGAGTCAGTTTTTCGAAGCAATATTCAAATAGACTTTCGTTTGATCGGACCACAGAGCAAGCATGTCTACCATGAGACTGTGCAGATCTCTATACGATGGGAAAGTACTGAGTAATAATATAAAAAAACCTGGTGTGCTTAGAATTCACTAACCAGATTCGAAATAAATAGGACACTTCCGATACGATTTCTAGCAGTTTAGTTACGTCATAAGATACACAAATGGTAACATCACCATGAGGTAGAGATCGATTAATATTGACCAAAAACTTGGCCTGCTTTCCCTCACTCCGCAGACCACTCAAAAGTTGAGTGTTTGATGCTGCTTATTCACGTCATGTGATTTAGTACAAAAATGAAAAAAACGTTAAACTATAGCTGACATCTTCCTCAATAGCAACCAAAAATCGTACCAGCAGTCACCTATGTACTCGACGAGGGAATTTTAGGCACATCAGATTTTTTAAGATGTCATTTGGTGTGGTCTTACTTCAAACACAATTTTTGTTCACTACAGTAGTACAACTATTTGAACTGCTTTTATGTTTTTCGTTTCCCTATGGCATTTATACTTACTTACAGTTAGTACACGTCTCACTCAGTAATTCACTGATAGTCTCATCCCACTTCTGATGTCAACGTATTCTCTAAATTAATTCACCTAAACACAACGCATAAACTAATTTATTAAACAAATAACATTCCTTTGCAGCTAGAACAGAATGAATGAATGATATGTGTGTTTAGATTGACACTAATAGAAAGAACTAAAAGGTAAACTTTTGTTGTTCATTTTTAGTATTCAACTGTTCAGTTGTTTTTATCAGTAAATGATTTTCCTTCTAAACACTCATTTTTTACTACTATGACTGTAAGTGACCAAAGTTTGAGATCAATATCTGCTATCTGTCAGAAGGTATTAACTGTTAAACAGCACTCGTTCTTTTATAGCCACCCGCTATTTTGTTTTCTTGAGCAATTTCACAGTTCTTAACCTTTCGTTTCGATGTCGCTTTGACATTTAATAAAATAACTGCGGCATTAAAACTAGTACTATGTTGCAATTTACATAGTTATTGGTATTTGCATAGCATATAAAAGAAACGGAAACTGTCAGACATGACTGGCAAAACCTTAAATTTGTAATGAATATTTTTAGTTTGTTTAGATTAGTTAAAACTACTTCTTGTACTTCGTTGAGAAAAGTTTGATATTACGTTGAGGTTTGTGTTTATGAAAGGATAACATGAAAGAAGATCAGCTAAAGCCGTGTTTGTAGTTTCATTCTTCAAATCAGTTGTTTCTGTTAGCAATAACTGGTTGCCAAAATTGTCATTGTACTGGAAAACAAGAAAAGCAAAATACCAAGTTAATTCTGTACTTAATTATATATTTTTTATATTGTTTTAAATTAACAAGTAGGCCATAGCCTATCAATATTGCCTTCGTTGCAGTTCTCATTGTGAAATATTAAGAGACTTTCTGTGTTCTCTTCTAGAATAATCTAGTGGGACCAAACAAGAAGAAACTTTTAATTAATCTTGTGGGACCCCAGGCTTCTACTACTTTAAGTTCCGCCAACCTTGGGTATGCCTTTTAGATCCTACTATTAAAATTTATTTATACTTATCTTTATGCAATTAATTTGAAATCCCTCTGATAATTTGAATTTGCCAGGGTCTTTTTTCGTTTCCAGACAACGTGGTGCAACCAAAAGTTAAAATTAGCCGCCTAGCAATTAAATCAAACCGTTTTTATTTCAACTGCAAAATTTCAACTAGAAAATTAATTATATTACGTTTTTAGTTTAACAAGCCATGTTGCATACTAGCTTTCGGGTGATGAGTTATATTCCCACGGAGATTTCACCTACACTCCTTTTGTGTATGCTTTGATCCATTAGTTGCTAAAATTTAAATTTAAATGTGCATAACTAAAACAAAATCAATCCAGTTAAAATTAAAAGCATTAAAAATACCTATGTAATTACATAATAATGATAATAGCAATGATAATAATAAAGAAGAACTGCTCAATATAGAGGTAATGCTAACAAAATTGATAATAATTAAAAAAATAAAGAGATAATTAAGACAAAAGAAAGAGCTAAAACTCTAATGCAATATCGTTCCACTTACCTCGAAATCTTCAAGACCATTTATTAAGTGAATTTAGTATTAATATTTACTAAGGTGGTTAGAAAATTTTAATGTCCGAAAGCTTCTTAGAGAGCAGATTATATAAACGTGAAGCTAGAAAACTCACAGATCTACTTCCTATTGTTTTCTGCTCTTTAATACTTCTAGTGTTATATGAGTGGTTGATAAATAATTTAGGTTCTTTGTAGCTATTAATTTTCTTTCTTTAATATACGTATAAATTCTTGACAGTGTGCAACTGAGCTTCTCTGTATAATAGTTTTTCAGTAGAGTGACAACATGGTATACTAAAAATAATTTTTACAAGTATATTCTGGAAAGGTTTTATAAATTTATCAAGTCCATTCTATCCTATTAGCAAAACATTATTGCTGACTGAACTAGCGTGTAATAACGGCTTTTTTTGTAAGCTCATCCTATTGACAATCCTATTTCATGTGTGAGTCTATTATTCCAAAATAATTGGAGATTTTACGAAGTTCGATCTCCATATCAGAATCTTTTATGGGGATGGGCATGTAGGTTTTTGGGGTGCAAAGGAAAAGGTACAACTTTAGTTTTCTCCGCGTTCAGAGTAAGTGAAGGGCTCCATGCAAAAATTCCCTAAATGACATTTTTGTAGTTTTGAGATAAACAATTGTCAAAGTTTGAAAGTCCCACTGCATTGAAATAAACTTATGCTACATTGTGTCATGAATATATGCAATCTACCTTTTGTACGTGTATAAGTAGAATTCAGAAAAAATGGCTACATTTCCAAAAGAAGAAGGAAGTATTTTGTACTTAGTGACTTTTTGTAAGAAAACTGCAGAATTTTTCTTAATTTTTTGTAACTCAAAAGTAAATATTAAATTAAATATACTTATGTACTTATAATAAGTAACTTCAAAAAATAAATGTTTTAACAAAATAAATGAAAATAAAGGTATTGATTTCACTCAAAATCCCCTGTTTCTGCGTTTGCATCATCTTCGATCTTATTATCTACTTCACTAGATTCTTCATCAAGGAGCTTATAAAATTCTCTGTTTTCTTCTACTTCTATGTGCCCCAGAAGAAACTTAATATTTTCCAATTTTTCTTGTTTCAATTTGATAAATCTTTTACAAGCCTCTTCAAGGAATAAGACATTAAAAATGATTCTGAGGCGTCCAGCTTTATACAATGAAAAAACAGTAGAGTATTCTTTTGTCATAGTCTCTCTCATAATAGGTTTGCTTGAACTTGAAAACTTCACTGACCGACATTTTGAAATTCCTGGAATAGCTTTAATTTTGCTGGAATATGCTTTTTTATAGTCCTTTACTTTTAAAACTGTATATTCCTTGCTGATATCGCTGAATTTAGTCAAGAGAGTATGTTGCAAGAATACTACCTCGAATGGGTTCTTGCTTCTAGAGTCTATAATCATCTTGATGTATAAATCAAAAGTATCGATTTTCCCTTTTTTGAGTCTCTTTTTCTCTATTGCGGCAAAGCTCTTGCCTATAGGCATCATCGAAAGTCCCGGTATAGGATAATAAATTAGGATTTCTTCGAAAATGTTTGCCGTACATAAGGAATAATAATGTAATATTCTAAAGCTGTCAGTACCTCGTTGGGTCCTTTATGTGCAAAGTTTTCAGTGAATAAAAACATAGTTGCTTGATTGGAGAGTACATTGTTGATACCAAGATTGTGCAACCACAGCTGCCTCTTGTAATACTCCTCACTTATATTGGTAACTGAAAATGGCAAATTTTTCTCAAAATCAAAGCAGATTACCAACTCATTATTATCAGGATTCTCTTTCTTTGATTTTAGAAGGTCAAGAAATACTTGAGCACGTCTAGGATGAAGTTCTTTCGACGTAGTGAGTTCCTTTATCAAGGCATCATCTTTTTTCAATTTAGCTGAATTTAAATCTGCATTATTTTTTGCACAATATGTGCAGATGTCTTTGCGAGGGTGGGCAAAAGAGAAGTTGTAATCTTCAGTAAAAATTCTGTAGAATATCGCATATTTCACTTGGGAATCAGGATGCCGTTTATTGTATTCTTTAGGAAGGAAACTTATAAACATGTTGGATGCTCGATATCTTTTATACCGGTTTTCAGTCCTGCTGTAATGAGATTCTGTAGCCGGCATGTTTTTCAGAAAATCGTGAACCAGAGCAATGGTTTCTTCGGGTATACGGTTCTAGTGTTTGCCCCTGTAATCTCTAACATCAGTAACATTCAGCTTCAGAATTTTCTTTGTAAGTCTGTCACGTTTTATGCCATGAATAGCAAGAAACATATTTTGGCAAACTTTTACTTTCTTATTTCCGATAGTTACATTATATTCGAAAACCTTTCTAGACGCTCTTACTTTATTGATACGTCTTCTAGTAGGTTTCGAGCGAATACAACCGCGGAGGTACAAACTTTGTTCGGGGTGGTTCAGCATATTTTTGTTAAAATTTTTAAATACATGCTCATACTATGCATCTGAAATCTTTTCATGACATTTACATCTACATGATGTCGGCTTTTTTGGCATTTTCTTGGACATTCTACTATGCATTTTTTTTTAATTTATCATCCACTGCTGTGGTTACAATTTTCGTTTTCGATTGATGTAGCTTTGTGCAAATATACTCTTAATGCATACACATTTATTGCAGGTATTCTTTATATACCTCCAGGTTTTTCAATTATTGATTATGAACTGTTTCTGGAAGTATTAGAGATAATCTACTTGCTACGCCCACTCTTCCCGTTGGTCGCTTCAATATACCTTCTTTCTTGAATAACCGTACTAACTGCCGAAAGTCTCACCTCTTAAAAAGGTTTTGCGATACATTGCAACTTCAATAATATAACAATGTATAAGATTTAGATGGCAAACTCCTGGATTTGGCATTTTCTAATCTAGAGTGTAACTTGATTACATCGAAAAATAAACCCCCATTTGTCGCTATTGATCCCTATCACTCAGCTCTTTCAATATGCGTTGGGATGTTTGGTGGTAATCTGAAGTATAATTTTCGCACAGCAGACTTTGCAAATCTTTACAATCAATTTTGTAATATTAACTGGATTCTACTAAGTTTTGGTCTTTCGTACAGGATACATTAAGCGATGATATCAGTAATTTCGCTAACCAAGAAATTGCAGACGCCTTTGCACACACATTCTCGAGCTTTTTCTTATTGCTCGACTGTATCCTCAGAGAGATGGCATCTTAGATATCCCATTCTTGCAATTTAATAATGTTACTGAAGATGATCTAATTAATTTGCTAGCCACATTTTCTAACAAACCAACAGCTGGATCTTATATCTAGTTATTTAGTTAGAGATTGTAGATCTAGACTTATGATCCTTATTGACTTATCTATTAAAACTTTCTCTTTTCCTGAAAGGTAAAAAAGAACTAGAATAACGCCTGTTCTTGAAAAAGGTGAAATGGTGCAGTGCTTATTAACTATCGACTGCAAAAGTGATTGAACAAATCTTATATGCACAAATATTCAATCATTTTAAGCCTTATATAAGCAACAACTAGCATGGTGTTGTAACTGGAAGGTCAACAGTTACCAATCTTGCTTGTTTTACGCAATTTCTTTGTGAAAACATCGATTGATGATATTAACACCGATTTTAGTAGAGAGTTTGATACTATATCTCACTTCATACTAATCCACAAACTCTTCAATTTTGGATTTTTTATTCTACTGTGAGCCTAATGTAGTCATATCTTACAGAATCAGCAGTTTATGTACAGTTTGAATTCATTGCCACATTTGGAGTCTTGCAAGGCTTGAACCTTAATCCTCTGCTGGTTGTTCTTTTCTTAGACGACCTTTAACCAAGTCTCAAATATCATGTTCTTGCTTAGTCTGATGATGTTGAAATCTTTAACTGTATACAGTCCTCTAAAGACTCTGCAAAGATCCAGAGGAATTTTGATACTCTTGCATCTTGGTGTTCAAACTTCAAGCTTACCTTAAGTGTTAAAAAATGTAACATACTTTTACGCGTATAGTACATGCTACTATCGTTGATTACAACATAGGAGGAACAAAGCTTCACTCTGTTTCATAAATAAAAGATCTTGGAATCAAAATTATGTTTTCAGAAACACATTGAAGAAGATTGGTCTTCTGTGTCCCAAATCCTAGGCTTTGTTATCAGAATGGTATAACTTTTTAGATATCCTTACCTACCCTATTTTATGGCCTCGTGAGAAGCCGCTTGGAATACGCATGCGTTATCTGGTATCCTTTTTACCAACCAAAACAATTGCCTATCAAACCCATACAAAGAAAGTTTTTCAAAATACCTTTCATTCAAGAAGACCGATGTTTTTCTAGATAGAAATTTTAATTATTGTCTCTTCTTAGGAGAACACAAATTTGAATCGCTTCTAAGAAGAAAATAAAAATGCAGCGCTGGATGTTTGGCAAAGTCAATCAATAACAAGATAGATTCCCCGGAGCTATTAGATCAGATTCTTCTGTTTGTGTCTAGGATCTGCCTGTTCATCTAAAGCTCCTGCAGCGAGAGGCAATGCCAAACTTAGGTCTCCCATCTGTCGCATTATTAAAAATGTCAACCAACTTATAGATGACATCTAGTTGTGCGATAATTCTTTATCTTTAGCATAGCTTTAGCTTTGTCACTGATGTATTACTAATTACATACTTTTCTCACACTTCAATTATCTCCATACATATTTAGTGCTATTTTATATTATTGTTTGCGTTATACTTAATTGTGTTTTTGTTGCTTATATTGTCAGCTTTTGTCCTGTCCTGTAAATAGATTTGTGTATCGTTTGGGCAATAAATTATTATTATTATTATTATTATTAGTAGTAGTATTAAAAAAGATCTAGTTAGATTTAAAACAAGACTGGTTCTAATTTTTAGTGTTTATCATTTTGCAGACCTGTTGGGTTCTGTTAGATAAATAAAACTTGAGCAGATCCTAGGCCATACCTCTTATTCCCACCCGTTTGGATTTTTCTAGTAATATTAGATGACTGATAGTGTCAAATGCTTTTGTCATGTTTTCTGTTTCCAGAATTCAAGCTGTCGTATATTTTTGTGATTAGTAGATAAATTACTTGTTCAATGGATTTCCCTACTTGAAATCCCTATTGATTAAGTGGAAAGATGTATTTCTCAAAGAAAGATGTTAATCTACTTTTAAATACTATAACTTTAGATGGGCCTATAATTACTCAGTTCATCTTCTTTTCCAGCTTTATAAATCGAGACGATAATGACTTTTTTTAGTAGACTAGAAAAAATCCTGGATTCAAGTATCAAATTGCATATAGAGAATCTCGGCGATGTTTTCTCATGCTTGGTTTTATTATGTCAAAATGTTCAATTCATCGTAGTTGTGTGTGAATGACTGGCTAAGATTTGTGTTATTTAGCTCGAATCTATAAACTTCATTGGATGTAAAGTTGTACTCTTAAACGTGCTGTGAATGTGAAAGAGAAGAGTCTTAATACTCAAATGTGACCCATTTAAACAGTTATCATAAAAACCAAGCAAGCAACTGGTCACCCCTGATTGTAGGCGTGCTAGTTACTCTAGAACGACAAAGTCTGCTACTAAAAGAACAATTTGGTAATTCTTCATTGGTGATTGAATGTAACTGTACTAATCTTGTGTAAGCTTCATTAATTTTCTTGTTAATATAGTAACTTCACGTCAGTCTCTTAATCATATACACTTCTAGATATCTTGCTGCCACATCGTGTTTAATCCAAAAAATTTGAACGAATAGGTTTCTACAGTACGCATTGTGAAAATCTTGACTTTTGTCTTGGAATCACTTAGATATCATTTCAACTGCAACATCTCTTTGCAGGTGATTTACGGAGGTAGTTGACGTGTTTATTCAATAGTACTGTGTCATCAATATGTACTATTTACAATCGTTGTGTAACACTATATATGTCAAGTAATAGAAGGTCTAGAACTAAACCTTGAGATACATATATTCTGTGAGACTGGGTTTGTAGAATTTCAGTATAGTAGAAAATGTTTGACTTTCCCAAAAAAATCTTATAATGAATTACAGATACAATAAATTTGTACAAAACCTGTGTGCCACACTAGATCGAAAACCTGTTATCAATGAATATCTATTGTTTGTTTTTAAAATTCAACTCACAAATGCGAAAAGCATTTAAGTAAATTTATGCAAACAACTCTACATTCAGCAGAAAGTATAATTTGTCCGTAGTACAGAAAAGCGTTAAAGTATGCCCACTTTTTCTCTGCGTAGATTTACCTAAGTATTATTCGCACTTGAATGGTATATGCTAAATATCTAAATATTCCCGAAATGATATAATCTGAATAGTAAACAGTTGCAAAGTAGTTTAGGGCAATAGACTCTTAGTGCAGAGATATATCTAAGTTTCTAATAAGAAATCTTCTGCACGATATCAGATTTTTTGTATATGAGACGTTAATAGAGATGCTAGTTGGCGGCTAAAGGAGAATCTTCACTGCGGAGCACCTGATTCGCTTTCCCTACTCTAGATTTGCTACTAGACAGCTAAGATTGTTTTTGTTCTTCTGAAAACTTATTTTGTGATGGAAACCATGTGCAGGAGATTATGATTAATAGATCAAGGCAGCATTTTTGCAAGGATTAGTAGTCCCTATGTGAATTTGCGCACAGAATTCTCAGTTAACAGTTTCAGCCATCTGAAACACAATATGTTAGACTATTTAAAATAAAATACTTTTGGAAGTCAGTTCGTATATAGCAATGATTTCACCAAGTTAACTTGCAATCAAAATCAGATCAAGACGCACAACACAAGCTAATAATTATTTTCTTTCCGAATCCATGTATTTTGGAATTCAAACCAATCACCTAATTTATTCAGACCAAATGAACAAAAAGATGGTAGCACTTCCTAAAACTGCTCTCACGTAATTGCTATTTTGATTACCGATTGAGACATAAACTACTGAGCGTCTTCGTAACTGATTTCTTAAAAATTGTTAAGTAATTGGAGATCTAACTGCAGCAGTTTCAAATATATTCCAGAAAACCACTCTGTATTGCATTAAAAAAACAGTCAATACAAAATAAAAGAAGAGTTTCTAAACATCCAAAAATCATTTTTACCTGTATATCTAAATTTACTAACTTTCCAAACAAATTATCGAATTGTTCTGTACACGTCCAAATAGGTTGACCTTGCATGGTAAATGATAAGCTTCGGGGTTTTGCATAATATGCAAATGGGGGAAGTTAGAGCTAGTTTATTATTCAAGAATGAAAATACACATTACTGTAAAATGAATCTAATACCCTAGACTCAAAGCAGTATTTTGTTTAAGTAATAAAGAATGTAATAGACCCTTTTTACTATTTGCGCATTATTTTAACGTGACAGTATGTAATAAACTAAAAGAATAATATGCAAATTCGTAGATATCATGCAAATCAAATTAATTCCCTAAATGAAAACGAACAAAGAAAAACTGAAACATGAAAACATGCAAACACCGTTTTTCGAAACTGCATTCTGCATGAGAAACTATAGCAATCAATAATTTCTCCAATGGGGAAGGCGCCCCAGTGCTCTATAAATAATAAAGTTTTGTTACATAGCAGCACCGCATTTTATTTCATTTAAAATGTCAACGTCTTTTCCTTTCCCCCTTAATACATAAATTCTGTTATAGTTATATGCCAGTGAACAACAATACCTTTGTGTGCAATCTTGACTGATATTACATTTCCACGAATTAGATAACAATGTACTTTTACAGTATAGCAGGCAATGGAGAATGCAGAAACTAATAATTATTTTTTTATGGGCGCCCGGTTTATGGCAATTTTATACAGCACACTGACTGTGTGTTGTTTCAATAGGAAGGGATTGCAGGAAGGAAATTTATGACGAAACAATAAGGAAGTGCTACACCAACAATATCAAAACAAAACGGTTATTTTTAGATATAATGCTATAGGTAAATAATAATGATATAAATAAAAATTATTTTTAGAATATTTTCATTATTCGACTTCAAACTGTTTGAAGTGAGTTTGTTAATTCATAACATAAGCACATTAAATTCTGTTTATTGCATTATATCAACAGAGAAACTGAATAGTATGGGAAGAATTCTGAATCTACTTTTAAGCTTCAAATAATCAAAAATTAAAGATTTATTTAATCAAAGTCAATATTTATATTCATCTTCTCTCACTTCAAAGAATTTTCTGAATTTATTCAAAACTACAAAAATGCTATCCATCTACTAAATAAATAAATTTTATAGCAACGAAAATAAATATTATGGCCAACGTTTAACATTAGCAAATTCTGGAAAAAGCGGAAATGGAACAAAGCACGTGTATTTTGGAGGGAAAACGTAATATTCCCAATTTAAAAAATCTAAGCAATTCAATTAATTTCCACTGATTAACTCACCATTTTCTTCATCGGCATTATCATCATTAACACGTCTATCCACGTTGATTTCACTAGCGCTGTCGAGGAGTTTACATTTTTCTAGCTGCACTTCCTTACTGTTAAACTTTATCATTGTGCCGGTACTACGTACAGTTTTTATTATTGCAGGGGTTTGCAGTAAAATATCAGGACCGCATTGACTCAAAAGTTGTGGGTGAAGCGTGCAATAAAATATTTAAAGGAAAAAAAAATTAAATTGAAACTATAACTTCTACTATAAAAGCTACGTAAAATGTGCACGTTCGTAAAACAAATGAATGTTACGTCATTGCGTCTATTCTATCCCGCAATTTCGCGACTACTGCGCCAGGATCACAGGGATGTCTTCTTACGGCTTCGCGGTTGCTATAGATACAGAAACAGACGATAACACAGGACCGGAATCGCAGCCAAAACGTGGGTGTGGGTGGTTACCGGACAAGACGGCGACATTCAGAAACGTCAATACTTATAGGTCATTGGGTGTTTTGGTTTTATATATCACACAGCCAAAACAAAACCGTTTCAGAGAAGTAGTCGTTAAACACGCCTTATCAGATTTATATGCAAATTTTTTACATTAAACGTAGATAAAGAAAAAGAATTTTGCAAAAAAATAGTGAGAACTGTTCAAGACACGAAGGTTGGCACTAAGGATATATTTATCTTTAACGACATGTGAAGCAGGTAAAAAATTGCAAGCACGTATACAGAAGTTGGAAGTTTAAATGGGGTAATCAATATATGTAGGCTTTTAAAGCAAAAAGCTAAAAATTCAAGGGGAAAAGTTCAAGGGGAAACGATGATAAAACTTCCAAGAATATTTTGTATTAACAAAGCCTTCCAGTGGATAATTTATAGAGGAAATCTAAATCTTAAGAGTATAACTTTATAGGCAAATGCTGTTGCCTGCTTAACTTTATGTACAAACTGAAAATACCTTTACGCTATGTCTATTATGCAGCATTTAAATTTTGATAAAAAGATACAGAGATATGTGAATTATTGGTGTACTGAATTCGTCTGTTTTGGGCAGAAGGCAGTCGACTACTTAGTAATATTTTATTTCTTAAATTAGCCTTTGCAATTGGCACCATAGAAACTTGTAAAAGGATTGAAATTATTCAATTTGATTCGAGAAACCTACATCAAGCAATGCAATAAATTGCGATTCGAGAAAACAATAACTGTCTTTATGTAGAATCGCGTTTTGATAAACAGAAATAAAGATATTTTGTTTTGGTTTAAATTCAATAAGATAGAAACACAAGTCAACTTTGAGACCAAAGCTTTTACAGGATGTCCAAATGTAATCGAAAAGGTCGTGGCATTATATTATATAAATAAGTCCACGTCTGCTTCATCTAAAGTTCTAAACCCACATAAAATGGAGTTTCAATCTTCTTGCGGTACTCTTTTAGTAATACCGTTTGGTGCCACTTTCAGTGATCGATTGAGGCTTAGGGCCGCAAGGCCCGGGCCAAAATTTGAGGGACGGCAAAATTTGAGGAGCCGCAAAACTTGAAAGACGACAAAATTTGAGGGACGATAAAAATTTGAAATTCATGGAGTTTCCCGATGACTATGAAAAAAATTTAGAGATGTTTCAAAAATGGTTAAGTATCTAATTATTGAAAAAACAAGTATTAACTAACCAATTGAAAATTTTGGAAATTATAAAAATATAAAAAAATTGAATAGATTTTTCTCAACTCTTTGTATTTTGCCACAGCAATTGTTTTTTTTTTATATTTGTATTATTATTATTATAAAAAACCTTTTGCTTGCTGTAATTCGTCTTATTTATAACCTACTATTAAATAAACTCAATAAATAACATTGTGTAGTAGCAAAGTTGTAAATATGTAGCTTTTGTTTAAACAGAAATATTTTTTACTTTTAGAGAAAGTACTAACATATCTTTCGATTTACGAATCCTTAAATCGCTCTAGCCTACCATCAACTATAGCATAGATAGTCCTTTTACCTATCGCAAATTACATTAAACAGTTGGGTAAGATTTATTTGCAGTGCCAACGAAATACGACCTAACGCGATGGTAAAACCATCAAAATGCGAAATTTTGTACAGACTGCTTTAAAATGTGCCTTCTGGTGCAGAGTAAGATCGGTTTACTTGTGTTGAACTTTTTTTTATTATAATACTAAAACCCATCCTTCTATTTGAAAGAAAGTTGGAGTGTTCCAACCCGAATTATGGTTCTACTTTCAAAAGATTTTTAATCCGTATAAAACCGAAGAAAGGTTGGGAAAAATAAAGACGGAATTTCTATATTTCGAGAACCAGCACATGAGTTTCCACAATCTCTGGATATGTTAGAATCGTGTTAGATGAACATTTTACATAAGCACAACTAGTGATGGAAACGTTACTTGACGGGAAGAAAGAGAAAAATCTGCGGGAGATATTAAGAAGGGACTAAGGTACCGATAAGCAGACTAATCTTGAGAAAAAAGATAGGATAGTTGCACTTGTGGAAACCGCTAGAAAATCAAAAGAATTCCGGTAAAAACAAAAGACGAGAGTCGAACCCGGTCAGATTTGATAAATCGCCGAAATATTGTTAAACATCTACCGATAGTTAAGAGATTCGAAAGTTGATAGAACGGAGCCTGGAGAGAGGAGAAAAGGTTCATTTGATTGTCTTTTGTCCGAACAGTTGGTCGTACGGAGATTCAACTTCCTATTTTAGATTTGGCTTAGTACAAGAAAGGAATCGCCAGTTGTAACATCAATCGTCATTTATTTTTGTTAAAGAAATGTCCTACACATGGTGTTTCCTAATGATGGTAAGACATTTTAATAGATAATTCTTGGGCTAATTATAAGTAAACAAGTTCATATAAACAAGTGCCCTACCATCATTAGGAAACACCCTGTATACACCTTAAAAAATGAAAAAGGGCGCCATATCAAAATGGGCCTAGGGCGCAATCAAACCTAAATTCGCTTCTGGTTCTATTACACAAGTAATTTCTCAATAGACCAACTGCATTATGTTCAAGTTCTTTATGACGTAGTAAATCAAAATACTGTAATCAAGAAGAATTAGTAAAGTCATTTTCCATTATGATATATTTTTAATATATGATCAGCGATAGTACTCAACAAGTTATTATTTATTCTCGAAGCTGGAGATTTATAATTTTTTCAAATACTTTACAGAGAAGATAATTGGCCTGTAGTTTCTGTGATTTGCAATGTTTTTATCTGTTTGGTTTTATTAGAGATTTCCCGTTTTCTATCCTACTTATATACATAGTACAGTATGTCCAAGATAAGGATGCACAGCATGGGGATCTTGGAAACGGTAAGAGATACAGCATCAGTTAAATGGATTCTGATGATGTAGTCATAATAGGGTTATTTTGATTTCTTATGCTATAAATTAATGCATTCTGCAGTACCCTGGCCTGCACGATCACCCGATCTAACACCGTTAGATTTCTTTCCTCTGGGGTTATGTAAAAAATCATGTACTCAACCAAAATTTTGAAGATGAACAGCAATTATTACAGTTAGTCACAGCAGCGTTCAACACAAAAAAAAATCAAAACCAAAATAACCCTATCATGTTTACATCATTAAAATCGTGACAACAAGAGCTATTTAAAACAATTTTCAATTGATTTTCCGCCTATTTAAAAAAATGAGGTTGATGATGGTTACTCGAAGTCGAAACGTTGTACAGGAATCTTGTTAGCATATTTTAATAGAGAACAAAAAGTGGCAATGGAAAAATGGTTTAAGTTTTTCGATATCTCTTCAAATAAAGGAAAGAAAAAACAATAACGAAAATCGAGAAATCTACTTTTTTTTAAATATCTCTGAAACTATCCAAGATATCTAGATTTTGCAAACGCCAACAAAAAGGTCCTATAAATAGCCAACTTTAATTCCATTTAACTGATGCTGTATCTGTTACCGTTTCCAAGATACCCATGCTGTGCATTCTTATCTTGGACACACTGTATATAAAAGTGACATTTTCTTGTCAATTCAAGTTAACTTAACCATAAACAAGTTGACATAAAGGGTGTGTCAAAAAAGTCTTAGATAAAGCATACAGGAATTTTCCTTTTATAAAATTAAAGATGTAACTGTGCTAATAAAATAAAACGTAGTACTCAAAGTATCATACTTTTCAAATGCTGTCTATTTTTTTACAAAAACTAATAAAGTTGCTTTTTCCCAACTTATGTGATGTATTAATGTGTTGTGCTTATTCAAGTTTCAGTAAAAAGACAAAATTACATTGTTTAAGAAAAATTAAAGTCACTCAATTATGAATTACACCTTGGATGAGTATACCAATATGATCTTAATTTATGATGTCTGTAATAAAAATTCTGCAGAATCCGCAAGACAATATGTACTTCAATATCCAGCACGACGGCATTCAAGTGCAAATGTAGTTCGATATTGGGAGCAAACATTAAGAAAAACAGGTAATTTAGTACTAACTTCATCGCTTGATTGGAGCAAGCCACGAACAGTTAGGACACCTCCCACAGAAGCTGCTGTTCTTCAAGCAATTGAGAACAATCCCGAAAGAAGAACACGAGGTGTAGCGCAAGAATTAGGTCTATACATGATTCTCCAAGAAGAAGGTCTCTATTCTTATCATATTACTAGTGTGCAAAGACTTTTGCCTGAAGATAACATTTGAAGAATTCAATTTAGCGAATGGATATTAAATGATCCTAATGAAGCAATATTCACGCATGATAGTGTATTTAATATGTTGATCAACGAGCTGAAGAAGACCCTCACGCATTAAGAGAGCACTGTCATCAATAGCGTTTAAGTTGAAATGTTTGGACAGGAATTATTGGAGGAAGACTTATTAGTTCTTATATTCTCCCAAATCTTACATTTCCTAAAAGATCGATCGTTTATGGTGGACCAGTACTATGGCCACCAAGGTCCCCCGATGTTAATGTTCTGGATTAAGCATGTTTCTAACAACATATTGCAAATTAATAAGTTCAAATCATTTCTCTCATAAACTACATAAGTATCTCATTTGTAAGACATCAGATCAGTCAAAGGTATGACACAATATGCCTAAGAAAGTTTCTAAAATCGAATGCAAAGCAAAAATAAATAGAAGAATAAGGACTACATATATAGGGAGATCGAGACTAACAAGTAAATAAATAATATACTAACAGACAGAACAAATTATCCTTCAAACAACTGCTATTTTTAGTATTTCCTTATCAACTTTACGTGCTGTATGCTTTTAGAACAATGATAGCTGTTGCTGTCTAACTGGTACTCATTTTCCATCTTTGGTAGCTTAAAGAAGTATCCATATCTTTCATTAGACTTTATTTTTGAGTTAAGTACCTACTTAAACTATACATATTAACGATATATTGTATTGTTTGGTAAATTATTTTGATAGATTGACTAAAATGAAAAAATTCTAGGGGTTGATTTGCTGCCTTCTTTTTTAATTGACAGCCACTTGAAAAACAGAAAAA
This sequence comes from Ignelater luminosus, assembly GCA_011009095.1. NCBI lineage: Eukaryota > Metazoa > Arthropoda > Insecta > Coleoptera > Elateridae > Ignelater > Ignelater luminosus. The sequence goes on from VTPC01090725.1 coordinate 73,637, forward strand.
TCATATGCTGGAAGTAGATTTCGTTGTAGAATTGAATGTTTCTGAAAGTAGTTCAACGAACGTAATGCGAAAAAATTATGCATTTCAATTGATAGGTAGATCTTCACTAAAAGTAATTATGCTCAACATATCTAAATCAGGACTGTTGCAGCACAGATATTATTCGACGATAATAGTCTTAATATTTTTGGTTTTTAAAGTATTACTTCTGTAAAAGATTCTGTACTTTATTTGATTCAAATGTAAACATAATGTTATATGAAAAAACGTTTTTTAAATAAATAAATTTGACAAGTCTCTTACAGCCCAGTACTACCTAGTTCTGTTTAATGCTACCAGGTCCTGCCTACTACTATCGAGTCTTGCCAACTACTTCGCCAGATTTTGTTAAGTAACGTATTACTAGAATCATGCCAAGATTCTGTACGACTATAGCCACCAATGAGAGACTTTTGAATTAAATTAAACGATAGCAATAGTACAAGAAAAAGTAGTACTTAACATTAACTGGCGATAGTAAGACAGGACATGGGGCAATACTTACTTGTATGAAGGAATTATGCCAGGACCTGGCAGTAGTAAATAGAACTTGACAGTACTGGGCGATCGTAGACAAAATTGGTCAGAATTATATCTGTGCCAAAAGTAATGACAATATTGGCCCTGTTAAGTAGTACCAAGTACTGTTTTAATTTAAGTCCTGTTAAGGTTTTGTACAGTGAAATAATACTTATCAAAATCACGCTAGTATCAAGAGTACTGACAATATGGGTCCTTCCAAGTACTACCTAATACTCTTAAGATCTACCAAAGTTCTGTGCAGCTGCTGCCACCAGTGAAAGGCCCAGAATTAGATTAGGCTGATCTGAGTAGAACTTGATAACAGTGATGCAAAACCAAGCTGTAGTTTACAAGATCTGACAATACTGAGATCGGATATGGTATTACTTATTAGAATTAGAAGGATTTATGGCAAGACTTACTAGTCGTAGCTACAAATTAAGGAAGTAGGAGACAACACTTGTCAGAATCACGGTGTTGTCAAAATGGTTTCTGTCTTGGTACTGTCTTATATTCTGTTCAGATTTTGTACAGTCACCAATGAGAGACTCTTGAATTAGAAACTTGATAAGAATGGTAGTATAATAGTGAATAGTAGTTAATAAACTCTGGAAATACAAAAGTAGAACGTAGTAGTATTTTTATTAAAGTTGAAAGTGATTACTGCAGGACTTGCTAGTAGTGTCAGAAATTTGGTACATAGTACCAAAAGTATTGTCAAGATCCGTCTTACTACAAAGTACTATTTGAAGTCCTGCCAAGGTTTTATACAGCAAGCACCACCAATGAGAGACTCTTGAATTAGATCAAACCGGTTTGAGCAGAACTTAATAGCAGTAGTACAACAGTGAGCAGTACAATGATGATCCCGAAGCAGGACATGGTAGTGCTTAAAAAAGTTAGAAGGAACTATTCCAGAACTTGACAGTAGCAGCTAGAACTTCACGGCATTGATTAGTAAGAGACAATGTTTGTCAGAATCACTGTAGTGTCTGAGTCTGAAACCTTAAACCTGTCAAAGTTTTGTGTACCAACTGTCACCAATGACAAACTCTTAAATTAGATTAAACTGATTGGAGCAGAACTTGATAACAGTGGAAGATTTGGTAGGACATAACAGTAATTTTTAAAGCTGGAAGGAGTTGTAGCAGTAGTAGACAGTAGAAAATAGTATTTGTCAGAAGTAATAGTCACGGTAATTCCAAAAGTACTACAAAAATTGGTAGTAAGCGTATACTATTCAGAACAGTGAGAAACAGATTTAGTGGAAACTTATTAGAGTGAAAGAAAAGTATCAGTTGGTTATTTCCAAACACGTAAAGGCGATCTTGGTAGTTTTGTATCATGTATTAACATTAAGGATTTCGTTAGAGTCTGACAATCTAAATTGTTATATACGTAAATAATTAAATTAATCGGAAAAACTTTTTATTTGTTGTCAGTTAATGTTAATTAATTTCGATTTGCACTAACGTAGACAACTAAAAATCTTAGGTAGCACATTTGAATTCTGAACTTTGTGTTGCAATACTTCTTCTTTCGTTGGAAGAAAGAAAATTAGCTTGATTTGAATATTTTACACTAGCTAACAACTTGGTAGCCACGAGATAAACAAAATGTTCGAACACTTGTTGCAATTCGATGTTATGTAACTTATTCGAATATTTCTTGCATGGCTTTGTTTACCTCGTGGATACCGGGTTACTTCCTAGAGTATAGGTTGGCTAAAATAACTATTCAGATACAGTTAATTTTACCACTTAAGAGTTGGAAGAAGGATCAAAAACCGTGAATTTTAGTTTACATGAAATAAGAGACGACTTTGGATAGTAGAAATAATAGAACCATGCACGTAAAATCTAGAATCAAGTGTGGCCAAGACAGTTACAAAGTTGAGCAGAAATTATTGCGAATAACAAGAACAATGATTGACATTAATTTCTTTTTCTACAAAAATGCATTTAAAGGCTTTATTGTTAGATTGAGTATACATATATTTTTGAACCATACTGTATGTAAAATATAGAAATATCGTGCATATAATGAGGTTATAACTTATAAGAATTTTAAATCAGATGCACGCGATATAGTTTGTGGAATAGACTCTATAGCGAAGTTTAAATTACCCACATAATAAAAAATTGATTTGTTGATATATACAGGGTGTTCATAGTTAAGTTTTAAGTTAGTTTCTTTAGATTTATAAACAACAATCTTGTTTTTTTAATTAGGTAATGTGATTAAGATTTTGTAACTTCTATACAGTGTTAGAATATCTTTTTTAAAGCTTGAACTAACATCTTAGAGGATTAAAATTAAATCGTAAACAAATATATTGATACCGTATCATATACATAAAAAATTTTAAATATTTACCTAATCCTGAAGTAATTTTAGAATGCGAATTAAATCTTCCAAAAGGTTTCATGTCCGCACATCCCTGTAAAGTTTTTTGAAAGGGTCGGCGCCCCCACTTTGTACCGCAACACGTGCGCACCATCGCGAGCTTTGCACCTGCTCAAATCTAAATATTTCAACCTGTGCTTTTAGTTACATTAGTAGGTATATGGACAATCGATAATTTATGTATCTGACTGTTTGAAATAACGAATCAAATACCTAAAACAGAAATAATTGCTATGTTTTGTTTCTAATTTTACTAGGAAGGAACTTTAGAACGTAGATACGGAAATTTAACCTAGTGCGCCGTATAATAGACTAATTTAATTATCGTAATTGAATTATAAGAAACAAAGCCCCGGAAAATACAGACTAATATCCGTTAATGAATCGAGTTAAGTAACACTATTATTAAAAGTTTGTTAGTTATGGGTGACAGTTTATTAGTTGAATTGTATATTAAAGGGTTGTTCAGGGTAGAGCTTTTGCGTTCGCGCGAAACGACACGTAAATTCAACTGGAGCTTTTGCTAGAAAGCTCCTGAAATCCACGGCCCACGCAACATCCTCTCTGTGCTATCGATAAAACGTTACTAGCTCTTAGAATTGCTCCTTATCACGAATGCAGTATTGAAGAATTATATTAATAAATAAACTAATAGGCAATAAAAGTTTTGATTAGAGAACGGTTTGCAAAGAAAACAAGGGAAAATTTAAGGAATTTTTTTTTGCAAACTCGTTATTACACTTGCTTTGCAGAAACATCAAAGTCATTAACCTTAATTTTACTTCTATATATGCAGAGTATTTATTACATCAGTGTAGGGTTCTTTTCTAATTTCGTTTCTGTTTGTTACTTTAAGTAGTACAATTTGCATAATCGTTTAAAACTTTTACTCAAGGCCGTAACTAGGGTTGAATCTTGCTTAATCCTAAATGCACGTGATAGTGTTGCTCTTCACAGTTGGAATATATCTTCAAACAAATGATCTCACTGAGAAAAGCCTCAACTGGTAGTTGATTCCCCGCTTTTCCTGCTGCATCAGAATTTTCAAAATGAACTTTCCAATATACTGCCATGAATTCTCTCTTTTTCTTACTCGAGATTTTTAGCATTAATAGAATTTAGATTACAGGAAAAATTCTGAGCAACAGGAAATTATTTTGTAAGTCTTGATCCTAATAATTTTCCAAAAAAATGACAGAAGATGCATTTCTTTGGTTGAATCTGTTAATTAAAAGTATTTCATTAAACCCTTCAAACTTCTTGAGCCCACTACAAGCTAGATAAGCATTGAGTTCAGAAAAAGTCAAAACAAATTAACGTTTAGTCAAACTTTTAGATAGGAGGTATTCAACAAACCGCCTGACCGCCAAAAGAAATGCATATTATTAGAGAAAAGGGGCTGCAAAGTTCAAAAGTGCTTCTAGATCTCAATTATTCTATTTGTTGAACACAAAAAACTTAAAAGTAAATAATAATAAAATACCTACCTATTTATTAAGTAATATTGGCTTCTGCTTTTTCTGTTTTCCATAGACGTCTAAATAATCCACTTTGTCTAGAGTAAAGATAAATAAGAGCAAATCAATCTTAAAATATAAATGGGAATCAAAACTTGTAAAGTATAAAGTTTTTAAATTTACAGGATGTTTGTCATTATAAATGCCCTATTTTAATATTTATAATATTATTCTACTTTTCATAAATAATTACATTTAAGAATGCTCCCAGTAATAATTCATATTATCTCAGAAAAATATCTTTAACAAAAAATGGCAGTTTAAATCTGGCGCTCTTTCAGTTTAATTCAAATAAAAGATCATGGTTTCTATTGGTTACTATCATTACTATTTGTACTATTCGTAGTATTTTCGCAGAATTTCGTATAATACCGTAGCAAGGTTGTTTACTAAATCATACAAGGGCCTAGTCAGAAAGTACTGAACATTGCAGATATCTTTAACAAAATGTAGCATCTTTGTATCTTATCTTTGCTGGATAATCTAGAATTATCCGTTTTATTAATACAAATTGCTGTAATTTTCATTTTCAATAAAATAATTAATTTTAAAATTCCTAAACTTATTAAGGGATCCTTGTATCTAAAACAGTCGTGTTTCAGAAGCTTCAGATTTATCTCAACTGTATAAATGCTTGCATTTCAATAGATTTACAATTACTACAGTTCGAATACTAGTGAATTTACATTTGTGTGGAGTTAATTTTATCAATTTTCTAATATTAGGTAAGTTGATGCAACACAATTATCTAGAACCTTTTCTTAACGTTACTTCTTTACAACATAACCTCACTATATTGCCGAATTGAAACTGAATTTGTAAAACGTGATTATTAGAATATATAGAAAGGATCTTTTAGGTAATAAGCTATGCCTGTGACAGACTTCTCACAGCTTCTTTTAGAAGCTGAAAAATTAACAGCTAATATAGAAGGAGTATCAGAATTACCAAAAGTTGATAGATCTTTACGTCAGGTGCTACAGGATTCAAATGAATTGTTTACAAGAGTTGCCCGCACAGGATCACAAGATGTTCAAGCGTAAGATACTTTCTTTTAAATTATAATATAAATTACCACATATTTACCTTTTAGCAACCTCCTGTTAGGATCACAAGGAATTGATTTACCAAGAATCGTACAAAAACTCGATCACATTAGCACAAAACAAACATTCGAACCTCTTAAACCTACTGTTGATACAGATGTTCCATCTTATTTACAAAATGAAACACAAAATATTATTGTCAGCATTATTGAAGAGAATTTTAAGAAGGTAGACTTATTAATTATTATGATTAAGTTTGTATTACAAGTTTTCTGTATTAACAGTGTGCAGAGACAGCAAAAAGCAATGCTTGGCAACATGAGAAGTCAGAATGGACTCAAGAAAGATTGAAGATATTAAATTCAATGACGGCCCCATCTCGCGATGTATCTTTTCTTGGAAAACATTCAAGTGTATTCATGGAACTTCCACCAAAAACATCTAATATGTTAGGCAATCAAGAAGCGATTTATGCTGTAAAATTGGCCGAATATAATAAATTGATTACAAGAGGAAATACTCGTGTAAATCTTATTTCTGTTTTTGCTAGTGCTGCTGAAGAATTTAATAATGCTGTAAGTGTTTAATTTCGTTAAGTAAGCAATGAGCACTTGTTTAATTTAATTGTCAGAAATGACAGTAGTAGTTTTGAAGGTTAGACTTTGATTGTCAAAACTGACAGTAGTAGTAGTTTTGAAGGTTAGTTTTTAGTAACATGGATTTCTTAATGTACGTAATATTTCAGAAAGTAAACGATATGTGGGAAATGATGAAATACATGATGGAAATTCCACCATTTCCCATTGGTGAAAATAATGCAAAGATTAGAAGCAGCAAACCTGTTATTAAAGCATTAGTATCGCAGGGCAAAAAATATTTGGAGGATAGGTACCTATAAATTTAATTATAATTTTGATGGTTTTTGAATAAAATAATGTTTTAGATATAAAACTTACATGACGAATGTAATTAACGAAAACCTAGCAGAAGCACGAAGAGGAGGAATTCCAGGAACATATTCTTTAGCACGCAGTTATGTAGGAGTTCGTTTGCAGGGTGAATATACTGGACTGCAAGGAGGCATGATAGACGATAGACCTTTATGGCCATTGGTTTATTATTGTTTAAGGAGTGGCGATTTGACTGCTGCTATACATTGTTTAAAAAGAGCTTCGTAAGTAACTCTTTATGTAAGTTTTTCTTCGCTCTTAAATGCTTGGTTTCAGGGTTGATGTTAAAGATCTTACTAAATTATTAGAAATGAGATTTAAAAATCCGGATAATCCAGAAATTGCAAAGCTGGAAGATAAATTACAATTAGAATACAGACGTGTGATCCATAATTCTACAGATCCATTCCAGAGAATTGTTTATGATGTTCTATGTTGCTGCAATATGTCTGATGAACATTCTGAAATTGCCAAAACAGCTGATGACTATCTATGGCTGAAGCTAAGTTATTTGCGTTTTAATTCAGAAAAGGATGATAGCGAAACATATAGCTACTTACAGGTAAAATTAATATTTGTGTCTTAATAAAATTAGAATTATCAACAATTAAATTTTCTAGTCGACAATTTTGGAAGAATATGGTGAAACTCACTATAATGCTTCGAATCAGCCCCATTTGTACTTTCAAATGTTAACTTTAACTGGACAGTTTGAAGCAGCTTTGGAATTTCTTGCACGTTCAGAAAAATATCAAATTCATGCTGTACATATAGCTATAGCTCTTAATGAACTCCATATTCTAGCTCTGCCATTATCTCCAACCGCTCCTTTATGTAAGTGTCTTAGAGATTAGTAATCTCAGCTCAATTCTGTTATTATTTTTAGTAAGTATTGATAGTATGGATCCCAAACCTTTCCGTCGCCTAAACATATCAAGATTGATAATGATTTATGTACAAAAGTTTGAACTCAATGCTCCTAGGGAAGCCATTCAGTATTTCTACATGTTAAGAAATATCCTAGATGACAAGAAACAGAAAGTTTTCATAACATGCGTTGTGGATCTTGCAGTAGAAACGCATGATTATGAAACACTCTTCGGACAAATACAAAAGAATGGTATACGTTTACCTGGTTTTCTAGATGAATTCATGTCGGATGATATTAAAATTGACGAGATAGCACAAGCTGTTGGAAAAGCACTTGTTAATAGAGGTTTTCTTGAAGAAGCTGTCGATTTGTTCGATATTGCAAATGTAATCTTAAAGTTCTCGTATGTCACGTTTTGAGTGTTTTGAGATTTTATTCTCTTTTCTAGAATCAAGAAGAAGTTTTGAGCTTATTACGTACTTTATTATCGCAAGTAGTGCATTTACAATCAGCAGAAGGCTCACTAAGGCAACGTTTACCAGCTAAAGTAAATCAAATTGCTAGCCGCTATTCAGCACTTGGTTATAACTGTACAGTTTCTTCAGTGTCTTCCTTTAATATATTAAAGGATCTTTTAGCCTTCTTTGATCAGTATCATGCTAAACAATATGCTGTAGCTCTTAAGGTATTATCGATGTATTTTACAAAAATTTGAAGATGTAAGTTTATTTTTGGTTGGTTGCAGACTTTGGAAGATATTCAGATAATTCCATTAAGATCAAGTGAAGTTGAACAAAGAGTTAATACCTTTAAGAGACTGAGTATTGATGTCAATAAAGTGATACCAGATGTCTTATTGGCTACTATGAATATCTTGTTTGCACAGTATCAGAAGATTAAATCCAATGAATACATTCCTAACAGATATCAAGATGCTGCGCAAGATAAAGTAATTTGGTACAATAAAAAAAATATGAATATCCAATGTATCTTTGTTTTATTTTAGCAATTAGCATATTTAAGAGACCAGGCAAAGAATCTGACCAATTTTACTGGAATGTTACCATACCACATGCCAGGTGACTTCAATAGCAAGTTAGCCCAAATGGAAATATTAATGCATTAGAGATGTAAACGTATTGTATTTTCTAGTTCTAATGAATACACGAATAAAAATGTTTTTTCTACTATGTGTGAATAAATTTTTTTAATTATAATTGTGTTATTATTATTATTACTACTATTACTAATAAGTAACATTATTTTAATATGCAATCTCATTTGTATATTTGCATATGACAAATTCTTTTGATAAATCCATAACTTTACCTTCTTTCATCTAAAAGTGAAATTTTAATTTGTATTATATCAATGCAAATTGTACTATACCTTACCGCTTTGTAATCTAGGAATTTTTCCTTAAATGCCAAAAAGTCTGTAAAAGTTGATAAAATTTCAAAGATTTCGCCTTCAAGGTCATTTTGGCGTTTTCTAAAAAAGAAACGTTAAAATCTGGTTTAAGTAAATATCATTTCTGTACTTCAGTTCTTCCTCAAGCCGATTCATGTCGAAATTCTCAATAGTCTTTGAAAGTTGGTCCTCAATATATTTTTCGATAGTATCATTGTACTTTTTAAAAATATCTGTATAAACAAATTTATTTTCTTCACTGTCTTCAAAATGTGGCCAATACTGTTCCATGAAATTATTATGTAACTCAATAAATTTATCATCCATTAAAATATCTTCTATACAGCCTATTATCGAGTAAAAATATTGGTCACTAGAATCCTGGCACACATTTGAGTAATTAATTTCCATCAAATCACCTATACATTAAATTCTTTTAGGAATAATGATATATTACAAATGAGTTAATTTTACCTTCTTCAGCCATTTATATTAGGGAATAAGTTAGAAAAATACGATTAACAAAAAATCAGCCTTATATTCTAATTTTGACATTAACCAAACTGTTTATTTTCACGTTTCCTAGGCAACAGGTACATTACCATTCTGAAATAAAATGATGATTTATACAGTGTACCAACTAAGCAAGCAATTAATCAATAATGTTATTTTTGTGTTACAATGAAAGAAACTCATACTTTTTCCTGCGTGTTCCCTCTATTTCATGAGCCAAAGGCAAGGGAAACAAAGCCTACAAGGACCTTCTTCCTGAGTTTCACATACAATTTCATTGACTTTAAAAAAAACTATCAAAAGCCTGCAATAATAATTTTTACTGAACAATGAGAATTACATTTTATTTACATATAACAATTGTGGAACATCCTATGTAGGCTAAACACACCCAAATATGTATCCAGTTCTAGTAGCCTGCCGTTTAATGAATTATTGCTTTATAAATAAATTATGGCAGCTAAAATAACTGCGATTTTTAGTTCTGTGTTATTTGCCATCATTATTTATAAGAACTATGTTACATTAATTCCAGCAAATTAAAATTATATGTCAATTATTATAGTCTTTAATTACTTCTGGAACGTACGATTATGCTAAGACAAGAAATTCTTGCATTCTAAGTAAATTTAGGCATTGTTTTTAAGATCTTTGTGAAAACTTTTGTTTGTTAAATCAAAGCAAGATTCCTTCTTCATATTGAATATAGAAAATCATGAATTTTAATCAAACAAATATTGAAAACAAGGGAGGGTCGGTTACTAGTACAAAGCGCACATTTCGATAAATCATTTTTTTTTGCAAAATAAAACTAAAGATTTTACGACTTGTGATGACTTATGTATGCACTGTTGTACAGAGAGCTTTTGCATCAATAAATATTATTTAGTTTTAAATTTAAATGAGAGAGAATCAACGCAAATGCCACCATTTAGGTGGCTGCCATTTAGGAAACTTAATTCCTCTATGGCTAGTAAATTTGGAAAAGCGGATAGTCGTCGACATCATGTCAGGCACCAAGCAGTCCGCACGCCCGTCAACGGCGATGATGGTCTGGTGGCGACGGTGGAGCAGGCCGGAAGCAGGGTCCTCCAGAATCCCCGCCGATGTTGATGACCCATGTTCAGGTGGAATGCCCAAGGACAGCCAGCGAGCCGTCACGCAGTGACGACGATTGTGGAACCACGATGCGGCGGTTCTTTTCAGAACGGTGTTGGTATTGTGTAGTGAGGGGTGTGAGAGTGTGTATATGTTTGAGTGGTGATGTGTGGGTGTCTAGGTGTGTATAGTGTGCCGTGGACCGGTGCAGAAACTGTTCCGGCATTTGCCTTCACCACTAGGGAAACCACGGAAAACCCTAGTGAGAACAGTGTGGTGGGTGATTGCGGAATGCGGCGGGGAGGAGTTGGGATGGGTGTGGTGTGCCGGGAATTATTGGCGGGAAGTTATTTGGCGGGAAATTATTGGCGGGAAGTAGGGGAGACCGGGGCAATAGCGTAATCGGGGAATTAGCGTAAGTTGCTGTTTTGTCGAAACAATAATAGATGTCTCTATGACTGTAGCATTAGGTGATGTATTTAACTTCATTTTGTCAGTGCATCTTGAAATCTCGGATAAAGCATGTGGGTCCTACGCAAAAATAATTTTTGAAACTTTTACAGTACCGTGAGAAGTAACGCCAGAATCTTTGAAGGCTTACAACAAAGTAAGTAAGGATTTATTTACAATTCTAATGGGTGCAAACAATAAATAAATTAAGTCTCATGTTATTTCTATGCACAGGCAACTTGTTCTAACCTAACATTTTCTTTAAAAAAAAACACAATGTTGATGGGGCACTAGCGTACAGTTTTGTTCGGGGCAATAGCGTTAAAGGACGCATGGTTCGAAATTATAAGAAAAGAAATCTTAAGAGCTCAATGGAGCGTGGACGATTTAAAAAAGTGCATTGGCACTAATTAGATCAAGCGAAATGACCCTTATGGATGCTAGTAGAGAGTTTAATATTCCTTCAACAACTCTTCGAGATCATGTTAAAAACAGAAGTAATAAAGAAAATGTACCTGCATTACCTAAGCAAACGGGTATAAAAAGAGTTTTCACGATCGAACAAGAAAATGCCTTAGAAAGGTACTGTTTAAAACTATCACAAAGGTTTTATGGACTGACCATTGAAGAATTTCGAATAGTGGCTTACCAGTATGCTGTTAAGTTAGGAAAAGAAAAGAGATTCGAGAATAAAAAAAAGACTGAAAATGGCAGGCTAGGATTTCTACAGAGGATTCATGAAACGACATCCAGATATTTCTCTTAGATCCCCAGAACCAACAAGTTTAAATCGAGTTATGAGCTTTAATAAAGCTGAAATTGACCGATTTTTCGCTAATCTTTCAGCCCTCTACGAGAAGTACAATTATGGCCCTAATGACATGTACAATATGGACGAAAGCGGTCTTGGTCTTTATACTGTTCATCGGCCATCTAGAATCATAACTCAAAAAGGTTTGAAGCAAGTCGGGAAGATAACAAGTGCAGAAAGGGGAGAACTTATGGCAGTAATATGTTGCGTTAGCTCTTCAGGAACTTATGTACCCCCAGTTCTCGTCTTTCCACGAAAGTTAATGAACGACCGCCTTATGAAGAACGCTCCACCTGGTTCCAAAGGTTTTGCTAGTGAAAATGGCTGGAGTAATGAAGACATATTTCTTGAATGGATGAAGCATTTTATTAAACATATTCGTCCATCAAAAGATCATCATGTGTGCTTTGTATTAGATAACCATGTAAGCCATTATTCCCTACAAGTTTATGATTTGGCCAAAGAAAATGGTGTAGATATGATTTCACTGCCTCCCCACACGAGCCACGGAACCCAACCTTTGGACATATCATTTTTCGGACTACTGAAGACCGCGTATGACCATCAATGTGACTATTGGATTAAGTCAAATCCTGGTAAACGTATTACAGTTTATGAAATGGCTGAATTATTTGGGCAAGCATATCAGAAAGTATGCACCATTGAAAAAGCCGTAAATGGATTTCGGACTACAGGAATTTACCCCTTTCAACCAAGTGTATTTTCGGACGAAGATTTTGCTGCATCTGATTCTTTACTGCATCCATCAAACTCCAATCAACAATATATTAAAGATGTTATAAATAAAAACAATACAACACCACTCAATGCCAACATCTCACAAAATAATGCTGGACCGAGTGCTGAACCTTGTAATTTACTAGCAGACAGTATGGAAGATTATGATGAGTTATTTTCATTACCAAAAGTTTTAACTTCCAATGAAACAAAGACTAAGAAACGTAATGTAAAAAGAAAGCATTCGGAAATTTTAACTTCAACTCCTTTGAGAAGAGAATTAGAAGAAAAAGAGCTAAAGAAGACCACAAAAAATACCATGAAAGTTAAAAGACACATTGCATCACAGGAAAATAAGAAGATTAAAAGACCGAAGAAAACCAAAAAGTCAGAAAGTGAATCAGAATCAGAAACATCAGAGCCAAAATTGACATCAGAAGAAGAGATTGATGAGGAGGGAATAGATATAAATTTTGGTGAACTGGAGGAGATACGTAGACGCGATTATGTTTTGGTAGAGTTCAAGACTGATAAAAATGTACTTTACTTTGTAGAAAAAGTTATAACTGATGAAGAGAATGGAGAATATGAAGTATCATTTTTCCGAAAAAGCAACAAACTGAAAAATACATTTGTTCTGCCTCAAGTACTAGATATAAGTGTAGTTCAGAAAACTCATATTAAAATGAAACTTCCAGAACCAACACTTCATGGCGCAACTAAACGACAACATTCCTTTTTAAATTTTGGAATCTCGTTTGGAAATTTGAACGTCCATTAATAATACGTAGAAACATTACCTACTATTTTTAGAGTGACATTTTAGTTATGTTTTTTAGTATTCATAACTAGGTTTGTTTTTTAGAGTTTAGTTTGTTTTTTTTGTAAAAATTTTATTTTTAAAGTACAACGTACTCCCACCCTGTTCTTATATAAATACAGAGTGTATATTTATTTCCCGATTTTTGGAATATTTTTATAGAGAATACTTTTATAGTTTTTATATTCTATTTTTATTAAATGTTGAAAGTATGTTGTTTTTTATTTTGTATGGTAGTTGCCATTTAGGGCAATAGCGTTTCTTATACGCTATTACCCCAATAGGTTCGGGGTATTAGCGTATTTAGAAAAATAAATAAAATAAGTAAATATGTTATTTTAGTTTGAAATAATACAGATTTGACCATAAACCAATAAACTATTTATAGTTTTCAATCCACAAACAAAATTTTAAGACAATCTTAAAAAGTAACTTTGTTATAAGCAATTCAAATTTGCAGTACGCTAATGCCCCGGTCTCCCCTATAGCGGATAGGCGACGAATTTCCGGGCTCAGTGGAGTTGGTACCTTGAGGAGCATCGGGCTCAAGGTTTTGGGTGGGAAAGGAGTTGGGTTGGTCGCGGTCCGGTAGCTACCCGGGCCGGTCGGAAGAGGCTGAAATGAGTGGGTGATGGTGGCCGGGCCTACGCACCCTTACGCAGGCACCGGTTGGTGGTGGAGCGGCCGTTGATCCATCTACTGCATCTTGGGTTGGATTGGATACGTGGCGGTCGCGGCCCTCAAGCTCCCCAATTCTTGAAGACCGACGGTCGGGTGGGATGATGCAGCAGTGCGACCTCAAGTCGCCCCGTTGGCGGTGGAATTGGGCCAGGTCTGTGCCCCCCCCAATACACAGACTCTGGAGGGTGGGATGGCGGTAGCCCCCGACTACCGCGCTGTTGGTTGAGCCCGTACTATTCGTCGCCGATGCACTACACTCGCGCTGGAGACCGAGTCGACTGCCTCGCTTCGCACTCGAGGCCGGACTGAAATTTAAATGAGTGTGAATTTCAAATATTATTTAGGTGGCTGAGTATTGGTACGTTTACGCTACATAACAAAATTAAAAATATTATACAATCCAGGGAATATGCACAAAAGGGGGGCGATTCCTTGCAAAAGGTCGGATAGTTTTGAATTTTTGATATGTTATTTGTGGACAGTGATAAAAAAATCCAAGTTTGTGACCACAAAGCACTAGCGGAAACTGTGCCACATCAAAAAAAGCACTAAATGTTAGTATACTTTTATCAGTTTTTGCCGAATATCTTGAAAACTAAGCATTTTTTGCAAAAAGCTTTTTAAAGAGTAGACTAAATTTGCTATAATTTGAGCAGAGAACGAAATCTGTATGTTTAATAGTTTCTGAGCTATAACTTTCCAGAAAATGACTATTGTTTCAAAAAAACCGCTAAAAAGTCCATTTATATTGCAAAATATTTCTTAAACTACCACTTTTACGCAACAATTCATTTCGAAAGAATTTCAAGAGCATTTAATTAGCAACAGTTTGAGTATTGAATGATTTTTGGAGTAAGTAAAGGGGTACATAAGTGTGAATAAAACTGTAATTTTTAGCTAAAACCAACAACGGACTTTGTAAGAGAGTAGTGTTAGCCGTCCTTGAGTTGTAATCATACATAATGGGAAGATCGAGGGGGCGTAACTAACCTTACTTACTTCTCCCATATTCCTCTAGCTACCTCCACAAAGTACCACTTTGTGGCCACCTCCTTCCTCACTCTTGACTGCTCTTGACCGCACCTCGCTTTCGACGTTCCCACATAGCAGAGACACGTCATACTGACGTAAGTGTCTGGTCATTCATAACGTCAATCTTCCCATTACAATGACGTGTTGTAATCGTAAATATTACATACATA
Source organism: Ignelater luminosus (assembly GCA_011009095.1). Taxonomy (NCBI): domain Eukaryota; kingdom Metazoa; phylum Arthropoda; class Insecta; order Coleoptera; family Elateridae; genus Ignelater; species Ignelater luminosus. Next base: position 88,711 of record VTPC01090725.1, read on the forward strand.
AGTCACAGCCCATTGACGTCATATCACAACATCGTTTTGACGTCACACCATAACGCCACCTTGACGTCAGTTAAAAAGTCACAAAGACGTCATAAAAACGTCCCTTGAATGTAATAAACGAACCACAATTGCAAAAAGAAAATATATTATTAAAATATAGATACAAATGCAGTTACAGAAAAACGAGAGAAACCCACACAATAGATGTGACCTGTGAACCAGAAAATTCCATCCCAAAAAGACTCACATTTTGAATTGTTTGTATTTTGATTCAGATATAAGTACCAGGAAAAATTTAATGACTGTCAGTTTGAATTTCAAGTTATTTTGAGTTTGACAAATCCTAAATCTATATTTTTTTTATTAAATGCTTTTTTATTGATTTATCTGTATAATTTATTTATAATATCAAATATTTACAGGAAAGATCTAGTTTTAACTAGTTTTGGTTCTATTGATGGTTGATAGTTCTAACGAATTAATCTGTTATGACTAATATTCATTATTTTACAAGATCAATCTTGGAAGTAACATTTTTGGTTCATGGTTACAAATACAAAATCTGAACTAAATTACAGAAATACTCTTACAACTATAAAAACACTTACATATTATAATACATCTATATACACTCACTTGCAAAACGAAAGCGCACAAGCACAAAAAAATTGCGACTCTTCATTAGTGTAGTATAGCAATTCATTGTTCATTTTATTGGCAAGTGTATCAGTTAAAACATGTTTCAGGGTATTATTTACTCTTGATGTTAGGTCTCTTTCACCCAGTATAGATAAATATGAGCTCTACAACAAATACAAAAGAAATGCATACAATAACATGCAATAAGAAATGACTTACAAATTCAATCAGATGTCCAGGTTTCTGCAAGTATTCTTCAATATTTTGCAGCTCCTGTTGATTTGATGCTGGCAGACTTAAGGAAATCTCTGGAATTTAAAATGTTGAATTTCTAGAGACAAGATGGTTATGAAGAATGCTCAAAATCTGATTATTCTGTTTCTTTGAATGTGCTAAAGTAGAAAGCACTTTTTTCAAAACTAAAAACCAAAAGACTGTATTAAAGTTTCCTTTTTTCTCTACAAAATCAAGTTTACCAGCATTTATGTTCAACTCTGTTTCACAAGGAGTAGGGGTAGCTGATAATCGATTGGTGTTGATGCCAACTGAGATGATCATCCTGCTTCTAAACTACAACTACTGGAGGCAGGAGATGCTGCACCTATACATTTTTCTGTTTTAGAATATGCTAAAATAATTGCTTACCAGATGTTGTATTTTTCAAATTGTTTTGGGTAATTTTTCGATCCTCTCTGAGTAAACTTTGTGAAACTTCCTTGCATGCATTTTCTTCTCTAGTGCTATTTCTTCTTATTTTTATCTTTGGTGGGTATGAAAGATAGGATTTTTCACTTAAAAGTGACTGAGAACAATCATCTTCCACAGCCTTTGTGCTTACTGTAAATATACTACCTTTGATTGGGGTATTAAAAATCTCTGTTGATAATATTATTATTAATTGGTTTCCAAAAGGTCTGATATTTTTCTAATATCCCAAGAATAAATAAAATGAAAACTAGTACACCGAATACAATTATATAATAGAATATCATAATGCTATTATACTTTTAAATATTTTAAATTTTAATAATATCGGTTAATATTAAAACGGTACCTACAAAATCCTAGCGATAAGTCTGGGGATCCCAAAGTATATTTTGGTACATCTGTGTATTAACAATTTCGGGGAATCCACGAACTCGATGGCAATAACCTTATGCAAGTCTTAAAAATTCTATGCGGTTTATAACAATTTCCTTATTCTTGGTCTAGTACAAATGTAAAGTTCAATGAAAGTCCCGGTAATAATAATATGATCTTCGGGACGCTAAATCGGATTGTTGATATAAACACGTAACTACCTACTGAACTTCGTTTCGTAGAAACATCTCGGCCAGTCATTTTTAATATAACAGTATACTATTGTATTACTTGCTTTTAGGATAGCCTTTAAACTAACTAGTTCTTATTGCATGAAACTATAATATTTACCTAAATATACTTATTCACAAGCAAATTTCACAACGTGAACACCGCCGATATAACACAAACCACACAAACACACACAGAACAGCAAGAGTTCAGTGATTCAACATCCTACACATTTTTGACCAAGGAAAAAACAAATTTTGCTCATGTTTCAAACAAAGACTTTACCTTGAAATTGATTCTAGAATTTTTTCAATCCTAAGGCAACAGCTGAGGAAGTTGTTAAGGCAGGGGAATCCATCCTTGTTCAACTGTGTGAAGGGAACCCTAAAAAATCTACAATCTGTTTACAAGGGCAACAGCCAAAACCAAATGCAAGCTTGCCACACTGCTACCAACCAGTGATGCTGCTAAGTATCATAGTCTGAGGACTTACTACCAAGTACAGATATGGTTAAGAAAAAAGAAAGATCCTTTTGAATGGGGATGAGTTGCCACAAGTTTGTGTCTCTCTCCATGCAAGAGTGACAGGCAAGTAGCTCCACAATCCCTGCTTAAATTTATTTCATGCAAGTGCAAGAAAAGGTGCAGAAATGCATGTGGTTGCAGGAAGGCAGGGCTCAATTGTTCTTCCCTATGCACATCATGTCTTGGACAGTCATGTAACAACAGCCCAGAACCACTCATTGACTGTGACGATGAAGAAGTTGATGCACCTTCCATTCTTGAAAGAGTAGCAGAGGAAATTGAAGCAGTGAGTGTACAAGATGTGGCAAGTAAGGACGAAGCAAAGAAGGAAGTGGTGTTTGAAGAAGAGATCATCCTTTCTATACTTCAATGTTCAAATTGACTAGTGTTATGCAGGTTTAACAAATGTACTATACTGCTATGTGACGTACTTAATAATTGAAATAATGTTTTTCAGAATCTTAATGTTATTCATGTCATTTAAAAGATTGCCTAGTGATTTTTATTCTTTTATTAGTGTCATCTTGTAGAAAGGCCTTACACATTACACTTGTATAAACGGTATAAACCATGATTTGTTTGTTGGTTACACGTCTTATACAAACCCTTTGATTTACTTCATCCGTGTGCACGTTAGAACAAGATATATATAGTGTTGGGCCAAGTTAATTAACCACTTAGGTTAATTAACATTTTTTACCATAATTTACTAAAAATGTGTATTTTTTACCGGTGAAAAAAGTTTAAATATTTGTTCAAAGTGTGAGGTTATGTTTCTCAAGCTTGGCTTTGTTTTGATAAAGAAAGTTTGAGTTTGGTTAAAAGTAGGCTGACCATTCGTCCCGGATTAAAGCCCCGTGTCCCGGAAAATGTCCCAAATTAGATAATTCATCATATCATGTGAATATTATAATATTCGATTATATTTTATTCGCGTCTCTGCGTACATGACTATATGAACGCATTCACTCATCTACGCGCATGCTTATGTTTACAGTCACAGTCATTTTATAATAAAATGAATATTTTTTAAATAAATTTCTGTTTTAAAATGACACTAAAGGATTTTTTCAAAGAAATTTCCACGCCCACGTATTTACGTGTGCTTCGCATGCAATGGACGCCCTCTGTCCCGCATTATGTTACGATAAAAATGGTCACCCTAGTTAAGTCTTTTAAAAAGTTAAAACTAATATCCCGTATAGCACCGGACGTCCAGTGAACGTCCGGTTGTCATCCAGATTTCGTCCCGACGTCCATGGACGTAAATTGGACATCCATTAGACGTCCGTGTTTGGACGTCCACTGGACGACCGTTGGTGGACGTCAACTGGATATCCATTTGTTATCCAAAATCTTCCAAATTATGCCCAAAGGTTGTCCAGATTATGTCCAAACATCGTCCGAATTATGTATGTTCAAGAATCGTCCGAATTATGTCCAAGAATTGTCCGAATTATGTCCAAATTACGTCCAGTAATGGACGTCCGTACGATGTCCAAAGTTGTGACAAATGGACGTCCACTGGACATCCATCCGCCGAAATTTGGACGTCCAATGGACATCCATTGGATGTCCGTGTGCTATATGGGATTAAAATAATAATGAGTAAAGAAAAACAAAAAACGGCAACAACATTATACAAGTAACAATCCAGTTTTAGTCATTGCAACGAACTAACCAAAACAAAGCGATACTTTTACTTTTTTAAATTTTTTTTATTTTTGATTCTTTTTTTATTATAACCGCCTTAAGAAAATAATTTAATGTTGAGTTTAGATTTAATCTTTTTCTGAACTTATTTATATTTTAAAAAAATATTTAAATATCTTTATTTAACCGTTGGCTGCGTTCATACTTATTGTTTTCCCTATGAATTCTTAATTTTTATTTTTTACATTTAATAATGTTACGTTTTGACAATGAAGTGTATTTATTTTTTACTTAGTTTATTACAATTTATTTCCACATTATTTATTTAATTATGTACAGAAGAATTTATTTATCACTAATTAACATTTATTTCGTTCGTAACTACTAGCTGATTGACTGTAAAACTGCCCTCGGCTCGATCAACGCAGCCTTATATTCGTTTCCGCGTGGTTCTTGATGAGCCCAGAAAGTTCGTGCTCTTTCTCGAACATTCGACGGTGGAAATTCTGGATAGTTCGAGATTTCTCCGTTCGACTAGCTTGTTCGAGACTGTTCGGGACTTTTTCTGGAATATTCGAGGGGTGGCGCGTTACAATAAAGTACTTCAAAAACTGAAAAATATGCATTTATCTAGTTATTTATAAAGGGTTTTCCAATAAGAGGTGTTATTTTGAATAGCCCGCTATTTCGGTAGATGTCACTTTTGAAGCTATCATTTTTTGACATTTGACAAGTAGAAACTACGCCATTAATAAATATGGAACGATACACGCTTCAACAACGCATTGAAATTATTAAAATTCACTATAAAAATGGTGAAAATTTGGCAGAGACGGTTCGTAAAACTCGAACATTTTTGGGTCACCGTGAAGCACCTTGTCGGACCGCAATACAGAAATTGGTGAAAAAATTCGAGCTCTTGGGACAAGTTAGTGATGTGAAGAATAAAACCCGTGCACGTCGCTCAAGAACAGCCGAGAATATTGCTGTTGTAGCCGAAAGTGTTAAAGAAAACCCAGGTTTGTCCATTCCTCGTCGTTCTTTGGAATTAGCCATTCCACAAACGTCATTACACCGTATTTTGCATAAAGATTTGGGTCTTAAGGCTTATAAAGTCCAGTTAACACAACAACTCAAGCCGGCCGATCATCAACAACGTCGTGTCTTTGTTGATTGGGTCGTTGAAATGCATGAAAATGATCCAGAATTCCATCGAAAAATCATCTTGTGTGATGAGGCCCATTTCCACCTCGGTGGCTTCGTCAACAAGCAAAATTGTCGGATCTGGGGCTCAGAAAATCCAAGAGTTATTGTTGAAAAGTCTCTCTATCCTCAACGTGTGACTGTTTGGTGCGGTTTATGGTCCGGCGGAGTCATTGGACCTTACTTTTTCGAAAATGAGGCTGGAGCAACAGTTACGGTGACTGGATTGCGCTATCGAGAGATGATTAACGATTTTTTATGGCCGGAATTGGATGGTATTGATCTGGACAACGTTTACTTTCAACAAGACGGCGCTACGTGCCACACAAGCAACGAAACCATTGATCTTTTACGGAAAAAGTTTCCGGACCGTGTTATCTCTCGAAGAGGTGATCACAATTGGCCACCGAGATCTTGTGATTTAACACCTTGCGACTTCTTTCTTTGGGGCCACGTGAAAGAGAAGGTCTACGCCAACAGCCCAGCGTCGATTCAAGACCTCAAAGATGGAATTCGTGAGGCTATCGAGGACATAGGGCAGCCACTTTGCGATTTGGTTATGGAAAATTTCATGAAAAGGATATTGTCCTGTAAGCGTGGTCGTGGTGGTCATTTGCCTGATGTTATTTTCCACTATTAACGGCATACCTTCCTCTTTATAATGAAATAAACATCCGATCATTTATATTAAAAAATGGCACTTTTCTTTGAATATCAAAATAACACCTCTTATTGGAAAACCCTTTATACATGCCAATTAAAAACATGCATTTCATATCAAAATGATGGTCTTCGTATGTACTATCCAAAAAACACAAAAAATTAATTTTTATCACCAGTAAATGTACTTAGTTAATTAATCAGTAAATTATGCATTTTATAATTTACCAGTAAATGCCCCAACACTAGATTTATATTTAATTATCTGATGCTTTGTGTCTATTTAAGTGTATGGGAGCTAATTTTGCGAAGTCTAAGTGACTTGGTTTGCTCGACACCTCTTTTTCAAAAATTTGTAAAATTTCACAAGTGTGGGCATTTTGTTTTTTGTTATTTGTAGTTCCCATTGATGATGTGTGCCATTGTCTAATTTTTGTGAGATTAGAAATATGATTATGGGATCCCATGATATAAGAAACCCAAGTAAATTTTCTAACGATTGTAAATGTTGTTTCTTATTAAAAATTATGTGATATAAAGCGTGAATTTTGAAATGCTTTGAATGTGAATAAGATTATTCAAGTGATTGTTTACAATTATTTATCATTGTAGGTTTCTAATAATAATTTCCATGACACATCATAGCTATCAGCATCATTAGTAACTGATGCTATGACTTGTGTGGCTTCACCCGCTAAACATGATTTTAAATAATACAATTTTTGTATGTTTGGGATGATCTCTCTGTTTAAAATTGGCCCACTTTGTATAATTTCCTGAGAACATTTCACTTTTAAACTATGGCAGAGTAACCCTTGTATTTGCTTTGTTTTCTGCCTTGCTGCTGCTGAAAATTTCACTTTTACTTTATCATAAATGGTTATATAATTGTTTAATTTTGTTAGCGATGACTTGATAACCCTGTGTGATTGCCCTAAACTATTCTCATCCCCCATTTTGTATGTTGCTCCATCAGAACAACTAGGAACCTTTGTTTTTAATTCGCTGCAAAAGTGATACTTTGTCTTAAATGAAATTCCTTTAATGTAGGAAGTTAAAAAAATGTCTAAATATAAAACAACCATATCATCAATCACAAAATTTATTCAGAGTACAAGTTGTATAATAAAAATTTAAAATACAACAATATAGTTACAGATGATACAAATGAAACAGAAAATTTCAACCGAAACATAACAAAAAAGAATATTTTTCATAACTAGTACTTTACAAACTTAGAAAAATGAAATGAAAAATTAAAACTAATTCTGGTACTTAAAAAAGCAGGAGAAATTACCTAAAGAGTACTACTATGAATCAATACAGGTAACCTAAACAGCATGCACAGTTTTTACCTTACCAAAATGTCAACAAATACAACACCTACAACAATTCCTATAATTTAAAATTTTGTCAGTTTTTTCAAATAATTCAGGTTTGTCCTTTTTACATCTTTACAAGAAGATATCAACAATAATTTAACATTATATAGTAGAGAACACTTAATATTTTATTTTACATTTATGGGTAAGGTAATGTAATGTGTTTTGAGTGATTAAGGACTACGTAGCAGTCAAATGATAATATTTCTTCACTAAGTACGGTCTGCTTATACCATAAGTTCATAACAGTATTCTGTGCAATGCAAGTTGACTAGTTACAAGACACCTTAGTGTCGCTGGTTTACCACATATGTGTTTCTCTAATTTCACTAATTATATGCGCCGCTCGTTGAAGTGCCTGAAATAATAAGAATGTTGCAATTGAACCCAAAATGTCTGAATAAACTTATAAAATAATCTTTTACCTTCAGCATATCTGCAGCTTCTTTACGTCTTTGTGCTATATGTTCAGATTCATTGAGTAGTTCATCTGCATTATCGGCTTTATATAAGTGAGTTACTAATTCAGATTGCAAATTATCTTTAACATAATTTACTAGAAAATGCATAACAGCTTTGGGCACGGTATCCTGAATCGATTTACGCACAATATAAAAGTAGGACTTAATAAGGCGTTCTGCAACATAAAAAAATTAAAATCGAACATAATTTATAATGTAAGATATAATCATACCAATAATTTCACAGTCGTGTTCTTCATTTTCTGACAACTTCCTATAGGAGTTGCTGTTTAGTGGAACTTGTGGTAACAAATTAACTGGTTTAACTGGACTAAGTACTGATCTAATATCACCACCATCAGATGAGACACTTTCAGGGAGGCTGTTAACATGATTTTGATGAATGCCATCTTTATTTTCTTTATCTTCTTGTGTGGAATTTACTGCATGCGATACCCACGAAGAGACATCTTTCTCCACTGGATTTTGATTTAACTGAGTGAAACTTGTTGAACGACCCTACAATTAAACCTAGGGTAATATAACTTGCAGTATAAGTATATACAATTAGTCTTTGGCATTTTAAAATTGAATTATTGCAATAGATAGCCAATATATTAGAAACGTTCATTCTAAAGATAAAAAAATTCAAAATCTGAATTAATCACAGTTAATCACAATTAATCAGTGTTGATTTCTCATTTTAGGGCAAAAGCAGCAGAAAGAAATTAAAATAAGAACTATCTAACTAAATATCAAACTTAAATACCTGCACAAGATTGGCGAGTTCAGGATAAGTACTAATAGGTATGACGTGAAAGAGATAATTAAAGAAATCAACTTGATCTTGTACTTTCGGTGCTTTTTGTAACATCTACAGAAAAAATAGGCCCAAAAAAGAATAAGAAAACAAAAGAAGCTAAAACTACAAGTTAAAGATAAAACGACTGTAACCTACCAAGTCTTGTCCTTCGCTTGGTACATATTTACTATACATAGATTTAGGACGTTCGGGACGATTTGCTCCACCAGATTTGATCATTGTAGGAACCATGGATATTTCTTTGTAGAAATCAGGATGCTTTGTATTAATATAAGCTAATTCTATGGCCACCAAGTTTTCAACCATTACATTAGTTGCAGGAAGTCGACGCCTTAATAAATGTGTTACCACATCAACTATGCGTTCATAAAGTTTTGGAAAACGTAGCATTTCTTGTTGCACTTCGCTTCCACAATGCTAAAAGTATAATCTTGTAAGTTTTAACAACTTAACATTTTAAATTGTACATACTTGAATAATTCGTTGCATTTCCTCATGGATCAATTCAACACACCTTAAGGATGGTTCTTCTAACCTTCTAATTTGTCTCTTTACAAGTAATTCAAATGAAACTTCTGGTACAAAAAGAGCAGGTCTCGGACCATTTGCATTTCTAATAGACAATCATTATTAGTGATTAGAATGATTTTTATAAGATAACAGTAAATTACCTGATTGCAGTTAAAATATCCATTTTGGTAAGTCCAGCTAAAGGGTGAATTGAATCTAAAGTTCTACCAAACGTTTCATGGAAAATATAACAAATCCTTGCACCTCCACACAATTCGGTTGTTTCAATATTTCTGGCTGTTCCTTCAATGGTCGAACAGTATGCCGATGCAAATTTGGTTATAATTTGCAACAAAGTTTTACTTTTGTCAGAAATGTCTTCTCCATACGAATAAAGTAACGATTGAAATTGAGACATCATCAAATTTACTCTGGTCTAAAAAAAATTTCATTTTAAAAAACTCAAAATATTTAAAAATATTTTAAGTGTGCAATTCTTAACCTAATATTTCAAGATGCATTGACAGTTCGTGAACTGTCATGGTCAATAACAAGGTTATGTGCCTCATTTGTTTCACTTGCCAATCATAAATTAGTGTGCCTTGATATTGTTTTTTAAATGTCATTTTTTCATAAACTATTTATAGGTTAAGGTTACATACTTGAACCTTACTGTAATTTACACTGAATGTTGTCTTCTATTTGGAGCAAAGTACATAAAAATTATTTACAAGTACCTTTAAATCAGGAAGGCAGTCACGAATGTGATGCATCAATAAACGGTTTAAAGTCTTCGCTAAATATGGTGTCCCATTTCTTGTTGCCAAAGTAGGATATTTACTTTGCAAGAAAGAAGCTTCGTCTTTAAGTGCATCTTTGATATTTTTATTATTCATTATATCTTGTTGAGATCGATTTACAACACCAATTATCCCTAATTTAACTGGTATAACTCTGCCACACAAGATATCGATGGCATCCGTTCCTAAAATAGTTTATTTATAATATCCAATCAATCAGTGTTTATACACTTCAATTAAAACCAATCTTACCAGCATCCATTAAATCTAACTTTGTAACAACAGCTAATGTTCGTCGTCCATCAGGATCAACGTCTTTGGCAATCTTTAAACTTTCAGATGTGGCCATATCTGTATTAGCAGTAACAACTGCTAAAATTATAGAATTTGGATTTGCAATATATTTTAAAACTAATTCTCTAATTTGTTGTTCAATATCTTCAGGTTGATCACCAACAGGTACCTAGAATATTTTTATCAGAAAAAAGCTTGATTTTTAAAATGTCTTTGAAACCTTTGTTATTCCAGGGAGATCAACTAAAGTAAGATTAACAACTTTGGTTGAATATATCTTTAAATTAATAGGTTCCGGACATACACCCTTGTTGGAACCAGCGATTCGATCAGTTTCAGCCTCAATTTCTCTACAGATATCGGTAAACTCTTTGAAGATTCTTCCTTTTGCATGCAGGAATATTCCCCATTCATCAATATCCATAGTTCCTACAAAACATTTCACATACATTCAAAAAACATTGTTACTTTCATTTTTCAAAGAAACAGTTTAAGGTCATCTCATGTAACATTAATAGTAGCTGTAAACGAATACTTTCATGACTTTTAAGGTTGTGTGAATCATCATTATTATAAACACAAAGGAGAGCACATACATAAATGCAAATATAAGGCACGAAACAATATATTAAACATGGTATAGAATTTCAATCATTTCACAAATATCTTTATGATTCCCACATAGCATTAATTTCATTTAAATAATGTATCTACATATAAATACAATTAGAATGAAAGAAAATAATTTAAAACAGAAATAATGTTACTAACCATCAATAGCAGATCTATGGTCTTTATCATCTTTTGGACAATAAACTAATTGTAGAATAAGTGGTCTTCGAGTAACAATACCAGTTCCTCTTGGTAAAAACGATCTTCCAACTATACTTTCAATAACAGAACTCTTACCCGAACTCTGTACCAAATCATAAAATAGGTTATATTTTAACATAATAGTACCAAAAGCATTTCAATAAGAATTTACCTGTGTCCCTAGAACAATAATTTGTGGTAACTGGATGGCATCGGAACCAACGGTATTAAATACATCTTGAAGTTTATTAATCACAGGAATAAGTGCCTCCATTGTAGCTAAAATGCCTAAAATGTGCTTGCGTCCGTTACTACTTTTGCGTTTCGTCACTAAAACTTGAATACGTAAAATAGCAATTCACTTTACAATTAGCGGTGCATGAAATCTTTTTGTTAATTTTAACAGATATCCATTAAAATGACGCTTATATTATAAAAGCCGAAGCAATTTTAACAATTAGGTAAAGGTTTATTTAAACGCTACTGACGTTAATAACCTTGAACTCGAGCAAAATGCTGCCAACTTATACATGCTGGATAACTAAATTAAAGAGTAATATTCCTAAGAGAATTCAAAAAGTTAGAGCGGGAGATCTAGTTTTTTTAAAAATATTCAAATTTATTTAAATTAATTCTAAAACTGATAATTAGACCATTTTTAAGTAAAAAAGCAAATTTTAATAATAAAATCTTATTTATGTAATGCTCAATGATAAGATTTTAGATTCTAATTTGATTTTTAATTTTAAATGATGTTATCGTAATCATTTCAATAAAAAGTAAACAAATATAATTAAAATTAAGTCAGTATATAGAACGAACTTTGCGAGAATGTCGATTAAAGTTTTCAATCCAAATAAAGTGTTTTGTAATGTTAAACAAAGTATTCGACAATGGGTAAAAGTACAAAGTGCAAATCAAAGTACATGGAAAAATGCAGATGAAATAAAAAGAAAAAGAGAAGAAGCATTACTAGGAGGCGGTGAAGAACGTATTAAAGAACAACGCAAAAAGGTAATTTCAGGTAGATATTTATTTTTGGCTTAAATATTTGTTTTGATTTCTTCTTACTAAATAAAAAATAATACAATTATTGCCTTAGAAATTTTAAAATGCATGTCTATTCTACATCTACAAACGTACAATCAGGTTTTTTTCTTAAAAAGGGCTATTTGATTTTTAAGTGAAAATTGTGTTAATTCTTATCTTTTAACAAAGAAGAGTTAAAAGGTCGCTTTATGTTTTGACTGAACTAATTGTAATTGAATGAAATTAATCAAAAAAAAAACAAAAAATGAATAAAGATAACAAAGAAATGATTCATCACAAACTAAAATAAAAATGAAACATAAATAGTAAGTATACTACATACCCACTAAATCTAGAATTTATTACGAGAACAAGTAACTACTGTACATAGTACATCTCAAGAACGTAAAGAAAACAACTATCAACTAATTAAACGTTTAAAAACAAATAAATTATTGGATTCTTATACAGAGTCTATATTATGTTTAAATCCTAACTTATAGCTAATATACTATACGGTATGTCCCGTTTCGTGACGAAATCACAGTGTCTATCTCAAGTATGTATTTTTGAAGAAAGTTTCTTGAATAAAAGTTGTCGAGAATCGGAGATAGATACTGCAAATAAAAATTCTGTATGCAATTTCCTTTGGTGCATTAAGAAACATGCGGTATAAAATGCTGTATTATTTATACGATATTCTCACGAGAATGCAGAACGCATATCTTTCCATAAGTAGCCAGACAGAGATGATTATACCTATCGGCTGTCAAGGACATGTATATCGTGCTAAATTTTTCTGTTTAGCTAGCGTGCATTTTAATTAAATACTCTTCGCTCTGGTCATTGATTTACTGAATGCCCTATATATCATGCAATAAGCGTAAAGGGAATTTAAAATTCCTTGTGTGTTTTTTTTTAGAATATCAAATAGCAAATATTGAAATGCATGTTTTTTAATTTCAATGGCGCATCGATCAAACATAATTCAGATACGTATATTAAAAAAACCTAATTCCAGATAATTTCGTGATGGAATCTCATATTTCTTTTTTATTTCTTTTTCTTCGAATAATTCTTGCTTTTGGGTATATAATTTAAGCTGTTTAGAATATTTTAATTTTCTCATGATGTAATAAACTTTCAGTGTCGATAGTGGGTTCGTCAACCTTAGTTATGATTTTATGAATTTTAGAGATGGCTAAAAATAGATTTCTATATTTAATACAAGTTGCACATAACTACTATTTAATGAAGGGAATAAAATCTCAAAAACGCTATTAACTGTTAACATAAGGTCATTATTTCTATTTTTACAAACAAGTCTGTCTACCTTTTCTTAATGCTTTCTTTATTTTATTGTTAATAATGCATTCTCGATTTTCTACTCTTTGAATCCTTTTTTTTTTTACTGAGCCCTGCTCTTCAATTTTTTTCTTACTTTCTCGATGATTCTACTCTAAATCTGATTAAATTTGTCAATGCAGTCGTTCGCTTTTTGGATTAGTTACTAACTTTCAATACGTCTTTAGTTTTCTTTGCTTGAGCTACTATTTCTTTTTATCATAGAAATTCCGGACAATTGCAAATAGTAACACAACTTATGGTTACTAACTGCAACAAAATTTCGTTTACATGTACATACTTACTTACCTACCTAGTCGGATCCTCTTTTACCCAAAACATTCTCCTTTCACGGTAGTTGGACTGGATGTTGTCCTTCTATGTAGTCCTCCTCTGCTTTCTTGGTCGTGTCCCTACAGACCTCGCCTCAAACCCTCTCTTGGGGTACCTAGACTAACCCATTCTATTAAGGTGACCATACTACCTTAGTTGGCTATCTTTTATCATTTCTTTCAATGGCCGTAGTGTTGCTAACTCTATCACGACGGGTTTTTCCTGCCACCTTCCTCAAGTACTTCATTTACGCTACTTAAAGATTCTTTCTGTGCTTTGCTGTCAGGGTCCAGGTCTCGCTTGAGTAGCACGACGTAGGAGCAAGCACACTTTTATAAACTACCAGCTTTGTAGTCTCAGTTACCTCTCTTTTTTCTGGAAATTTCCTGTTCATCGCATAAAATAATTTATTTGCTGAAGCTATCCTATTTGGAACTTAATAATAGGACTAATATGCGACTCCTCATCCTTCGAAATAACCATGCTTTTCGTCTTTAAAATGCTCACTTTCAGTCCTCTCTTACGGAGCTCTTCTTCCCATATGTTCATATTAAATTGGAGTTTTTCAAGTGAATCAGCAAGGGTCATCAGTAGAGATCGGAAAAATATGCAAAATGCCTACTGTATCTTTCAGTATAACACTTCAGAATTCTGTCATTGTAAGTTTTATTGTTGTCTAGAAGTATTTAACGTATAATAAGTAATAAAACGGGTAATTCCAATGTTTTGAAGGAATGTATCGAAAGATGCAGTGAACATTTTGCATATTTTTCCGATCTCCACTAATGAGGAAAGCTTGACTGATGCTAGCCTCCAGTTGCTAACCATCAGGTTTTTGCATCTTCTCTCACAGTCTTTGATGACATTACCCATTAGAATAAAAAAATAGTAGTGGGCTCAGCACATCTCTTTGTCTTATACCTGCAGTGATACTGAACTCTTTAGAAAACAGTTTGACGTTTTCACGTAGTATCGACAGTCTTTATAAAAAAACTTTATTCTGACTAGTAACGTCTCCTGAACATTATGCTTCCTGAGAGATCTCCAAATAACATTCCATGGTATACTATCAAATGCCTTTTCTAAATCTATGAAGCACAGGCAGAGCTTCTTTTCGTACTCAATACTCTCTTCAATTATATGCTGTAAAGCAGAGATTAGATCCTGGATGCAACGGTTGGTCTGTAACCGCACTGCGGCTCAGCGAGAGTATTTTCTACCTGTTCCCTTAGTTTGTTTTTGAGGATCCGACTATACAACTTTCCTAGAACACTCAATAAAGATATTCCCTTGTTATTGGTAATCTTACAATCTTCGGGTATCTTTCTAGTTTCCCATGCTAGGTTCATAACTTTCAAAAGCACCCCCTTCCTTTTTATATTCAAGTGCGTCATCATTTCAAGAGCGATGCGATCCGATCCCATCCCCTTTTCTAATTTTAACTTTTTCATATCAAACTGAAGCTCCTCTATTGTTATCTCTGTTTCCATTAGTGGAGCCGTCAGTTGCGATTCAGGATTTGCTTTATCTTCCGATATGTCTTCCCTTACTTAAGTTTCTTCTAATAGCTCACTGAAATGCTCTCTTCATTTTTCCATTATTTCCTTCTCTTCTGTCAATAGTCTCTCTACCCTAGTTTTTAGAAACTTGAGTGGACACTCTGCTTCCTTTTTCATGTTTCTAATTACCTTATAAAAAAGCTTTTGGTTATCCCCATAACTCTGCTTCATGAATCTTCCAAACTCTTCTCAAGATGTTCTTTTAGCTTGCCTTACTTCTACCTTTACAGCTGTTTTGGCATTTTTGTATGCTTCATAAAGCCCTCCCGTTTAATTGGCCAAGTACTCTTTTCATTTCTCTTTCTTCTTCCTTACTGTCTCCTGCATTTCGGTATTCCATCATATTGTTTTCTTTTTAGGCTGACCACACTTTTGCTTTTCACAAATTTCCTCTGCAGCTTTCTTAAACACGATCCATAAGTCTTCCAGGCTGCTTTCTTCCTTTCTTGCAGTACTGTTCCCTATCTTCTGTTCCACCAGATTAAAATATCTTAGTTTAATGTTTTCCTCCTTTAGTTCATATATTTTAATCTTTTTGTTAGTTCTTTTCTTTTTCTTCTTTGTCTTCCTTTCTACCAAGTTTGTGATGATCATATGATGATCCGACCCTATCTGGGGTCCTGTATTCTGGTATCTCTCATTGTTTTGTGGAGAGTTTGGCTTCCCACAATGTAATCTATAATTGATTTCTGATTCAAAGTTGGTTCCTCCCTGGTATATTTATGAATATCTTTATGGACAAATAGACTAATAGAAATTGTGAGGTCATTCAGCAAGCAGAACTGCAGCAGTCTTTTGCCATTGTCATTTCTCGTATCTTCTCCATAGCTACCAAATACATTCATATCGTCCATGATAATGACCTCTCTAGGGTCGGTTTTCACTACTCTCTAGAGATTCTCATAAAGTTGTTTCTTTGCGCCAACCAATGCATCTTCGTTTGATGCATAAGAAGCTATTAATTTCAGTACACTAACAATAAGGAAAGTCAAAACTATCTTTTGGTCCTCGTACGTAAAATATCTTGAACATACATTTGTAGAAACGTAAAACATTAGTAAGTAATAGACGGAATATTGAGTTTTTGGGCCACCAAAAACTAAATGTAGAAGGCTAACGAGTTCGAAACTCAGATCAATCAATTCAGTATTTTAGGCTTTAAAGCTGCAAGTTTTTTTAATAAGCATACGAAAGAGCTGTTGCAATTACTATAATAATTAAATAAAAAAATTAAAAGTTCTGTTAACATTTTCTTAAAATCTCAGACAGAGTAACTAAATATTTCTTTTTCTAGGGAAAGTTAACGGCAAGAGAAAGGATTGGGTTATTGTGTGATCCCGATAGTTTCATTGAATATGATATCTTCATGGAACATACCTGCACAGAATATCAAATGCAAAATAAAAAGGTAATTGATAGAAAAGTGTTTTTACAAGTAGAACTGCTTTTACTTTCAATGTTAGCTGATAAATGAGTGTTACAGAATACCTAATTATTAAAAATGTTTTTGGATTTAATTTATTAATGTTTCGGGTTCTTTACTTTGCTTCACTTTAATTATTTTTATTATTTAATTAACTGTAAGTGAACCTTCGGCTTACTTCCAATTGTACGTATGTACTATGCAAATTCTGCCTTGCGTTTTCCACGATTCAATTTGCAGGACGGTCCCTAGAATTTCATTTCGTTTTGTGGTGAGCACTAGGTTTGTTGGCCTCCCTATTGTTCATTTATTTATTTCTTTTACGCTTATAGTAATGAAATCTAATCAATTCTAATTTCGCATGTCCCTGTTTCTTCCGTAGTAATTAATTTTAGTTTACCCTTTCAAAATAGTTCTTACGGTTTCTAATAAATTAGTAATTGTATATTCAATATTATAACCTAATTAGAATAAGAAAAAATTGAAATTATGTTAATGGCATTAATGCGAAGAGTCTGAGTTTGTTTTCTAATTTTTCTTTTGCTCGGCGCGTTATTAATTATTGTGAGATATTAATCGATGGTTAAAACCTGGAGATTTGATTAACTAATTATTATCTTTCTTTTAAAAATTCCACAAATTGTTGTTACTGAACACTGCATGAAATGTAAACTTCCAATTGGAAAGTGAATCATGTTTGTCAATTACTCTAAGCTGAAAACTGAAAGAGATCTGACAAGCTTTGCCTCTCCAACGTAGGGTTGGCATACTAAGGTCATTTCAGATGGCTCTACAGACTTATCTTATACTAGCTTACACTTAGTATTTATAACAATACAAGACGCAAGCTAATAACAGCAAACTAAGATATAGGCTGTGAGCTGTATTAAAATAATGTAACGCGCAACTAATCGAATGTACCAGAGAAGTCTGGAACGGTCGAGTCGTTCCGATCGTAAAATGTGCGAGAAAAGGCGCGAACCTTCTAGGTTCATCGAGATAAACAAGGAGACGATATATATCCTCCGGCAGGAAGAAAGACTCCAGTTACGCAGTGAATAGACTCGTAACAACGAACGAAATAAATGTGTGACATAAATAAATTATCCTGTACATATAGAAATAAATAAATTTAGTGAAAATAAGTATTAGAAATAAATTGTAAAAGACTTAGTTTAAATAAATATTAAAAATAAATAAACACTTTAATTTTAAGAAAACTTACGAAGCAAGCATCTTTAATAGATTATTCTTAGCAAGTCTTTATTTTTCAATCAGTTAAATTTTGTAAACATAAACGTTTCAATGATGAACTTTACCAAAATACTAAGAATTGACTTGTATTCCTGGTATAAAAACTCGACCAAATATTTAAATCTTGCTGCGTGAATGATCGAATGTGACAGAAAAACATGGAGATGAACAAACTCATTAAATTGGCTTCAAGGGAATTTTACCCGATGTGAGTACATAGGTGCACATCCATCCGTGCACAAAATCTTCATAACTCTTCAAATGAAACAAATTTGAGTATCAGTAGTGCTATTTTTCTGGAATCGTTTATTTATAAACCTGATGAAACCTGTACAGTAGAGCAACTTTTAGGAGAGGAAGTTTTATCCTTCCTTACAAAAGATGGAAAAATCATGATCTGCAAAGTTCCAAGAAGTTCTCAAATAACTACTTCAGCTAGTTTTCACTACACTGTCAACACCTAGGCAAGTTGTTTTCTCTATAAGCATGATTAAATCGGCTACAGTAAGAATATTCTAACTTTCAATCTGAGTTTCACAAAATGTTTGGTAGTATGTAGATGAGCATTGGTTGTGATGCTGCCCCGTTGAGTTGGGGGTCACTAGGCTGTTGGCCTCTATATCTTGTTGCTGTTCGTGTTCACACTACGTCTGGGGGTTCGTTGATAACCAGTTGAACACCCCTCCTCCCTCCTCCTAAACGCGGCCGAATAAACATCCATTCCCCAAGAAGGAATTGTGCTATTGCTTTATTTCCCTGGGGTTCTGCTTACCGAATGTCTCCCGTGACGCGAGTTAGTAGGTTTGCAGTTCTCGAAGTTTGCTTCTCTTATTACAATCACTGTCTCATTCTACTGGCCAAAACCGAGTTTCATACAGCGCGCGAGTCTGGAGGTGTGGTTCTGAGATAGATTATAGCTATTTGTATACGCTGCTACCATTTGACAATACCGGCAACCGTCATACCTGTTCGATAATATCACAATTTATGGCGGAAGTACCAGCAAGGATCCGTCGCAGTGTAATATTATCATTTTGATATAAGGATGTGGGGACAAAAACATTGCAGAAAATTTATAACTAAATAAAATTGTTGTTTTTCAGCTAAGATGAACTGCAATTTATTAGCAAGCTAATTTTCTACGTTACAGAATTACTACTTTTTGTGTTTTTGTCTTTGTAAGATATCATTTTCATAAAAGTTAATTTTAAGGGATTTTTGACAACTTTTTGCTCTCTACTTAGTATTAGCTGCCCAAAAGCTCGATAAATTCATTTGTTTGTTACTGATTTGCCTTTGGCTACGTCTTGGAGCCAGTTTTCAGTGAAAATAAATAGTCAAAATATTACATACTTTCTGTCGGTGTTATCAAGAGCTTCCTTTTCTTCTACGGTATCCTCTGTACTGGATCTCAGAACTATTTTGATCTGTTTATATTCAGATCCTTTGCTGTACAAACAATAAAAACAATCCCATAGCATTTGCACACCTATAAAGTTTGTGCGGATTTTTTGTTCCCACACCCTTAGTGTATATCCCTCCGCTACCGATGTACGCCATCACCTACTACCGATTCTACCCTTGGTTTGTTTAATCCAATCTTGCATTGTAACCATGTTCGCTAAGTGATGTATTTCAGTATGTTCTTCTTCTGTGTTACATCGCATTCCAAACAAAGCCGACAATTACAAAGTGCCAACATTTTGCTGTTATTACTCAAATAACCAGATACGAAAACCAGCTACCTCGACGTAGTCTACAATATAACGACCCCATTTACTAGGTTAAAGAAGAGCAAGGCTTCTCTAGTTCCACCAGAAAACAACCTTGAATAACGACGAACGACTTTTAGCAGTCAGATAATCAGTGTTTCTTCTAGGGCTCTCATCCAAAAAATCCATATAGAATAGGTTTTGCAGGAAAGCTTTTGTTTAGTCTTTCAAGGATTTATAGTTTATCAAACAAGACAAAATTTATCGAAAAGTATTTTGCAAATTTCGAAAGAAGCTAAAATAAAGTAGTTGACTGAAGTGGCGTGGCCAGAGAAGGACGAAGCCACTGAAAATACTGGGAAATTTCATAATGGGCTAGTAGTTGTAGCACCTACACAAAGATTATGTAGATGTGCATATTTGCAAGTGGAAACAGTTAAATTTTGATTTGAGTGTCAGCAGTCAAAAAGCTTTGGCAACGCTGCATCAACTTAACTGACTGTTAATGATTTTTGGTTGTATTAATGGAATTTGTTTAAAATGCGTTTTACCAGTGGCGTATTTGTAATATTATGAGAAAGTTAGGTCTGCTCATTGTGTTTCTTGATAACCAATCCAATCTAAGAATTAAAAATAGCAATGGATCTAGCCTTTTTCTTACTTTTATAGGTAATCTCGTAACTCTCAGTTTTCCATCTTTAAGAAAGATGTGTATTAAGTCTCCCTTAAACAATTCTCGAAATGTTAGAGCATTATGAATCTTCCCGTCGGGAATACAGAAGAAGACTCTAGAAATAAAGTCAGGCTTACATCAACTGAAGTTTTTTTTCCCTAAGTCACAATAATTAGAAATTCTATTATTTCTTCTTCACTTATTAATACCGTAGACAAACTTAGGTAACTTTTCCAACTTGAGCAAAAAACGAGAAGTTTAAGTCTTGTCTTTCTTAATAAATTAAGCAAAATCTATTAGAACATTGAAAATAATTCTTCCAAGATTCCAGGAGATTCAGTTGTAACAGGACATGGATTAGTAAACGGCCGTCCAATCTACCTCTTCAGTCAAGATTTTACCATTTTTGGCGGCAGTCTATCCAATGTTCATGCAAAAAAGATTTGTAAAATTATGAACCAAGCAATGTTAGTAGGAGCACCTATAATTGGCTTAAATGATTCCGGAGGTGCGAGAATTCAAGAAGGTGTTGATTCTCTAGCGGGATACGCTGATATATTTCAATTAAACGTTATGGCTTCTGGTGTCGTTCCTCAGGTAAACAAAAATATTACAGTAGAAATTATTGTTGGTTTTATTATATAGATTCCTTTAATAGATTTCAGTTATCATGGGACCATGTGCTGGAGGATCTGTTTATTCACCAGCTATAACAGATTTTACTTTTATGGTTGAAGATACTTCATACCTTTTTGTAACAGGTCCACATGTAGTAAAGGTAATCAGTAGTATAAGTGATAATAGAATGACTAAAAATTAATTTTGTTACAGTCTGTAACTAACGAAGAAGTATCTCATGAAGAATTAGGCGGAGCTCATATTCATACTACTACATCAGGGGTTGCTCATAAATCTTTTGAGAATGATGTAGAGACTCTTTTACAACTTCGAGAGTTTTTAGGATATCTTCCTCAGTCGAATCGCCAAGAAGCTCCTATCAGAATTTGCGAATTTCCGTGGTTAGTTTCAGTTTTATATTACAAAAAGGTAATTCAGTTCTATATGGTTACAGTGACGAAAATGCTCCTCTTTTGGATAATATTATCCCTTTAGAAACCAACGCTGCTTATGATATGTTGGATATAATCTACACCATAGTTGACGAAAGAGACTTTTTTGAATTAATGCCAAAATATGCAAGAAATATTGTCATAGGTTTTGGAAGAATGAAAGGAAGGACCGTTGGAATTGTTGGAAATCAACCAAAGGTAGCATCAGGTAAATATATAATTAGCCTCTCTAAAAAACAGTTTAGCCTCACTGATGATAAAATCCTATAGGATGTCTAGACATTAACGCTTCCATTAAAGCAGCGAGATTTGTTCGTTTTTGTGATGCTTTCAATATACCTATAATCACATTAGTGGACGTTCCAGGATTTCTTCCAGGAACAAATCAAGAACATAACGGAATTATTAGACATGGAGCTAAATTACTTTATGCTTACGCAGAAGCAACCGTACCGAAATTAACTGTTATAACCAGAAAGGTTAATATGTTGCACTTTACATCTTAAATTTAATATTCAATTTAATTATTTTAGGCGTATGGTGGAGCCTATAATGTTATGGCTTCCAAACATCTAAAAGGCGATGTTAATTACGCATGGCCATCTGCTGAAATTGCTGTTATGGGTGCTAAAGCTGCCGTATCGATCTTATACCGAAACAATCCAAATTCAGAAAAATACGAACAAGAATATATAGAAAAATTTGGGAATCCCTTCTTGGCGATTGCAAGGGGTAAAAGAGATAACATTTCAAAAAAGTCAGTCTAACATAATTTTATTATTTTAGGTTATATAGATGACGTTATCCAACCAAGAACGACACGATGGAGACTATGTCGTGATTTAGATATTCTGCAAACAAAACGTTCAAAGAATCCCACCAAGAAGCATGGAAATATCCCTTTATAATTTTCTCAAAGCACAAATTAAATTAAAAAGAAGCCTGTTATCAAAGAAACTTTTTTTTTTCAAAGAATTATTTAAACACAAGCTCGCTGCTTTGTAAAATAATTACAGTTAGAGAAGTTGGGACGAAAGATAAATCAATCTTGAAAGTTTTAAAATCTAGAGGGAAATTTAAGATTTTTTTTAACTTGGCTCTGCATTTTACTTGGTAGTTTGCATATTGTTAATGAACTTGTTAGAGATTTAAGTTTTTTATTATAATAAAAAGCAATCTAAATTTTGTTGCTGCTTATGTTTAATTTTTACCAACTTTTTAAATTAATTCGTTTAAGAACCTGCTGTCTTATAACTTCATTTTACTAAATTCAAGAACAAAAGCTAAAAAAAACTTTTCTTTTTAGTTGGAATGTAACATCCTACTTCAATTTGATGGCGGTTTTTTTTACTGATTACTAGACGGTAGTACAGGTATGTAGGCATGAAAGATTAACAAATTTGCACTAATAATTTTACCTGTTGCGTTCTAGCTTTTTTAGAAAGTTTTGTAGCTTTAGGACCAATTACATCATACAGTGTTGTTGAGTACACTGTTTGATGTTTGTATTTTATTGGCTTTGAGTTTCTTTCACAAGGTACCTTTTGGTCCACAATGTTCTTCTAAAAAAGTTATATTTAAAAACCCGAAATCGCTGCAATAATCGTGTTTTCTGACGACAGTACTGATAAAAGGCGATTAAGCCAAAAATGAAGATTTTACTAACAAACGAATGGCTATCATATAAAGACATCTTAAACATACACTAGAATTTGAATAAATGACCTGCAAGTCATGCTCAGGAATAAAGATGCTTTGAACATTTGAAGTTTCTAGCACGTTGTGTCTCTAGACCCAAATAAACATCAAGACCTGAAAAAGATGGATTTCAAGACTTTGTGAAGAAGTGCATGCAGAATTTCTTCAAATATTCATAGATCCGTTAGCAGATGTCTTTCTGTTGCCTCGCAAAATAAATACGGCGAATAGGAACTCTTCTCTAATCAAGGGCCTGTTTTCCTACATTTAAATCCCATTTACCGAGTGTTACTTCTAAGTTTTATTACTTCGATTTCAAAATGATCAAAATTGTTTGAGTGTTTACAAAAAGCTTGCAACAGTTAGGGGTTTTTGAGATCTGTATTACTAAAATGTCGTCTTGAGACCACCATTGTTGTTCCTGTGATGAAAAATAGTTTACTGGACTGTTGCACATTAGATGATTGATAAAAAAACTCTAGAATTATAGTAAGAAGTTATACGAAACGGGTTTATATGCAAGATGTCTGACCCAAATACGCACATATAATAAATATATGCAAGAGTTTTGAGATATTAAAATGTGCAAAAGATGCCAAAAAATAGGCAGAATATGAAAAAACAAAATGCAAAAATATGAATTTTGCATAAAATCCGAGCTTCACTAATACCGTTTTCCGTGATGCTTTGGGCCACGTGTAAGTTGGCTCATAGCCCTGATATCTATCAGCGTTGTATGTCTGGAGTCCAGCAAGTTTGTTTTCTGGCTCCGTTTGCATTAATTCTCAATAGATAACTCAGCAGTTTTTTATATTAAGTATTGAATGTTATTTGTGATTTGTAGTCGTTTTGGAAAAAACACGTCCACTGAAGCTGTCTAAATCTTTATTTTTATCACAATAATGATAATGAGATGTTACCTTTTCTTTTTTGACTAAGACATGCTTATTGCATTTAGCCAAAGAAGTCGCCTCGTAGTACAGAGATTCTTTTAGACAGATTGGTTTATATTGACCAAGGTAACATGAAAGTTTTTCTTTGTTGAAAGTCATTCCAAAGATTGTTATGCGTATTCTGTTAAAATAGCAGAAACCACTTTATTAATCGCCATTATTATTAATAAATTAATGTACATTCTGTAACTTAAAAAAAACTAAACTTAAATATATGCAATCTAATCCCCTGGCGAAATTTAACCAAAGGCTACTCTGTTTAACCAGGGGATTAGATGCAAAGTAAAAAAATAAAAATAAAGAAATAAACAATTTTGACTGCAAAACGAGCAAATCAGTAAACCAGGCAGGCAGATGATTAAGAGGCAAAGAATTATTGCTTACTAAAAAGGTAGTGTCTTAAATTTCGTTTAAAAGTTATTAAACTGAGACCTCGCATATCAAATGGAAGAGAATTGTAAAACTTGACAGCATTGTATATAAAACTTCTTTGAAACAATGAAGACGTATGAAGAGGCATAGTGAGCATATAATTATACCGAGTATTTGCGGAATGCACCTGTATCCCAGGTATCAATTCAGAACTAAGAGATGTAGTACTTTTTGTTGAAAGTAGGGTATATGTTAACACTCCCAAATGATACTTCCAACGATTTTTCATGTTTAACCAGCCTAGGTCTGAAATTTTTTGTATAACAGAATCATAACGACGTAAATTGTTGATAAATCGACAACACCAATTTTGCGTTTTTTGAATGCAGTTCTTGTCACATGCATCAAGACAAGGACTAGAAATAAAATTACAGTAATTAAAATGTGATAAGACCAATGATTCAGAGAGCATTTTCTTTTGAGCAAAATTCAGAATTTCTTGATTGGAATGTAACAGTTTCAACGAAGAGTAAGGTTTCTGCAGTAATTTACAGACATGTTGTTTAAGTCGTAAGTTAACGTCTAAGATAAGTCCTAAGTTCCTAGCTGGATCTACAACTGGAATTTGCTAATTATTGATACGTAAATTATGATCGTTTTTAATAATTGGGGTATGATTTCGATTTCCAAAAAATAGTAAACAAGATTTATTGTTATTTAATGTAACATTATGTTCGAAAGAAAGCTGAGTGATCTTTTGTAGGTCACGACTGATGTCTTCATAGGCCTGGGCTCCTTCGGAAAAAGCAAAAGATTGGTACATTTGCGTATCGTCAGCATACGCTTGAATTTTACAGTTATTAATAGACTTTAGAATATCTGCCGTGTAGATAATGTACGACAAAGGTCCCAAGACTGAACCTTGAGGTACGCCAGACGTAATAGGGTAGGGAGTAGAAAATCTATTGTTATGCTGTATCATTAAGGTTCTATCAGACAGATAAGATCTAATCAGATTGACGGCAGGTTCAACAAAACCATAATATTGTAATTTTGCGCATATGAGATCGTAACTGACTTTTTTCTCGCTTTTTTTGTTGATGAAATAACTATTCCTGATCATCGCCTGATGTCTGCTGTTTGATAGTTGTAACAAAAGTTATCTCTACAGGTATTCGAGTTACTTTTGATTTCTAAAAATTTTGTAACTGCCTTCGTCTTGCATGTCTTGGGACAAGTTCAAATGCTTTTGAAAAATCTAGCAAAACCAAGGCAGTGATTAATATTTTATCAGAAACATTGATAATATTATTCGTAACAGAAGCCAGAGAGTTTGCGTACTAAATCTCTCCCTGAAACCGGACTGACACGTGGGCAAAAATTCATTACTGTTGAAAAAGTTATACATTTGTTTATGTAAAACTTTTTCAAAGATTTTAGATAAACAAGATAAAATACTAATTATTCGCAAATCAGAAAAATTCTTTGGATTTGTAACTTTAGGTAGAGGAAGTCCAATAGCACTTTTCCATGCAGACAGAAAATGACCTACTTCAATACAACAGTTAATAATATGGGCAATGAATTCATCAATGAATGAGCTACAGCATTTCAACGTAATCAAAGAAATATTATTAGTACCTAAAGCATTGGATTTTAAATTATGTAAAATATCGTGTACTTCATTTACAGTTGTAGAAAAAAAAATTTTACTGTCGCGTTTATCTACAATAACGTTAACAAAAAGTTTTCTTGACTTGCTCTGTAAAGGTTCTCGAAACTTTAGAAAAAATGGTCTATCCGAACTCTTCAGATGATTAAAACGACCTGGTTTTTTGTTTTGATTTTTGTCCAATTGAGTTAGATCTTTTGCCCTCTTTTTGTTTTCTTACATTCATCACTTTCAGAACGAGTAACTTTAGAAATTAAATTACTAAACAACTCCTGGTGATAAGAAGCTCTTGATCACGCGTAAAGACTACACTTTCATTATGATAACAATAATTTATAACGTTGACTTTTACTGACGAAAGAATTGATGCATCAATTACAAATTGGCTTATACAACAAAACGCCTTCGTATATCTTATAGCTTGACCATCAGAACTAAATTAATTTGATCAGATATCTGCTTTAAAGTTAGTTTCTGCCAATAAATCTGCTTTAATGGAGCCAATTCAGCTCCTGAGTGCCCATGCATGTCCTAGATGGCCTTCCGGTAGGTTGTAGTATGATTTCGACTATTGGTTATGTTTTGTCCTGTTTTTCTGATATCTTCATACCTTGCGTTTTTCCTTTTTTCAATGTCAACCTACTGGTACTGACACTGTCTTCGTGAATTTACTTGTCTTTCTAGACTTCTTTTGTGTAGTAATGAGTTTCATGGCTCTGGCTTTCGGTCAATTATTGATAGAGCTAATATAGCTGGCCTACAATTTTAACGCTGAAGTGGCTTTCTTTTTACAACCACATCTTTTTCTTTATGTAATATCGTCGAGTCTTTCTTTAGGAACTTTTGTTTTTTTATTATTCATTCAGTAATTTACTTGCTGTTAGTTCAATATTTTTCTAGATTTGTCTCTTTGTCTTTATTACTGCAAGGAAGGTTTTCTCTAGTAGCGACAAAGAGACATTCTCGTTCTTATTTTCACAAACTAAGTCATGTCAGAAGCATTTTTTGTGTTTTTTCTTTTTCTCGCTTTTTCTCATTTGCAACTATTTTTTGCAGTTTATGCAGTAAGTATGTAACTGCAGTTTTGAGGAAAGGATGACGTCAATGGTATTGAAATAGGATCAAGTGTTAGCTAGATGCGTCTGTTCAGCTCTAGAAATATTATCAAGTTCTCTGCAATGATAGGTTTGTATACATTTTATTTATTCCCACATATGTTCTTTCAGTACAGTTTACTACAGTATAAGCAATACTTGATGAGGCTAAAAATCTGAAAAGCTGTAAAAAGGAAGTGTCAAAAGAATAAGGCCCAGAAGGCTTAAGATGATAAAAAACTATGAGAACTTTCCTATTTCTAAGAATGCTACTGGTGTCTGGCTGATTATGAGAATAATACCATTCTGGTCAGAATTTTTAAGAAAAATTGAAACTATTAATTGAGGAGGTTTTTCACAAATACACTAATTTATTGATCCAATTGAGCAGAAGCATCAGAATTAGAAAGAATCTTGCTACAATAGTTGACGTAGATTCTGCAATGGAAACGGTAGAATGTCTATAAAATTGGAAAATTATTAGCTCTCTGACCACTTTCATGAAAGCTAAGGGTATTAAAAGGGTCCTAACAAAGAAAACTCAACCACTGAAAGACGTAAAAGCAGGCAAATTGCCATATATTTTAGGCAATAATAATACATCCAGAAAAGCAATAAATTCCTGTCCTATTATAATAAAATAATCCATTGTTTTATCCTTCAAAATGCTTTTTACGTATAGTTTAATTTTTTAATTTAGACCCGTTTCGGATTATCTTGACTGGACAAGTCCACCAAGACTTTAAATCTTCTATTTCCCTTTAACCCATGCTTTCTATATTCTGGCAGTCAAAGTGTATACCGTTAGTTGTGTTGCTGCATGCATTATTTTTCTATTCATCTATGTTTACAAAGAGAAATGAAGTAGGTAAAAGTATTTTAAAGCGTCTACCAGCCCGCCGATTGTTAACCCACCAAGGATCTGAAAATACATACAAACCCGTTCAGCTGCTACGCTAAAAGTAACTTTTTTTTAAATTTTTAAGGCTTCTCAATTATATATCTATTTCTTTTAAATCCAGCAGCAATTAATTTTGTTTCTTATAATTCTCAAACTCTCGGTCTTCTGGACCGTAGTGTAACTTTTATCACACTCTACACTAAAGCACTTAATCCTAGACGGGTCTATGTTCAAAAACTGACTTTGCTGCAGTGTAACTACATGTAGAACAGAACGTAACTTATTTATCATGGCGCTTTTGGACACCAATAGTTTATTTTTGCCATACGTGAATGCTGTTTCCACGCTCTACTAATCTCTGGTGATTTCTCATAGAAACTCTATAGGAGTAAGTATAGATTCTGTAAAAATTAATTTTAAGCCAAACTGTGAACAAATAAGACTCTTGATTTCTTTTTATTTGTCTATGTCGAACCGGTGTGTGCGGAAGGAGAAGTTTCTAATAGTAAATTTATGTGTTTCTTGAAAACTTCAAAAATCTTTTATTTATGTTAATGATAGTGGGACGAGTAGTAGTAGTTACTGTATTAGTGTTTATAATAAAAATATGACAAAGTAGTTTAAATAATTTGTAAAGTGTTTTAAGTATAAATAGAAAGTTAAAAATTTGTATGTGAAAATGTCAAACAAGATAAAGCTAAGTGACCTTAAAGTAGTGGAAATAAAATCCGAACTTAAGAAAAGAAGTATCGACCAAACAGGAAATAAAAAAGAATTAGTTAATAAGTTAAAAATCGTATTGAATTCTAGTTTTCTAACAACAGATAATGACTCCCAGGAAAGAAATGACCAACTGGATCGTCCAATTCTGAAAAACCCTAAAATAAGATATCGGTATCACAATAGAGAAGAAAATGTTGAAATAAGAATTAAGCGATTAGAACGATGTTTCCAGTTGTTACGTAAAAAAATAGATAACTTAAATCTTTGCAATAAAACAGATACTATGCAGAATCGTGTAATCAAAACGCCAAATACAAATAAACAGATATGTTCAACTTCGCAAATAATTTCCAAACCGAAACGTATTTCTACTTATCAAAGTAAATTACTAAATCTTGAATCAAGAATTAGAAATTTAGAATGGATGGTGCAGTCTTTATGTAAAAAGAACAAAGCTGTAAAACAACAAATGTAATAGAAAAGAAGAAACAAAAAGAGATCGAGCAAAAACGTGCTAAAAAACACAAAGTAATAAATGAAGAGAAAGGGACGAAAGATATACCGGAAAACGAATTTAAAATGTGTTCAAAGCCAATTCAAAAACATACTCAAGATAAGTGTAGTGAAAAACCTTCAGTAACAAAAGAAATATCTCAAAAATCTCAAAAACCACGATTGTTGATTTTAGCAGACAGTCATGGTTGTGATTTGGGAATTATTTGTAAACATTTGACAGAAGATAAGTTTTTAGTTCAGTGTCTTTTTAAACCTAATGCTTTATTTGAAAATGCGACTTCGGATATTTATGCATTAACCAAGGACTTCAATAAAAAAGACTACGTGGTTATATTTGCGGGTGCAAATAATGCATTGAAAAGACGTAAACTAAATTGTGACAGTGTGACAAATGTGTTTAAGGACCTACAGAAAACTAATCTTGTGTGTGTTTCAGTGCCTTACTGGCATGGACGGAGTATTTTGAACCAATATATTTATGAAATAAACTGTTCCCTATTTCAAGCTGTTCAACGGAATTCTCATCTTGTTAAATAAATTGATATTAATTTGTTTATAAGTAAGAAATATTTTACAAATCATGGTTTACATTTGAATCAAAGGGGTAAATACATGCTATGTAAGTGCATTTTCAAAGTTAATAATACTTTGGAAAAGAATTATATACAAGAACAAGGTAACCATTTCATCAATCAACAACATTTAATTAAAATAATGCCTAATGAAGAAAATTGGTCTTGTAATGTCAGAGAACACTCTGTGAATCATGATTCCCTAAAAGTGAATGAACACTGTAATGTACGAGGGTGGTCTGAAAAGTTTCCGACCTCAACCTGAAGATGGCAGCACTCGTAAATAAAAGCTACTGAATTTCGTTGTTCATCTGTTGACAGTTACTCACCAAAGTTTCAGCCATTTTGGACGCGCAGTTTTTATGTAACAGTCGTTTGAGTGAGTTTTTTTGTGAAAATGGACAAAATCGAGTATCGAGCTGTCATTAAATATTTGTTTTTGAAAGGCAATACGCCTTCGCAAATAAAAGATGAGTTGGATTCTGTGTATGGGGACTCTGCACCATCATTTACCACAGTGAAATTTTGGGCTGCTGAATTTAAACGTGGCCGTAAGAGCTTGGGAGACGATGAACGTTCGGGACGTCCAAAAACTGCAACTACCGACGAAAACATCGCCAAAGTTCACCAAATGGTGCTAGACGACCGCCGAATTAAAGTGAGAGAGATAGCAGAGGTTATGAACATGTCAAAAGAACGTGTTTGTCACATATTAAATCAACATTTAGGCATGAAAAAGCTGTCCGAACGTTGGGTGCCGCGTTTGCTCACGTTAGACCAAAAACGTGTTCGAATGAATATTTCCAACGCTCTTTTGGCGCAGTTTAGGCGAAATAAATCCGAGTTTTGGCGCCGATTAATTACTGTAGATGAAACTTGGATACACCATTATACGCCCGAAACAAAAATACAGTCCAAACAGTGGACTGCAAAGGGGGACCGTCGACCTTCCTATCCTCCAACATTCCTCATTTTCCAGGCTTAAGAGAGGTTAAGTCCTCTAAGGAGCCAGCCGCCTACGGCGGTAAATTACATTGACTGCTGCTGCTGCTGCAAAGGGGGAACCGGCTCCAAAAAAAGCAAAAACTGTTTTTTCGGCTGGGAAAGTGATGGCGACTGTCTTTTGGGATAATCATGGAGTTATTTTAATCGATTATCTTCAAAAAGGAGAAACCATTACAGGAGCATACTATGCATCATTACTTGACAAGCTGAAGGCAGAACTTGCGAAAAAACGGCCACATTTGCAGAAAAAGAAAATCCTGTTTCACCAAGACAACGCACCGTCTCACACCTCAGCGGTTGCCATGGCGAAAATCCACGAATTACGGTTTGAACTGCTTGACCATCCGCCAAGCGACTTCTTTTTGTTCCCTCATCTAAAAATTGCGCTCGGAGGACAAATATTTTCGTCAAATGAAGAGGCAATCACCTTCGTGAACAATTATTTTGCAGAGAAACATGCCGAGTACGATTTGGACGGGTTACAGAGATGGGAGCATCGCTGGGAGAAGTGTGTAGAGTTACAAAAAGACTATGTTGAAAAATAAAAAAAAAATTTCAAAAAAAATGTCTTGTATCTTTGTTAGGTCGGAAACTTTTCAGACCACCCTCGTAAGTAAAAGTAGGAATCTTCAAGTGTCGGCTTTGTATCCTAACTTACCAAATTCTGATCATGAACTAACGTAATTTTTTATAAAAAAGTATCATCCTAATGGTAAAACAAACATTTGTTACATGAACGCGCAAAGTTATTTACCGCATAAAAATGAGATCGAGAATTTTGTTTATAAATTACAACCTGATTTCGTTTGTTTGTCTGAAAGCAGATGCGATTCAGAAATAAGTGATAATGCAATTAAGATTCAGGGTTATAATCATGTTGTATGTTATTCTAAAAATAGATTTACAGGTGGTGTAATAATTTTTATGAAAACTAACATTAGATTTAAGGTACTATATAATGTTAACGTAGACAATAAATTTTGGTTGCTTGTTATAACTGTAAATCATTTATTACTGGCTGTACTATATAGATCACCCAGCACAAGCCAGACAAATTTTTTAGAATTATTTGAACAATATATAAATAAAATTATTGATTTTAAGGGAAAAAAACATCTAATTCCTCCACAATAATTGATTTGGTATTAACAAATGATTTTTGCATTAATGCTAACGTGCTAAGTACTCCAAAAATAACTGATCACGATATAATATTAATTACTGTAAGTACGTATAGTAATTTAGTTTCAAAGATTTGTGTTAGAAGAAATCTTTGTTGTCAAAATATTAAAAAAATTGCAGAAAACCTGTTACAACAATCATGGAAGTATGAATCCATAAATGTTGATAACATTTTTGCTAATTTTCGTCATAATATTCTTGCTGCGTTAAATAAAATAGCCCCCTTGCAGACATATAAAAAAAATAATGTCAAAGGCTGGTTTAATTATAAGATTAGAAACTCACAGAAAAGGAGAAACTTGGCTTACAAAAAATTTAGAAATACAAATAATCACAACTACTGCTTAGAATATAAAAAAACGCGAAATGAACTTGTTCTTGAAATTCGAAAACAAAGAAAATGCTATTTTAATGATAAAATTGATAAAAATAAAAGTAATCCTAGAAAGATGTGGGAAACACTAAAATCAATTATTGGAAAGCCGAAAAATACACTCGAAAGCATAGATTTTGAAAATTTTAATTTAGGGGTTGGGAGTACGTCAGATAAATTAAATCAATATTTTATTCAAAGCTTAAATGATATAGTTAAGAGTTTTGACACTAAACAAAGTGATATAGCAGCTGTAACCGGCATCCTGACAAATTTGAGAAATGCAAATGATTTAAATACTTTTATAGAATTTAATGAAATTAATATTGTTGATTTGAGAAATATCATTTACAAGGAAAAAATTAAAACTAGCCCCGACGATGTAGGAGTAATGTTACTGAGGGAGCTATTCGGAGTTATTGGATATCCGCTACTGCATGCGATTAATTCTTCTCTTAGATACGGGGTGTTTCCTAATAATCTTAAAATTAATGCTGTCGTACCTATACCAAAAGTCAATAATTCAATTAAAGTAAGTGAGCTTCGTCCGATAAACTTATTACCGTTTTGCGAAAAAATTCTGGAAAAAGTCGTATTTAAACAACTTTCAGCGTTTTTTGAAGACAGTCACCTAATTTATTATGCACAATCAGGATTTAGGAAAAATTTTTCGTGTGAAACAGCTCTACAGTACGTGTTAACTGATTGGAAAATTAAATTAGCTTCTAATAATGTAATTCTAGTTACCTTCATTGATATCAAAAGAGCGTTTGAAACAGGTAATATTGAAATTCTTATCGAAAAATTAAAGTATTACGGATTAAATGGAATAGTACTTCAATGGATATCCTCTTATTTAACTAATCGCCAACAAATAGTTAAATTTAAAAACGCACACTCTTGCGAGTTACCCATTGATGTGGGGGTACCACAAGGTAGTGTCTTAGGGTCCCTTTTGTTATTGATTTACGTAAACGGCATTTATCTTGTTATAAATAAATGCAAAATTGTATTGTACGCGGACGATGCTTATACTACAGAACAAGATGCTAAGACGTGTATTACTAACATAAATGAAGACTTAAAAAATTATCCAATTGGTTTAGTAACAACAAATTAATGCTTAACGTAAAAAAGACTAAATGCATGTTTATAGCTTCTAAGATAAACTACCGTAAATTTAAAAACGAATTAACGGAGCATAATATTTATATTAATAACATAGCATTAGAGTACGTCACAGAAATAAAATATTTAGGAATTACAATTGACAACAGATTAACGTTTAATGAATATCACGATTTTATTTGTAAAAAGATCAGCAAAAAATAAGGTTTCTTTACAGGGTTGGTGATAACTTAACTGTCTGGTCGAGACTTACGGTGTACAATTCTATAATAAAAACTTCATTTTCAATATTCTTCTGTTCTTTTTTTCTTAAATGATTCCCAAATTAAACGATTACAATTATTACAAAATCGCGCTATGCGGACAATTTTACAGTGTTGCAAACGTACCGCAATTAACGATATGCTATCACAACTTAATTGGTTCGATATAAAGGATTTCATATATTTTAACGTAATGGTGTTTTTATACAAAGTTACTAACGGATATTTGCCTAATTATTTGTCTTCTTTTATTTAACGTACTAACGAAATACACAATTATAATACACGCACTCAAAATGAATTTAGACCAATAAACACGATTAATACGTCGCAAACAAAGAAGAACGTTTTCATAGACGGGTTAAAATTATATAACCGACTGCCGGATGAGGTTATTATTTATAGTTATCCTCTATATTTTTATTTTTATACATTTACTTTTATTTTATATTTTATAGATATTTTAGGTATACATAGATTACCATTCTTATTAGCATGTTTTACGTTTATTGTTTAAATGTTTTTTTATATACATTTTATATTTACTATATTTTTAAATATTTGTTATTTTATATTTGTATGTACTATATGATATAGCTTATTTAGCTAAATAAACTGCTACTACTACTATCATGTTTACTGCGCTCTTGCTTAAAGTCTGGCTCTTATTTTTGTCTAGTTAATCAAGTCCAACGCAATCATCATGGGCTTTGTTTTATTTGTTTTGTTCAAGTACAATATTTTGGTAAAAGAGCTAGTTTAATTCTGCTATGTAGGCCAGTTTACTGATCCATAGAAATCAATCTCGATGTTGTTTAATACCAATCAAGTATTTTTAGAAGTTTTGCATCGGAAAAGTTGCAAAACTATAATATTGAAGAAATTAAAGAAAGATTTATTATCTACCAAACGTTTTTTTTATTGAGACTTTGGTACATTATCCTACAGGCTGTCCAAACATTCCACACATAAATAAGACTACATTAATTAATTAGATTCGTTCTGATAAAAGTTATTAAGAAACCCCTAACTTGTCTAACATGAGCATCGATCAGAACAAAGATACAATTATGGTAATAATGCTTGCAATCACCAGCGGCGTTAATAATTGCTTGACATCTTCAAAGCATGCTGACCAGGCTCGTGTGAGGATACAACATGCTCATATAGAACAGTCATCGGTAAAAATTACGTTGCTAAAATCTCGATCGATGTTCTCGCGTGCTCAAGCGAATCGCTTTGTCAAATGTTTTTCTGCTAACAAAGGTTTGTTTACTGTCTTGCGCCATCTCAGGTTATGACCACGGAGACGGGTTCGGATAGTTTCATACGATATATTTAAACCTTTGTGCTTCAATTTTGCTTGTCCTTGACGCGGTGTTAAGCCAAGATTCCTCGAAAACAGATTCCCTATTTTTTTATCGTCTTTTTGGCCCAATTTGCCTATCAAGCCACGTTCCGGTAAATCATCAACATTTTGTTATTATATTATTATACCCACTTCTGTACGAATGATCTCGACCTTTTCATGTATTTAGCAGCCGTTGGTTGCGACATTTTCGGACCTTTTGGGAGGGTGCAAAGGAACACAGCCTTGTAGCGCGACGCGTATTTGGCACTCATAGCACTGAACGTGTTTCTCTTACAAAAGATCAATGGCAATTGAATCTTTATTAATAGTACATCAAAGAGAAATGTTTTCTCTATCGACTCACAAAAGATTTAGAGATACCAGCTGTGAGTAAGGCCGACCAAGCTCTTACTTGACTATAAGTCAACTGAGGACATAGTGAAAACCATAGAGATAGACCAATTAACTTTGGAATGCAACTTTTGGGAGGCAAAAAATGGAAACAAATTTATGTAACTATTCTTTTGAACATTACCAGATCTATAGCTTCCTATACTTGGCGTTTTTCGACATGAAGCTGATAAATCGTGTATAAGAATTCCATAACAACGTAGCCGGTTGATCAAAGTAAGTTCAACATAATGAGGTTGCTCTTGTGTTGCCTCATCTTGGTATCAGTTTCTTTAAACACAGAA
The DNA here is from genome assembly GCA_011009095.1 of Ignelater luminosus. Classification (NCBI taxonomy): domain Eukaryota; kingdom Metazoa; phylum Arthropoda; class Insecta; order Coleoptera; family Elateridae; genus Ignelater; species Ignelater luminosus. The sequence goes on from VTPC01090725.1 coordinate 124,680, forward strand.
TATTTAGGTGACGAAAAGGCGAGCTCATTCACCAAAGCCATAAGGTCAACTACAGGAAAGGCAAGTTAGAAAAAGTTTACCATTTAGATAGGTGAGTCGGAGTTGCGGAAAAATATTTATCCTTGACAACTCTATTTGCCAAACATTTTTGCCCCAAACCAAGTTCGACTCTACTCTCATAATTTAGTAATGCCAGTTTACTAATATGCTTATTTCAAGTTTCAATTACAGCGAAGGCTATTTTCATCTTTCAGCCAACGTCCTGTTATTGTTCAATGGCACATATCTAAACTATCTTGACTTCTTCGCGTGGACTTATCCAGTTCGAATAATCTTGCGAATTTGATTTTAATCACGTTGTCTTTTTTTACAAAAGCGCTTTGTGTTGAAGAGCATTGCAGATGTATCTGAAACTAGAGCGAAGCGAGCCGATATACGCACATAAGAACATAAACTACATCCATGACATGAAAATTAGCTCAAAAACCTTTGACCTGTCACCTGCATTACTTCTTTTACGCGAAGACTATTCTACAAACCTGTTCAGTTATTTTATTCGGTATATCCGCCTCAGTCAATTCTTGGGATCAGGAGCAAACAACTACCAGTGCTGTTGGTGAAAGATTCCTGGAGGATTGGCGGAAAAGAGCAGTTTCCGTAAAATCAATCTTCGATACTAGCAGCGCGTAAGCCTGATTACTGCACCTGAACAAAGACTTTTCGTAAGCTAAACTTTACATTATTCATTAAAGAGATTAGGCCACGTTGGCAGTAAAAGTAAATATTTATTAAATGCCATCAGTCTCACATCCAGGTTTGTCAAAATTGGATTCCCATACTGTTTTATTTTTCTTGCTAACCTTTCTTTAAGGTACATGCCGTCGGGGTGTTCATTTCTGTGCCAAAGAATCTTGTAATGTCACGTCTTATAAGTTCTACCGTTAAATACTACAGTAGCAGCTTTAACCTGACAACCCAAATTTGAGTAATCAGTATTATAAGTGAACCACCTATTTATTTTTTAACTATCCCTTTTCAGCTGTATCAAATTCGGTCTGATATACCGAAGTTAAATAGCCAAAATTGTGCAGTCTTTGTGACCTTTGTTTTTCTAAAAATGGCTATGACTGTGTGCTCTACTCTTCCGAGTTTTGACGCGGAAACTGTACAAATGGCTTTCTAATTATACAGGAGACCAGCTGTGTTTTGTTCACTCTACTATATAATAATTTGTTTCGCTTGGCCTTTAAATTTCTAGAACCAGTCGTCTATAATTAATAAACACTCGGTCATCCCTCCAAAATGTTAGGTGTTATGTAGAATTGAAGGTGTTAAGGTTTTGAACTTGCTTGCTAATGTTTAAAATCTGTTTAATACTGTTGCTACCTGCTGAGTAATGATACATCTAAACCGACATGAAATTGCTCATCAGAGATCGAACCTTATCATTATTTGTTCCAGTACAGACAGACTTTACTTTCCCCTTTTAGAACCCATTCTAGGAGCGCAAGTTTATGCTCCCTTATATGCTCAAATACCTTTTTATGATTTGTACGGTTATCCCTCTCAAGGATCGCAGCTGCCATATCATCTGTCATACTTTATATGATAGTCCCTGTGTCTTTTCTTTTCCTGTCTTTCCATATTTTCTGATCTTCCTTAATTTGTTTATGTTCAGCTCGTATACATACCAAAGCAATAACGAATACGGTCTCGAATTTTAAAAGGTTCACACGTCAATGTCTGTTATGCGCTAAAGCTCTAGAAAAGGTAGACACCAATTACAGTAAAAAATTAGATATTCTTCTGTTGCTGTTTGATATTAATTAACTGTGTCAATATTCACGTTAGTAACCCTTTAACTGCAAACATATTGGTTGAATACCGAGAGTAACTTAAATAATGTACAAAACAAAGTAAGTTTCTTCCTGATCAATACTTCCGCTGCTGCTTCCAAATCAGCAATGCTGTCTTATTCGATAAGGGAAACAAAAACAACAACACACCATTTCAGTCTTATTTAATGAAATCAAATACAACAACTATGATACATGGAAGCAATAACATATTTGTAATAAAAATGCAATTGTGTAAAAAGGTAATGACTCCGAATGGAACAAAGTGCAATTTTTTATAATCTATAGGAAAACGGAAAAATTACAATAATAACAATTAACGAACGGTTTTCGGATTGTTGCATTGAATATCAATCAATAAGGTATTTTTTTCTTTAATATTAACTTTAAAATGTAAATGGTTAAACTAATTATAATCTATAGTAATACGTCAGAACTATCAGTATATATCACAATAGGAATTTACATAATCATGGCTGTTTAGGCCACAGATTTTGGTTCATTTATGGTAGAAAATAATAATAGATAGTAACAAAACGCATTAGAAAGACATTCTAAAACTTAATCGAGAGGTATTAATTATACTAGATACGAAGCAAAATGATTATATCTTGTACAACAGTAATATACATTTACATATATTATACGTACGACCCTATTTCCGCACGCCCGTTTAGAAAAGAAATGACCTGTATAATGGTATTAGTGGAAGTTTAGTTATTAATTAAAATTTATCTAATTTTTAGAATTTCCGAAAAAAGTCTGAGGTAGGTATTTCTTTTATAGCGAGCGCGTCTTTTTATTGAACTATAATGCATCTAGATTTCAAAAAACAGTCATATTTCACAGTCACAGCAATGATCTAAAGCGATTGCTTTGTTTCAGCACATTTCGCTTGCTGGGAATTAACTACATGAATACTTTTTACTCCATGATTGTACTAAATCTTGCCACAACACTTTAGCCTTTTGGAAAACCCATAATAAATATACAATTACCCTTTGTACAACAATTAAGTTATTTGGTCTTAAATGTTAGAGAGATCGTTGGCCCATTTATGTGTATGTATATTTATTTGACTAAAGAATAGGGGGAAGAAAAGTTCCAGAATCGTTGAGATTTGCATCTACAGACCTATTATCGTTTAGTCTAGTATCTACTTTGGCCTTTGATTTATCACTTTGTTTGGGCACGACGCAATGGTGATGCGATCGGAAGTTAGAGTAGCCATCACCGGAAGCACCGCTACTTGAGTGGCTTTCGTGACTAACGCTCGCCTCCGACTGACTATGCCGTAAATCTCCCGATTTTTGGGAAGAGCTCGACTGGAGAATCCAAGCATGCCTCAGGGCGTCTTCCGGAGTCATTCTTTTCTTGGGGTTCCACCTGTGTGAACAATAAAATAGAAACATTTCCGATTTTAATGCCGTCTTTAATGTACTTACTCGAGACATTTAGCAATAAAGTTGAGAAATAGGGCGTCGTTGCATCGTAGGGCTATGGCCAGATTTTTAGTGCCGGGCTTCCTTTTCCTTCCTTTTGTATTAGTAATACATCGCGGGTTGCCTTTAGAATCTACAGGTTGAAGAAGATAAATTAAATTCTTTGAGTTTAGCTTGATGAAAATGCAAACTTACCAAAGAACAATCTCCGTCTTGTAGCAGCGATGATAAGGTCGTCCGGAGGTGGCCCTAAAACCTCCATCAAACAAGCGAGTTGCTCGACTTCGTTCTCTCCAGGGAACAGCGGGTACCCCGTATACAATTCCGCCAATATGCAACCTGAAAAAAACATTCCACAAATTGATAGAGGGTCTGATATTTTATTGGGTCTATTATTTTGATGTAAAACTCACCTAGGCTCCACATGTCGATGGGAGTTCCGTAAGTTAAACCCAAAATGACCTCTGGCGAACGATAGAAACGTGACTGGATATACGTGTAAACTCGCTGATTGGAATAACAGGAACTGCCGAAATCTATTACTTTTATTGAACTACTACCTCTTTGTTTTAGAAGCACGTTTTCCTAAAAGGAAAAGATTATTATTTATTTATAGGTTTATTGGTTATTCAGTGAGAGTTACTTCTATTTATAAATGACTTCCTGAGGAAGCAGAATTTCTCGGCTAAAGCCTCTCAAGATTTATTTTTAAATTAAAAACTTAAGTGTATTATTATTCTGGTAGCTAGGTACATGTTGGAAAATTTAAATTTTTATGGAATTTTGCCGAGAAAAATTAATTTTTATAATGATAACCTATTTAAGCGGTTATTAGTTTTATGCCACACCCAGATTAAATTGAAAAACTACCGAATAAAATGGCATTTTATAAATAGCAGCAGTCGTTCAATTTGTAGAATTAATTTATTAAAGCGTTATGACAGATAATGACTGGTACTGTTTTGCTGTCTCTATTTCTGTGCGCGTGTAGATAAACTTCAATAAAGTCATCGGTTTTATATTATAATTAATATAATATTTTAAAATTAGCTTTATTTTTCTTTATAAAATGATTCTGGTTGTCAACGACTGTGTTCCTTAGAGTTTGATAAATATTAAAGACTTTTCCCCTTTTCCACACAACATAAATTTGGTAGGTTACGTTTGGGGGAGAGGGTGATGATAAATTCACATTAATATTTCCAGGTTATTTTTACAAATTGCTATAAAGCGCTCAGATTTATTTTTTTTTGTAGGAAGGCAAACTCACCAGGTAATAAACAGGAAATTCTGTTCTTTGGGTTTTAGTATGAAATTTGTATTAGTATGTAAATTTGTAAGCGCGTTCATCTTCAGTTATTCGTGGTCATACTAATTTAACTTATTACATTACGTACTAGTTAGATTATTCATGTTTTGTGAATCATGAAAAGGTATTGAGTCTCAGAAGTCTTCCTAAAAATCCAAATAATTTCCAAAATTGAATTTGTGATTATATTCAACTGCATGTTTTGTAATCGCTACTCAAAAAAATTAAGGGTTCAAGTTTTATTTCACCTCTAAAATTTTATCAAATATTCAGAAAAACATATGTAACTGGCTGATTTATTATTTTGATTGTTTTTTGTTAACCAAGTGACATTTCTGTCGTCAAAAACAGCTTTAATTTTGATAAAAGAGTTACTTTATGTGAATTATTGTTGCTAAACAACTTGGGGTACGGCAATCTGTGGTATGGAGGCAATATCAGATAACTGGAAATGTTACTCATCGTCATGGACAAGAACGTCACAGAACCACAACAGTGTTAGACGACCAATTTTTGCGTCTACAGGCTCCTCGCAAACGCAAAATGAGCTCCTGCAAACCAGAGGTCGACAAATATCTGATCAAACGGCCAGGAACAGACTTTGGAAAAGTGACCTAAGATCCAGACGTCCAGCCAAAGTGACGCGTTTAACAATAAATGACAAACGAGCAAGAATACAGTTTACCCAGAAACATCGTAATTGGCGAGTTCGTCACTGGAGAAAGATCTTGTTTACCGATGAGCCTAGGTTTACGCTTTATGAGTTCGAACGATTTTTGCCTAACAGAGTTCAAAAAAAAAGTATCCTTTGGAAGTGGTTCCAGCGTGGTCTGAGGCGGTATTTCACTTGATGACAAAACTGAACTTGTTATCACAAGAAATGATGCTTTGACTGCACGACGCTGCATTAATGAGAGGTAACAGTTCGATACAGCTACCCCAAGAATTAAACTTGTACAGAAAGTATTTAACCTTACCAATGCATGTATATTCAATCAGACAATCAAAAGATACCTTTGGAAGGCCTCTCCAGCGCCAAAAACTTAGAAAATGTTTTAAAAAAACTTCGAAAATCGATGATCTTGACAGTTCACTAGCAAAACGACAGCCATGACACGATAATATCGCGGTAATGTTCGTGCTACTCCCCGACAGCGTACCGACTGACAGTACCACAACCCAATTTCTCTAAATCCCCTGGAGAACATTGACGCCGCGCAAGCATGCGTGAATTCATTGAAAAATGAACTTTTAACTACTACTAACGTAGTAACATTGTGGTGAAATTCATTAAAAACATTAACGTTTAACTCCTTCTAACCTAGATTGGATTTAATTTTCTTTACCTTCGGCCGCCTAATTGTGTTCTGTGAGTAACTCTACCTGCTGATACCAAAAACTTGCTCTCAAAACGTCGTTTTCCTAGGGGTAGCTACATCGAACAATTACCTAATGAGATTCTGCAAACTCAAGTTCAGCACCGTGCGCATGCTGCAGGTGTAAATTTTGTTTTGATGCACGATCATGCCTGTCCACATATCGCAACGATCGTTACGGAGTATTCACAAAATCAACATATTGCATCTATGCAATAGTCAGCACGTAGTCCAGACATGAACCCAATAGAAGATCTTTGGAATCAGCTGGACAGATGCGTTAGAAAACTCGCCTGTCATACTGCGGGAACTAGAGGATGCTCTTTTAAAAGCATGGAGGCAAATTCTACAAAAAAATATCCGCAGACTTATTCACAGTATGCCAAGGCGCTGTGAGGCTTTAATTGAAGCTAGAGGAGGTCCAACTAGATATTGAACCTTCTAAAGTCAAAATGAACAACCATTTTTTACTTAGTTAGGGGTAGTTTATTTTTTTCAAGATTTTTTAAAAAATTTGTTGTTATAATGAAGTAACAATTTTTCTTTAAAAACTTGACCCCTTAATTTTTTGAGTAGTTTAGTAATATTATTTAAATTTCTGCTTTTGGTGAACTTTCACATTGAAGAATTTGAAATGTAGAGACAGAAAGATTTCCCAAATATGTTTCATATCGATTCATTTTAAGTTTAGCTATAGTCAACTGTGAAAAAAAGTTTTCTTGACGTATCACATGCATACAAGTCTATAAGATTTGAAATTGTTCTAAACACTTTTAAATAACAAGATTTCTGATCTGAAATGTTTATTTACATACATCGTCTCTCGTGGCACTTACTACTATGAGATAATCCTATATCGTCTAACGTGATCTTCCAACAGACAGAGGAAATGCAAAGAAAAGAAGCAATACACAGTAGGTACCTGAAGGGTGGCACTTCTCAAGGAAGATAAATATATTTGTAGCTTAATCTCAAGCATCTGGCGCAAAGCTGAAGATCTCGGTATTCAGCACAATATTCGCCATGGGGGAAAACCGTCTTCAGCCGCCGCCCGTGCTCTTTAGGTTGGTTCTGCAATGTATCATCAAGGACTGAGGCACCACATAAGCTACTAAAGTTTCACAGCACTTGTCGGTACTATTCGCTCCGAATTCTGAAAAGAAAAACACCAATCCTTGCCAACGACGCTCCAGACATTGCTAGGACCTTCCGCGTACGCCATTCATTTTGGTTGTCACCTGGAACGAGAGCCGCGAACGTTCGAAGAGTCACCAAAGCAATTTGGTTGAACGACGATATCCTAGTCGTCGAATCCAGTGTCACAGGTGTCCGACACTGTACTGTCCCGGATTCAAACTCGATTAGATTCCGCCTGGGTTTTGAAATCTAGCTCGTCACGACCAAACGAACAATCCATTTATAATCAATATCTCTGTTGACCGAGAGCTGCTTGGTGCGGCCTGCGGGCTGTTGCGACTTAAGCTTTCAATTTTTGGCCTGTCTAATCCAAACTTCATAACTTAATGGCCGAAGAGAAGATTAACTCCTAACAGTTTGCCGCTTTTGGCGACGTTTTAACATTCACCACTTTGATGTCTAAAGTAACTTAATATTATTTCAATGCAGTTGTCCAAGAAGTAAATTATCAAACAAGAACATCTTTTGGAGAAATTCAACAAAACCGCAAGCGTTCAAATTGTAAAACGTGATAACCTGAAACGATTCTAAGTTAGGTCTTACAAAAAGGTAGTTTGAGAAAAGAGAGAAACGCTGCTTTTGATTTTCTAAGAGTTTTTCTTATTTGATCATGTGAAGTATTCAAAGGAGATTATATAAAAATAAGTTCGACTTTGTAAGTTCTGCGGCCCAGCATCAGTAAAAAATAGAGGTGCTTAAAAAGCAATGTCGTTGGGAGGCTGTGTTATACTCAGTAACAGCTTAAAATGGTAGGCAATGTCGTGACAAACAAAAATAAACAGCATCAGGAAGAAAATAAGTACAGCCTTTGAGCACGTCAGCTCTAAGAATTATACATTTGGAAAAATTCCTAAAACATTTGGGTATAATCCTTGCTTGTTAAGAAGTTCTTCGTGCCAGACTCTTAAACACAGATTCTATGTCTAGTTACAAGTTGACGCAGTTTCCCAAAGTGTTGGGAGATACTAATCGGAGATGTTTGTGACTAGTGCTAGGGTTACCATAAGAAGATGAGACTTGGAAGCTTTTTGAGCGCGACTGCAGAGGGTATAAATTGGAAGAAATTGTGAAGCTGAGAAAGAAAAGAAAGCAAAAAGTATAAAAGCTTGCACGTTTTACAAGACTTCTAAAAATATTTGGACTATGTTACATACTTTTCTTTTGCTCTGGCCAGTTTTAAAGTGATTAACCTAGATAAGTAAATGATCATTGAAATTGTAGTCAGCGTCATATAGCAAAAGTGTGAAAAGATCTACCGTCTTTGTCCGTGCTTGTTTACAGTTTTTAAAATGATTTTTTTCTCGTTGTTCGCCGTGGATGGCTAAGTCTATAGGATTTTTCAAAGAAGGCCTAGTGGAAGAAAAAGCCTAACGTGAAACACCAGGAGGGCAAAACCAGCCCATGTCAACTATGAAAAGGGAAAAATATTCTCTGTAGTTTGATTCAAAAGAATTTCATTACAGTAGTAGCAAACTTTGCTGTTTCAAGGTTTTTTTTTAAAAAATCTTCCAAGTACCGAATCTGTTGGGAAAAGCATTCTGTTGTAATTTTTGCTGATAATCAATCACTGGAGATGCAATTAATTAACTGGATCCAATCTGAAATCTTTATATGATCTTAGTATCTGGCTACCTCCTAGTTTGTTATCCAGCATCCAAAGCTCGAAGTTGTATTAGCAAATTAATTTTTTATGTAATGTCTTGCTTTTTATTTTTTTTTATTATAAAACATATCGATGTGTGAGTTCATTTATAATTAAAAGTAGCAAAAGCAACAAATTAAAAGTTATGTGCGCACGTGATAAGAGTAAATATACCTAGTGAATAAAAAGCCAAAAATAGTCCCAAACATTTAAGAATTTACTATTTCACGAACTTTTGATAAAAATTATATCTTAATAAAATCATGATTACGTCATTATTAACCTACTATCTAGTACTCTAAACCTTGTGAAGTCGTTTATTGCAGTTTTAAAAAAGGATTCCAAAGTTTTTTAGTCACGAATTAATTTTGAAGTTTTGCTACTTTTCGCGTGTTATTGGCCTATTTGAAAAGTTGTCCGTTATGGAGTTTTACTAGGTCAAAAATTAAATGGTGTCGAAATTCTGGGAAGGCGAATTGCAGATCTTGATAACATAGAGGGTTAAAATAACATTAAAATACCACGTCGTTCATTTCATAAAATGAGCAAAATAATATGTTACTTAGGTATATCTAAATATACACTTCAGTAACCTTTATCATACACGAATGGATTGCGATTTCTATCTTTATGTAAACAACGCAGTAGCGGCAAGATTTTCTCCAAAAGTCAAGATTTAAATTTTAGAAATCTTCTGAAAATACAGAAATTTATGATTTCGAAGTTATATTTTGAATAAAAACATAAAATTCGAATATTTTTGACAACAAGTAGTACAACCCGTGAAAGCCGGGACGCTATCGTGACAAAGTAAGGGCAAACAATTTTGTCCTAAATATTATTTTGAAGTGTTATCAATCGCTTTTTGGTTTTCTGCAAGCTATTTCGAGTTTAGATAAAAATCTGAGACCAGGAAGTCGATATCGCGATGCTCATTTCCTAACCGAGCGATTTGGCGCATGCAACATGCGATAGACTAAATGATGGCGTGAATGCACGCAGTGTTTGTATTATACGTTTCCATATATAAAGGGCCTACCGTAGTAATAAGGGTAGTAGTAATCATAATAATAATAATAATAATGTCAATTACTGGTAGATAAATAGAAACCACATTAATGAGTGCTTCAGGTGGAGGTGCTTCCGTTATATTAATTAAGCTCGTAACGGGTGCTGATATTGATTCCATTAAAACGCTCGGAGAATGTTAACGTAGTAAAGGTAAATTTGTAGATTCTTGAGATAACTCGACGTGATGAGTTATTTTATATTTATTGACTGACTGAAGGCTGCTGCTTTACGAGATAAAAGCTTTTATTTTAGGTAACATCAATCCCGATGAATAACTTTTGAGTCAGTCGCAGTGCTTTTATTATAATAATAGTTGTCGACGACCTTGCTTTGAAAATTATTTTTGGCGAAATACTACTATATTATCAATGTTGGAGGTATTTGACCCGTCGTTTGAACTTCGAAGTTCGAACACTATAGATAGGGCCGGGTCAAACATCTACAACAATAAACTTTCGTGTGTACGTGATAGGTTCTGAAATAACCATCGAACAGAATGAAAGTCGTAAAATCACATTAACTCTGCTTCACGATATCTGTTACATAATGATCACGAATAAAAGAAAATTGCTTGATAAAATAAGAGATGTTTTGTGTCATGCAGATATCTTTCTAACAAATTATTTAATAATTTTAGCAAATTTTAAAACATCTCAGAGATGGTGCAAAATTCAAGCTTGGGGATTACAGAAACACAGTTGGCCTAGTTTTGTTGCGCAAAGAAAAGGATGAAGCAAATGAAGATAAATTGTATAACACATTTTTTTAATTAAACAAACCAGGTTTACGAGTTGATTAAATTGTTTAATTTCATTTATTCCAAAGAGATTTAAACCTGAATAAATAAATGATGTCACTACAACAAATAAAAAGAGTACAAGTTAATTAATACTTACTGGTTTGAGATCACAGTGGATGATATTTTCTTTTTGCAAAAGTCTAAGACATTTCAATAAGGAATTGGCGAAGCGTCTAATTAAATTCAAACTAAATCCTTGATAATTGTTCTTCTTAATAAGTTCGTACAGATTAAGGCTGAAACAAGAGAAAACACATTTTCTTAACGCACGGTGAAACTGAAACATGAATATAATACGAGTATATTCAACATAGTTTGAATAATTAAAGTTATTAGACTTGCTTGCTTTACTTAGATTTCATTGTGTGTGGTTTATATTATTAAATTACAAAACTTCGCTTATGCAAATAAAACTCTATTATGAACTACATTTATTTACGTAATGCTTGCACGTAAGATCATAAATGAGAGAAAAGAGCAAAGGTAAATCATTAATTTATTAATATTTGCTTCTACTAATATTTTCATAATGAGTTTTAATTAATTGTTCTTCATTAGTTATAAATTACATGAAAATTGAAAATATATTGCATATTTACTACTACGCTCGTATATGTACTTCAATTAATATTCCTAAAAACCAGTGATACGTATCAGATTCCCTTTAGTGATGCCAAGGGTCTATTTAAATTTAGTTCCTCACAACGTAAAAGCAACTAATTAGAATATTCCCTTAGATCGTCCCTTTTGCTTTCAATTTCAGTAATGAATGAGGTGTATCCGATTGTGCGTTACCAATATCAATAAATGTTTAGGAAAGAAACTCCATATTCAGGGTAAGTTGGGGGAGATTAACTTTCCATTTACCTGCATAAAGTGTATTTAACTTTGATGTCTCTGATACTTCTAATTCAATATAAAAGGTATAGGTTCACGACTACCTTACAATAGAAAAAGAAATAATTTGATCCGCTTCCTGATCTGCGTATGAACAACTTTGCTATTCTGAGCTTTCAGATTATTTGTAAGTAATTTAATCTGACACAAATTGATTTGCATGGTGCATGAAAGTAATGTCTTCCAAGCTGCGTTAGCGTGTCTGTAAAGTGGTATCATCTATATAGGTGTCAAAGTGTCTCATACAAAAGACACACGCTCGAACTCAATGTTTATACATATATAACAACTGAGTTCTCACAAGAATGTTTGCTTCTAATTTAGTTCAACTATAGTTCAGCCTAACTCATATTTAATTCTCTATAGTCTCTATATCTTGAAGATTAACTTGCAAATTGATCCAATAGTTTTTCTGATTCCCATGAAGATAGTGTCTTCCAAGCTGCGTCAGCGTATCTGTAAAGTAGTATCATTTTTATAGGTGCCAAGTGTCTCATACAATAGACACATGCTCGAACTAAATGTTTATACCAGAAGGATCAATGATTAGCTGTAGACAACATCGTTAGTAAGCGAAGAAGCTGGAAAGAATTTTCCGTTTCTATTGATCTTTCACTAAAAATATCTGTTAGGTCCAAACACCTAAATCGCTTACTGAGCAGATAGGCACAATGCATTAGTTATAAAAAATGTTAATAGTGTGACATGTTCTTAATCATAATCCAAAAAATGGAAGAATAACACCTAATAGATAGAGTACAGATGGATGAATATCAGGAACAACGCCCAAAATCAGTCCAAACACCTTCAGTTAACAACTGAGTTCTCACAATAATGTTTGCTTCTAATTTAAATCAACTATAGTTCAGCCTAACTAATTTTTAATTCTCTATAGTCTATATTGATTCAATAGTCTTTCTAATTTCCATAAAGATAATGTCTCCCAAGCTGCGTTAGCGTGTCTGCAAAGTAGTATCATTTTTATAGATGCCAAGTGCCTCATACAAAAGACACACGCTCGAACTAAATGTTTATACCAGAAGGATCAATGATTAGCTGTAGACAACATC
>VTPC01090725.1:137510-167410 GCA_011009095.1 Ignelater luminosus
AAAAATGGAAGAATAACACCTAATAGATAGAGTACAGATGGATGAATATCAGGAACAACGCCCAAAATCAGTCCAAACGCCTTTAGTAAACAACTGAGTTCTCACAACAATGTTTGCTTCTAATTTAATTCAACTCATTTTTAATTCTCTAAAATCTCTATATTTTAAAGATTAACTTGCAAGTTGATCCAATAGTTTTTTGATTTTAAAGCAGAAGTATCGCTGATAAGAATAGAATCTACTAACAACTACCAAGCTAGGCTATGTAGAACTCGTTTTGAGACTTCTTCTTTAGTCCTTTGAACAATTTTCTTTATTCTCGGGCATTTGTGATCCCAGCATATCTCTTACCACTTGAATGAGTCTCCCGACAAGTTCTGTGATTTGTAATTTTCGAAGTTTGCTATGACGTATCTTATTTCTAGACACGGCTAAGTTTCTAATTACCTACATAGCGACTTCTTGACTGGTATCGTCGAGTTCCCAAAATACAAAATATAAACACCACAGGAAAAATCATTACAAATAAGTAAAGATTTACAATAAATCTCGATCTACGTACTATCACTTGACAAAAATTATGGTAGGTCATGATATCTAATCAAAAATTACGTTGTATTTTGGTTGATAATGGAGACTATCAAATTCATAATGGCACAATCTTCTGATTGCCATTGTATCATTTAAAATGTTTTGCGATTTGTGCAAAACAGGTACCTTCTTGAAATTTTGCATTTTGGCAACTGTGTAATTATGCATATGAAAAAAATAGATCTCTTCAGTTCAGCATCCCTCAATCCAAATATTGCAACTTCCAGATAAGCTACAAATGTGTACAAAATGGTCATCTAGCTCTAAACAGTTAGAGAAGATGGGATACATTAGTGTAAAGTGGGGTAAAGTTTGCATGAGCTACGCTGTTAAATCAGATCACTCCACAAGTTAGAAATTTGAATTTTGTTCAATTTCAGTCTACTTTTAGAATGCTTTGTGTGTTTTGGGCATGCATTGGTAATCTCAAATTTGCTAGCAAATGAGTATCGCTATTCCTATCTTTAAGAAAGAAGTTAAGAAAGATCCCCTTATTAAGCACAAACATTAGAAATAAAATAATATTTTAATATTTCATTGACCTGAAATAGGCATATGTTCAAGAACGACTAGATGACGTGTAAGTGTAAGACAGTGTGATAATTTGAGTCCTATCTTTTTTAATCTAATAACGGACCAGACTATCAACTCTGTTAAATAATTGAAAATTGGATACAAAATCGGAAATAACGATGCGTAATAATGGCAAAACTGAAGATGACCTGCAACTCCTATACAGATTCCACCAAACTATGGTAAGAAAAACAGCCAATTTGATGCAAATTTGCTGTTATCTAATGAGAAGACTCTCAACCAAATCTGGGAGTCAATACTATAAATGAGCGAAGAAATACAAGAACAAAGAAACAAGGAACGCATCTACAAGACATATGTACGCCTAATCCTTACCTATTCAACGAAAAGAAGTGTCGAAGCCAACAAAACAAAAAGGACTATGCAAACCACAACAAATAATTTCGTAAAGACCTTTTTACTTTCTTGGATACGCTCTACGAGACAGACAATGTACCGATAATAATAAAAATGTAATAAGAAATGAATGTAAAGCACAGGATATCGTATGATGGGTAAGAACGCAGAAGGCTTGGAAAATTGACAATAGCAGAAAAGTCAAACACAACAAGACTAGTCGGCCACTCACCCAAACAAAAAAGGAAAAACTGGTCGTCCGCATTTCAAGAACACAATAACTAGAAGGGAAAGAGGCAAAACAGAAACCACAAAACAGTAATCCTATTAAATGGAAGAAGAATTAGTTAAACAAGTTCGTCAGGTAGTTGAAGCTCTTAGAGGAAGTCTCTATTAACGGTTCCTTAAGTTTTTATTAAATCTTATGAATGGTAGTAGGTAGTATTTAGCAATTAGCCATAAGATTTCACAAACTGAGGGCTCTTGCAGTCCAGTTGAAACTAAGTTTAAGCGAAAATCAGTTTTTCGAAGTTTATAGTGATTTCGAAATTAGACCAGGAGTGAAGGTAGACGATCTTCTTTTGCTCATTCTTCTTGAGATGGTCAACAGACAAGCTGTAGGGAAATTTCAAGGTAGGATTCAATCTCGACGAGACACAGACGAATTGATTTCCATTATTCACGCTACTCGGATTTCAGAAGAATATTTGATTACATTAAGTACCTTCTCGCATTTGGAAGATAAAAGGAGATGAAGGTTGTTGATGATTCCATTTTCATGATGGTCGTGGTTGATTTCATAATGAATTCAGTTCAGGCAAATTTAGAAATAACCTGAATTCGATTTGTTCTAACTAAAGAGATGTTTTTAGTCTCATAAATCTGTATATGGATATTATGTCTGGATAAGTGAATTAACAATAATATTACAAGCAACCGCAGCCCTTTTTGCTTTTAGAAACCACGCTTGATACACTTTTTGCAAAAAAATAAAATTTACTGTGTAAAGAATGATTAATTAAAGGAACACCTGAAATCATTCATATTAAAATAAACTTAAAGCAAAACCTTAAAATATCAAAGAAATCGGTAAGAGGGCAAATTTAGAAAGGAAAAGGTGAAAAGGTAGGCAGAGAGTGCCATTATCCAACAAAACTTCTGTAGGTTTTCAGAGGCGATCCTTATAAAAGTACGAAAAGATATTTCAAGAAACTCTTTAAGTGAAGTAGGTATTTCTCATGCATTTATTTAATGCCTTTCCTTTGTATAATAAAAAAAACTTTTTGCATATTTTATAAAATTGAAGATAAAAAGGATAAAGAGGCAACATTGAAATTTATGCATTGAAAACGGGCATCGTGCGTAGGTTGTCATCTCATAATCAACCGACCAAAGACGTGAGGCGTTACAGTTTACATAGTCATTAAATACAAAATCTAATTTTATTCTTTTTGTCCAAAACGACTGACTGAGCTCACTTCATAATTATCTCTGTAAGTAAAAGGACCTTGATACGGTTAAATAAACATGTTCTTTAAAACAAAAACGATGTTCTTGTTTTTAAGCTTTTCGGAGACAGAAAGAAAATAAACGTAAAACGCGAGATAAAACTTCTAAGGTATTAAATGAGGCGTTTGTTTAAAAAGAAAAATCACAATTTAAGTTTTACGCGGCCCACCCACACACCCACACTCACACACTTTTCTTCAAGAATTAATTTCCCGCTTTCCTTTTATCTTTCGGTTTCTCACGTCAATAAGTTCTACCTCACTAAAACCTTTGAGGAGGCGTACAAATGCAATTATAACGTAATCAGAATTTATGACAACAGTCGGAAAAATACATTTTGATTTTATCTTCTTTGCTTGTTCTTTTTTCGTTTATCTATCTGGTAAGTTACGTTATAAATTCTCACATTTTTTTGTGAGAAATCTCATTAACGAATATTTTAGCTTATAAAAAGCTGCCATTAGTTACATAAAAAAATTTAAGATTAATTAAAAAATTAATTTGTAGCATAATCGGCCGTCAATATTGTCTTGTAATAATTAAACCAAAGTCTAAATTATCTAGAACCATCGAATATTAAATATGAAGGAATTCTAAAACAGTTCTGAGGTTTTCGCGAAACTCAAAACAATTCACTCGTGCCTGTTATGTAAGTACAAGCATCAGGCATGAAATAACGACAATTTCGTCGATGATATAATGGGTTAGTATAACTTTGGCAGTTGAATGCTTAACATTATTTAGTTTAGGGATTTGTATTTATTTTGGAATCCTTATTTAGTCATTTAAATCATTTTCGTCAGGACAAGACAGCCAATTATGAAATTAAATTTATTGTCAAGAGTGTGTCCCAACAGGTCTTAGGGAAAGATTATGTTTAGTTGTTTCCTTGAAAAAACGTCAGAATAAAGTCAAAAATAAATCGATTTTTGTAATGTTTTAGCTTATATGCTTTGTAGCTGTTACAAACTAGAGAGTCTCTTTAACTACAGTCGATGGTTTTTTTCAACAAAGAATTAGAAATAGTCATGCTTAGGGCATGTAAAGAAGAAAAGTCAAGACAACGGTGAAGCAACGCCCAAATCCAACCGCATACTGTATTTCGGGAGAAACTCAAAAAGTTGTTGGTTCAACTTATTGATACAAGTCTGATTTATTATTTAGATTCATTCAATACAAACATTAAAGCTGAGTGGAGGGATTTAAAATACTTCTCTCTTCTGTCGCTTTATAGCGTTTTATGCCTTGCGATTCCCAATTTCCATTGTCTCCGATCATTCCGTTCCCCTTCATTTAGTTGTCTTTTACTCATGGATTCTCTGAATCCTTGACTCCAGTTCTTCTTTGGTCTTCCTCTTGGTTTTCGGTTTTCTCTACTTCCATTAGTTGTCTGATATAATTATTATTGGTCTTTAGCTCTAGTTTTGAAATCCCAGGCAATCTTCTTATGGCATCCAAATTTTCTTTTTTTTTGTTCTCCTTCATCATTCATATTCCACTGCCGTAAGTTACCACGCTTTTTATCATAGAATTGTATATTCTGATCTTGCTTTTCTTCTTGGTCTTTTTCGACCATAGTATTCCATTCAGAGCGGCTTTGAGTTTCCGGCTATTATTTGATTTTGAATTTCTATTGTGTCTTTGCCTTCACTCGTAAATGTTAGCCCTAAATATTTGTATTGGTCCACCCCTTCCACTGTTGTCTAGTATTAAATCTCTTAATTTTACTCCAATTCCCATGTATTTTGATTTGGTAACATACATCTCCAGCCTCCATTCTTTATATTCTTCCATTAATTTCCTGGTCATATGTCCTCTTTAGATTGTTCAATTACTATCTGGTCGTCCGCGAATTGTATTAAATAATGTTGTATTATCACTGATTTCATACCTCATCAATCCGAATTTCTTTTTCCAGGATTTTAATGCATATTCTACATATACTTGAAATAGGGTAGGTGATATACAACAACCTTGTCTTAGTCCCTTATCTACTGGAAATCCTTGTGAAAGCTTCACTTTTGATATGCAGTTGTTGTATAGATCTTGAACCGCCTTTATAAGCGTATGGCTGATTTGCATACCTTCTAGTGCCTCCCATAATTTTGTAGTTGGTACGGCGTCGTATGCTTTTGACAATTCGACAAATAGCAAATGTACTTCTTTTCCGTGTGCCAATTCTTTTTCTATCACTTGTTTTACGCAGAATGTATTGTCGGTGCACGAAATGCCGGCTCTGAATCCCCTTTTGATGTTCGATTCTTTAGTGGTGTATTCATTCTGCTTCGATTAGGTCTCTCACAATTCGTCCATAAAACCGGCTAAACGTACTGGTAACCGATAAACTTCGGTAGTTGTTGTTATTGGTCACCCTTTTTAAATAATGGTATTATATGGGCTATCTCTACTCATCTAGAACCACCTGACCGTTAATGCACATTGTAAATAATTTAGCTGTCATGCGATATAATTTGCGCGATTCATGTTTTATTAATTCGGTCGGTATTCCTCTTGGACCTGAAGATTTGTCGTTTTTTAGCAATTTCATTTTACTCTGAACATGAACATTGATTATTGTAGTAGCTTGGTATAAAGGCTTGGCATTCTTCTTTAAAGAGGCTTGAAAAGAGTCTATACTGATAATGTTTATTTCGGCCTTTTCTTTCAAGGGTGCTTTTACGTTCCTGATAAATTTCCAAATCTCCGTACAACGTTTGCCTCCTATGTATACGTGTCTATCTCCGAGCATTTCAGCTCCCATGCCTTCTCTTTTCTTCCCTTATTATCCTTCGTCTCTCTTTTTGTATCTGTCTGTATTCTTTTCGATCAAGTCATTATTTGTGCTTAACTACCTCAAGAATGCTTTTTTCTTCTTTTGTGTTTGTTTTTCAATTTTTTCGAACCACATAGAGTTCTTGTTTGTTGATCTATTTTTACTATTATCCAAAGTTTCCTTGGCTGTCTGATGTATATTGTCCGTAATATATGTATAGAGATCTTCTACTGTATTATACGTATTTTCGTCTAATTTTTCATCAAGTCGTTTTTGTTACAGATAAATCACACTAGAATGATCAAAACTTCTCAGATTGTATCGAGGATATTTCACCTTGTCATATATATCACTGTCAGCTTCTTCTTCTTTCTTTATATTTTTCCATGGAATCATTATCTTTGCTCTCACCAAATGGTGGCCACCCCCACATGAAGCGCCTCTATAGTATACCCGTATGTCTAGTGTTCTAGCAAATGTTTTTTGTCTGATAATAAAATAATCGATTATTGATTTGAGATTTTGTGTTTTCTGTGTCCAGGTAAATTTATGTATTGGTTTGTGCCTGAAGTATCCATTAGAAATACGTAGCGAGTTTTGTTCACATAAATCTTTCAATCTTCGTCCATTATTATCTAGAATTTCTTCTCCATGTGCACATACCATGGGATGATTACTCTTTTTACCTGTTCTGGCGTTAAAATCACCTGCCAATACTATTCTTCTTGTTTGTCCTATGTCTGCTACTATTTTGTTTAATTTTTCAAAGACATCTTCTTTAATCATCATTAGGTCATTCCTATAATCGCAAATCGTGTGTTATTCATTCTAAGTATTCTGTCAACTATATATGTTGATGTTATTTTTGTATTTTTTATGGATTAGTATTGAGACTGCCCTTTTAGTCCTTTGTTCTTTGGCTATTTCACTATAAAAGTGTATATATTCTCCTGTACTTTCCATGACGCATCCTTTCTTTTTCGTTTCTGTCAAAACTGTTAGGTTTTGTATTGTGTTGATGCTTACAGTATCTCTGGCATTTTTCCTCTTATGCCCTGAACATTCCATGTAATAATATTTTTTGGTTTCTTCCGTGTCGAATTGGGATTTGAGATTGAGCTCATCTTAATGTTCGCAGAGTTGCCTCCCCCCGTATACAATAGGGGTGTAGATTTCTACACGGCGATACTTTCTTTGGAGTTTCACTCTGCATTCAACAACACTTGCTCTTTATTGTTTTTCGTGTGCTAGGTTGCTTACACCTAACGCCACAACACGCATACTATTCAACCGCTCATTCTGGGTACCGTCTCTGTTGACAGCCGTCCAGTCTGGATCAGACGCTGTCTATTTGCTTGATTTCCCTCCTACCACCCATATCTTCTAATTCATTCTAATTTAGAATACCTTCTTTCAAGAAATCTCAAATGATAAGGCATTAGCTGAACAAGTTGTAGCGGTACAATCACTAGCAAATGCGATGCTCATACTTTGCTTCATTAAGGGAATGCTTTAGTTTATGAAATTGTTATTCTCATAAGTGTCATGATGATTCAAATTTCAATTGATTAAATATGCAACTGCCCATCTGATTCAAGTTCCAATGCGTTTTAATTATATTCAGAATTAAAAAATCTTTAGACAGCAAAGAATTGTAATTGATCCTGGGATTCGAATGCAAGGTGGGGGTCATGTACTAGAAAACAAAGCAGCGGACGAATGTTCAAATTCTAACGTTACTCAAGTCGAAGTCAAATCATGGTTATGTTGTTGCAAAGCCTCTTCAATCACGAAGGAGAGTATAATTCTGGATTGTTTTCAGTTGAAGAGAGGATGTGCCTCATCTGGTGTTTCTGAGAAGAAGGATCAAGAATCACAATCAGGATGTTCGAGAAAATTCTTCTAAAGTAATTAGTAAGGAGAAAGCTGATGGAAGAATTATTTTAATTGAAAAAAGTTGAACTATTTCAGAATACAGATGAAAAACATTATTTTCATCAGGACGTATATTCTGGTTCTTTATGTGAGAATATAAAGTGGCAAAGCCACAGTCAGGATATTGGCATATAAAATTCTTGTTGGAAATATTTAGTTGACCCTAATCTTGTTAATCATATCAATTAATTAAAATGTCAAAATCAGTACAAAGAGTAGTAAAGAGGAACTGGCTAGGTAATAATCAAGAACAGAAGATGAGACAAGGTATGAATATAGAATGTTCTAACAAACACTAGAAAAACGACAAATAAGATCGAATCAAAGAGCAGAAAGATGAAGAAAACAAGAAATGAAATAAAATAAAAGAAGGTAAATAAGATGATACTGAGAGAGTCAAATGCGAAACGAAACAGAGATGAATGAAGAAGAAACTGTGTGCCAAAATGGAAGTGGAAGTTCTTGTGTAATAAAAGCTTTGTAAGTATTGGCCAAGTCTTTGCATTCCTTTTAGTTAAGCTCTCGAT
Source organism: Ignelater luminosus (assembly GCA_011009095.1). Taxonomy (NCBI): domain Eukaryota; kingdom Metazoa; phylum Arthropoda; class Insecta; order Coleoptera; family Elateridae; genus Ignelater; species Ignelater luminosus. The sequence continues at coordinate 145,776 of VTPC01090725.1, forward strand.
AATCGACGCAAAATCGCAAATCGTTTCGACCTTCATTTTTAATTTGTACAATCGGAGTTGCTCGAAGAAATTGGTAGGGAACATGCTGCACATGACAATTTTACCTTTATATTCTTTGTTATCATCTGGTTGTGTTCATTTTATGAAGACAGAACTTCCAATACGAATTTCATATTTTTTATAGGCTGAAAACCAGAATATTACGAAAATATTCATCAAATTAAAATAAGGTTAGCTCTTATCGCATCACCATTATTCTAATGTCATGAATTATATCCAAAGTATTTTAAGCAAAAACTTCTGAAAATTATTGAAATTCTCCCAACTTTTTTTTATCAGAGGCAATCGAGCATCACAAATTCGACTTTTGTATTTGCATTATGTATTTCCATTAGCTTAGCGATTAAAGTTCGATTGATTAAAGGTGAAAGTTGCTTAAATATACATAGATATTTAAAATTGCATACCACAATGTTTGCATTTAATATTAAAATAACCGATATATAGAAATTGAAATCGGTAGCGAAACAAATATAGTGAACTTAACCTTCTTATTTTAATATTTATATTTGACCCGTATACCCACATCAAATGCGCTTCAAACGATTTAATATTTAATGACCCATATAATGGAATGACGTCACCAAAAGGGTAAGGTTAACCCCCCAGTTCATTATTTTTTTTGCACCGTTAACTTGAATGGTCAAAACATCAAGTGTGAAATTTACCAAAAGTTAGATGTAATTTTGCACATAATAAAAGAGGGTTTTAAAACAGTTCTGGAAGGTCAAACATTAATGAAATTTTCGCGAAATTTCTAAATTACCATCTATTATTCTTAATTACTCGTGCAATTAATTTATACGAGAATTTGAATTTTTATAGTATAATAAAGTTTCTATTTACAATTGACTTTTGTGAAAACGAACCGAAGTAAACATAACGATAATTTAAGCTTTATGAGCAGCTTTTAATGTTTTATTTACTACTAAATGAAGCATTAAATTGCTTTATGAAATACTTATCCTTCGATAAGCTCGTACAAAGCTATAATTTCGTACAAAAATGAAGATTTCACTGCTGTACTAACGTGCTTCTGAAAGGTTATAAGAGTAAATAACGATAGAAAGCCATATTATTTATTTAGAATCTCCGCTTTGATCGGTCAGACGTGAAACTTTATTGAATAATTTAATAAATAGACGTCCTTGAACTTTTGAAAAGTAAAATTGGTCAATGAAAATCCGAATTTAAACATTTTCAATTTTAGATATTTATGGGTTTCAAATTTTATGATGCATAAAATTCAATCTATCTACGTATATTCTTTGTGGTAAAACCAATATTATTTATGTTGGTATCTATAACAGAAAGAGGATGTTCTAAAAATGTAATTTTCTTTTTTTTTTAAATCTTGTATATTCAAGCCTTTCTCTTTTTTCTTCATGTGAAATTATGTGTAAAATGTCTTGTTGTTTTGTAAGTAGTTTTCCATTCTTTGGTTTTGCTTCAATCTATGGAACTATAGTCTACTGTTTGTAACGATGCAAAGTCCGAATGAAATGTTCTCTTTAGAAGTGCAAGTTGACAGGGTTGTATTTAGGGGTACGCAGAGTAGGCACCCGAAATGTAATTTCTTCGTACTAAAAGAAACGCAACTAAATAAAGGACAATGACAAAAATAATTCGTCAGCTTAAAACTACCCGTTCTCTGCAATTTTTGTGCATTTTTAAACAACAAATGAGCTGTAGCAGTACGAATTAGATTTTTATTGAATTTATGACTGACACAAGGACACTGAGTTTTAATGTTAAGAATTCTCTAATTTTAAGAAAAGAAATAATAGAAGGTTTAAGGGGTAGGTTGGAAAAGACATAAAGACTTTTGGTAACAAATGGGTCTGTACATGGGTGCTATCCTACAACAAACAATAGACAGTTTTCTAAAAAACGTTTCCACAGAATCTTACCAAATGAAGATAGTGTTCACAGGAATTTGAGTTTTTTTCCTTGTTTGTTGTTTGGACTATTCTCTATGTCGGAAACAGGATTTAGCGACTGGCGTAACATTGGCGCCAGAATAGAATCGCACGAGAATTTGGCTTCCCATAAAAAATGCGTTATCGACTTAAAAACTTGTCAAGTGAATATCGACCAAAATAACTTTTTTACTGAAGAAATCCAAAAAAATGATTATTTCCAAAACGATAATGGCGCCAATATGGCTGGACCATATTAGGATGTTCAGGCTAGAACATTATTATGTTCAGTGGCGTTACATAGTACCTCAGTTAACTCTGACATAATCACCTTTTTTGGAACAATTGAAAACCTTTTTATTTTTTTCGTTCACTTTACAATCAGAGCTTAATACACGTTAAAATGTACGTTAAAATTAACATTGAAAGGATTTAGTAACACGAAGTGGTCATCAAAAACATTAGCCCAAAGAGCACCAATCACTCAATTCAAAGACCTTCTAGCACTTCTGCAAGAAATGACCGATCCAACCATTTACTCCAAGGACACTGTTAGTCAGACGAAAAAGTTTCAAACAATCCTCAGACTATAGGAATTTGTGATTCTTTTGGTTTTTTGATATTCTGTTTTGGAAAAAAGTAATAAAGTAAATCTTTTGCTACAAAAGAAGAATGTTACGGTTGATATAGCGTGCAAATATATTAAAGAATTATTGGAAGAAATCAAGAATTATAAAAATGATTGGTTTGCTAAAACATAGGATATATGCCATAATTGTGATATTTCCATAGAACTAAAAAAATGCTCAAAAGGAAAACCAAACAAATGCTCGTAAAGCTTGCAACTGATTCTAACTTGATGCCAGATGTCAAACAAAGGCAAATAATACTCCAAGTTATGGACTCCATAACTTCCCAATTATGTGATCGTTACGAAAAGTTAAACGAACATTCAGCTGATTTTGAGTTTTTAAGTGGTGCGTCTTTTTTAAAGATGAACCTCAGCGGCATAAAGTGTATTAAAGATTTGTGCATAAAATATCCGAAGAAGTTAAATCCCGCAAAGTTTCTGTAAGAACCTGAAAGCTTCAGATTCCAGACTCAGGAGCTTTTTAAATTTCAAAGCCAATCTCTTTTTGAAATAGTTCAAAATTTGAATAAAATTGATTCGCTTGTTGAGTCTTGAGTATTCCAACAATACAAATATTTTTAACTACACCTGTCACGAGTGCCTCATGTGAAAGATTGTTTTCCAAATTAAAACTAATTAAAAACTTTTCAAGATCGGCAATGTCTCAAGAGAAACTGTCTCCATACAGCTCTAACCTCTCTAGAGATGTCCATCGCAGACTATATTATTTGAAACATATACGCCACTGCCCAAATATTCGAAAATAAGCTTTCTTAGTCAGTGTTGAAGCTCTAAGATGAAATCTGGGACGGACCGCCCCTATGTACGCAACTGACCAAATGTTCAAAAATAAACTTTATTAGTTAAGGTTGAAGCCCGAAGATGATACCCGGAGCAGACCGTCCCCTTGAAAATTAAAAAAAATTGAAGTTTTGTAAACATTTATTGTTAATAAAAATTTGAATTAAACTTTTTCATTACTTACCACCCGCAATACATGGCTCGTAAGTTAGCAAAAAAGCCCGATTGTGCAAAAATTTGTTTACATGATGAGTCTTAGCGACAGTTATAATAAAAACAACCACAGAGTTTTTTTTAATTTAAAAAATTGCTTAAATTTTGCAAATTTAACTTAGAAACTCGATTGTGGAAAAAACGTAAGCATCTCGGGCGTTAGTACAACCGGATTCGGTAAAACTATAAATAACTGTATTAATCAAAGTTAAAGGCCAAAGATGAGGCCCGGGGCGGACCGACAATTCCGTCCCTCCCTCTTCGAGACTGACAGCAGATACTGGGATTAGCTGTATGTGCTTGAACAGAAAGCTCTCCAGTTTATAATTTATAAGACAACCAGATAACGTTTGTGTCTTAGTTATGAGTTGGACTGGTGCAAAAAAAAACTAACTGATGTAATTATTTTATCCAAAAAGTAGACAAATGAGAGCTACTTAAAACTGACTTGATTACCATCAAGCACATTTAACTAGATGACATTTAAAGCAAAACATCAAAGGAGCAAAGAAATTTACTTCATAAATAAGTCGGCAGTTTTGACCAAGAATAAGTCTCATACAGCACATATTGAGGATCGTGTCAGGATGGTAGTATTTATAGTGGGCCTCAAAATACCCACATTTTAGGTTAGATTTTAGCTAAAGTTAAATTGCAAAAACGATCTGAGATGTTATTTTTTGCTTTCTCTCTTGCCCGAAAGATATTCTATACAGATAAGTCATTTGAGTTTGTCCAACCTCTAAAATTTTTCTTATTTAAGAGAATCAAGCTCTTGATTGTTTACTTCATATTATCGTCATTTCTGTCTTTAGATCACTACAGTTGTAGTTAATATGAAAAATTAGTTTTGAATCCATTCTAAGGTAGATCATATAGTTATATTTGTTCCTTAATATCAATTTGCCATTAAAAGAATTTTGGGTTTCTAAGTGTTGTGGAAAAAAGCAAATTTGAAGGGCAACCTTGAAAATTTCTCATCTTTTATTCTTGAAGGTATATCCATAATATACGTGGTTCGGCAGCTTTATAATTAGAAAGGTAAGTTCGTCCTTGAATAATGTAAACAAAAGTAGATTCTTATGGAGCATCACAATTAAAATGGGACTATAATTTTTTCATTTTAAACAAAGCTATTTTAATGTTATACAACCAAAATCTTAATAGTTTCTGACAATCCCTGTTTATAAAATAACGAATGGGAAAAATACACGCCCAGAAGCTACCACACAAAATATGAATTTATTACCTGCAGGAATAAATCAAACTACGTGATTTATACTCGCACAAATTTAATTTCATTTTTTCTAACTCCTAACAAGAATATGAAAAATTAATCAGCAAAACCTACTTACCTCATAAGTTCAAAACTGATGCAAAGGTGATTCCGAAAATAAAAATAATCCAACATGTGGATAACATTATGGCTACCATCTTTATCTTTTTTCCTGAGATGGTCGAGTATCCGTACTTCTACAAGGGCTTGGTGATGAAACCGTTTTTTGTTCCTGATAATTTTAATTGCAACGTGTCTGTTGGTCATGTGATCCAGAGCCCGTATCACTTGGCCGAAGCTTCCCTTTCCTATCACTTCCAGTATTTCGTATCGGTAGCTGATGTGATCGTGCAGGACCTACATAAATTACAAAATTAATGATTTATTTCCGTGGGCTTTACCCGTTTTATTATTAATAATAAGATTGTCACGGAAGTCGAACGAATATCGCGTTTCTACTTTGAAATCGGTTGATTTAAATGTGGTTTCGTTGCAGTTTGTTGCATTATATAATGGAAATGTCGCATCGATATTATTATTACAGCAAACATTACCAACGTAATAATTTTACGTATTTGCGGTAATTTAGTGTGTTTCGTTTACTCGCAGTAACTGTTTTTCTTTTATTTTTGGACTCAAATATTTTAAATGTTTTATTAAACAAATTTTGTCACGCAATATTTAATGGCTGTGAAATTATATGAATTTTAATGTCCTACCTTTATTACATATTTTCGTTGCATAATTGTTTTATTTATGATTCGCTAGTATTATGTTATGAAGACATTAAATATGACTTCCGTCTTTATAAGAAATATACAGTTAATAATTACTGCTTTTACAATTTCTCTAATCCTGACGTCCTTATAAATTTCTGCATTGAACAAGTATCAATAGGAACAATGTCAGTATTTATACTTGAAAAACTGTTCCTACCAAAGACAGGTTTTATAATTTATTAACTTTTTCTGATGTTGTCTGAATGTTCAACAAAAAAACGTCACATTTAGTGACTAATCTTGTAATTTTTAAAGTTTGGCGGTATGCTTTGTAAAGACAACAATATTCAAATTTGTGATTACTCACGTTTGTTTATTTCCTGTATTTTTGGGCTGCATTGATTTTATTCTTAAAATGACCAATTCTAATAACAGAGGTCTAAAGACATTCGACTCATGGAGCGGTTAATTTTGACAAATAGCACATTATCGTGATTTCCTTTGTACAGTGATGCTCACTTATAACGAACCCGGTTATAGCGAACTCTTGGTTGTAACGAACCAATTTGAAAGGTACCAACCAAAGTTCCATAAGAAATGTGTTAAGTTTTTCTTCATATAACGAACCCGGTTATAACGATCTTTCGGATAAAACGAACCGTTCATCGTATATAAATTTTCAAATATCTCCTGTTATAGCGAACTTTTAAGTATAAAATGCAGGGTAAACGTACTAACACATTCTAGATGCAAATAGCATTCAACAGTCAGTATCGTGTCGTCAATCGTTCGGTATGATTACTTGCGCTGATAATTAGAAAAAAAATGGATGATGGTATTTTAAACAAAAAGCGAAACTGTTTTACACTAAAAGAGAAATATGAAATATGAACGTTTACAAAGAGGTGAAAAACAAAGTGAAATATATTGTGAAATGTAAAATGTAAAAAATAAAATAAAAGAGTTAAATCAGGCGGTAGCATTTTTTTTGTAACTTATCACTTATAACGAACTTTGGTTATAACGAACCGTTTTTGACGGTCCCTTCGAGTTCGTTATAAGCGGAATTTACTGTAGTTTTCATTGCACAATACATAAGTCTTATTCGTTTACGAAGAACAATCTCAATTGTACTACACCAGTATCTCATTGCTTATAGATCCAATTTTCTGGACTCTAAGTATAGACTGAAACTAAAGATTTCTGGCTTGCAGGCAGGTAATAAATAACGGCATGTAAAAACCAAACACCTACATCTGTTTATCAAATTAAGAAATATACATAATCGGACATGAGATATTTCTGATTCTCCTGAGATATAATTCTCTCCCTTTCAAGCAAAATCTCGTGATATTTTCATTAGACTCCAAGTATGCCAGACTAGTAAAATAAAGCGTTATAAAATAACTTCCTTCGTACACCAAGAACCTGCTTAACTATGTTTGTACTAGAAGCATTTGCAAGAGAAGAATCTCAGAAACTAACCTAAACCTACAATCAATAAAGTGATAAAACCATAATCCTGAACGTTTGGTCGCAAAGGTTTGCAAAAAAAAGCGTTTAGAAGCGCTTACCAATGCAAGTGATGCTAGTGGAGTTAACTTCCACTGAAGATGTGAAAATAAGAGAATCCTAAAGCACCATGCAGTTCACTACAAAGTGTTACCATGAGCTATTGCACGTGGTCCCGTAAGGGTTAAACCCAAATGTGAGCCTCTGCAGTTGGTGGAAGACAAAGTCAGATTATACAATTAAATTAGCTTATCCCAAGAAGCTAAGAAGAATAAGAAAGCAAAGTCAGAGAAAATAACAACGCATGTGGACCTATGAAAGGCAAAGCTTGGTAGCGTACAGCCAAAATGGTTGTACAATCAAGTTAATTTCTCCAAAAAAAAAGGTATAAAAAGAAAATAGCAACTCAGGTAGCACTGGACTCTGAATCGCACTGAATGGTCTGGTAATGGTCGAGATTCGACTGTACTATCAATTTTTCCCAAGAAGGTTAAAAGAAAAGGAAAGCAAAGCCCGATTGCATGGAAGGCAAAGCCAACCGTAGTCACCGTAAGAAACGTGAGGCCGAACAATGCCAGTTTAGCTTCCACTAAAAAGTTAAAAAAAGAGGATTGCAAAGCACCATGTAGTCTGCTAACAATGAGCTGATAGAGATGGAGCAAAACACAACAAGTAATCCTGCTTAAGTTAAATCTAACCGTTATCAGGTAGGCAGTTGACCCGTAGACAACAAAGTCCGGCTCTACAATTAGTTAACTTCTCTCATGAAGGTTGACAGAAGAAGAAAGCAAAATGATCGAAGTGGTTCTGTCAAAGACAAACCCGACTTTAAGCCATTACAATGGTAGAGAGCAAACATCAATTATATAATCAAGTTAATATAGATTATAAAAGAAAAAAAGCAAAGTCCAACTCTGAACCGCGGTTGATGATCTGATAGAGGATAAAACCATACTCTACAAGTAAGTGAACTTCTTCTAAGAAGATTAAAAGAAAGGGAAATCTAAGTTAGATTGGCCTTGGTGACCATAAGAAACGTCATAGAGAGCAAATTTGACCTTACAAATAGTTTAGCTTTAAGAAGGTTAAATAAAGAGGATTGCAAAGTATTAAATAATCTACTGTTGGAGAATAAAGCCCGATCGTGAGACAACGCAGGTGGCCTTGTGGAAGGCTAAAATATCAGACTACAATCAAGTTGGTTAATCCCAGAAGAAGTAGATAGCAAGAGTAGACCTGTGGAAGACATAACCTGACCAAAGAATGATTCAAAATAGCTTTTAATTTCACTTACAGCTTAATCCAGTAAAAGAGGAGTGAACAAAAATCATAAAAGCATTAAAAGAGAAGAATTTCAAAGTCCAATCTTGAACTACTTCTGGCAGCAGAGTGGAAGGCTAAACTTTTTTCTGGGCTAACTTAAGTTTTACAATTTTACAGTTGAGTTAACTTTCCCTATGAAGGTTAAAATAAAATGGGAACTAAAGCCCGAGAATAATAAGAAATGCGAAGGAGAACAAAACTCGCTCCTATAACCAATTTAGTTTCTTTTAAGAAGGATTTTGATAGTGGACCATCAGAGGTGGGCTTGAAGAAGCCAAAGTGTGACGATGGCCTGATGGAAAGTAGATTTTCATCTTATTACCCTACGGTTGAAACTGCTCAAGTTAAAAAAGAAGATTGCAAAAACGTCACATGCTCTACTGTAAATTGGATGGTGAAGAGTTGGTAGGGCCGTAAGGCACTGTAGGTAGAGCTCCAAAATGAAGTTAGCTTTTCCCAAAAAGTTCAAGAGGAAGAAAACTGTGAAACGTATTTGAAACAGTCAAATATTTCCCAAAATCTGCTTGTCATTGCGGGCCACAGACGTCTTTGCAGGTTTCCTTTTAAAGAAAATTAAAGCAACAATTTCTCTTTAAAGCAAAAGTCAATGGAAGAAGAACACGCCAACTGGACCGAAAGTGGAAATAAATATAAAATATAAATGTGCGAGTTACTTACTTTAAGAAAGCGCAAGTTGAAGTACGAGCAGGGGTCAGGCATATACTTAATACGAACGGAACAATCTTTGTTTCTCGAAAGGGCAACCTTCAGCCCACACAATTCGAAAGTCAGAGGAACAACTTCGCTGGCTTGCTTCCTTTTTACTTATTAGCTGGTTAATTATAAGTCGATACCATTTATCATTGAACAGATCCCGAAACTATCGAATAGTTTTAAACAAGCAACATATGTTATTTCAGATATGCGGCTTACAAACCTCTAATTAAAAGCAATTTAAAAATAATAGCCTGCAAATTCTACAAAAGCTAAACAAATCGAGCAAGCGACTAACTACTTAGAGGAAAATCTATCCAATCTAAGTCTTCGAAAAGGAGAAAGTGAAATTAAAAATTATAATTAAAATTTAAAAGCAAATCAATTTCAGTAGACAAAGGTCATTTAAATAAGATACGGTGATTAACAGAAATGATTTTAAAGTATTGAAAGTATAGTACATGAACATTAAATTATGCTCCCTAACAAAATTGGGACGAATAATTGCAGGAACTTTACTTAAGCAGAAAATTGGATTGCGTAATATTATAGAGGATGATATAAGGGTTAGTTATTAGGCCGTGAAAATTACCTCTTCGCTATTAACAAGTAAATGAAAACCAAATAAAAACTTTTATTATTATCTGCCAACCGTACATTATAACTCAAGGATAATGTCTGACAGGACAATTTCTATAATTTCATACCCTATGTAAATGTCAAACTAATCTTTTCAACCTTGTTTTCTTGAAATCAGGCGTCGTATATATTTATGCAGGATATAAACATGTTCGCAGCTTTCTTATTAAATTTGATGGATACGAATAGAAATGATGATGATTTAAATATGATTATATCTTGCGAAACGTTTATATAAATTTAGATTTAAAAATAGGTGGTAGCTAGTAGGTAAGCACAAAAACTGATGGAGTAACTTCTGAAACGTTCTTCCCACGCGCACCTCTTTTGTGTTTTCTGACTATCAGAATGTCGCATGAGATTTATAGCAGTAGAAATTACGTCGTTTTCAACTGGAAACCCCTTCGGGAAAACGTTTATATATCGAAAAAATCATTAGAACTTAATTAATCTCCAATAACGTCGCAGTTCCGTTTCTAGCTTTTACCCTACACAATAATAACTGGAAAGAAAATGAATGACATTGATTTGTTTGCCTCTCATTAATTTCCGTTAAATGATATAGGTACCTACTACTACAGAATGTTTAAACGGTGGTTTATAATCGCGTGATTTCGTGTCAAATTCTAAATAACTCGGGACAAACGAAGTTCATTACCTCGGGATTACAGAAATTGCACTTGTAGGCCATAAAAGCTCAAGGTTAACCTGAAATAGCGTGATAGGTTTGTTTATGCAAATCTGAAATCTGCTATTAAGACAGTATCCATTTACAACAAGATTGTCGCAATTTAGGTTTATGGCATAGCGAACATTAAACGATTAATGGGGTGGTTTGGTGTTTACAGCAGCGGCACGAAAATTGCAACGCTTTTGGAAACTTTACCTAATGTTTCGTATTTTCTCTACCGTGATAATTTTTGTGTGGGGTTTCGTGCTATTTACAGAAGGTCCCAGGGATTAGTTACATTATTAATTCAAAGTATGTCAGTGGTAGGGTGGAATTTAATCGACCTGTAATCTGTATTGGGTGTTGGGTCGTGAATTATACTACAATGCGTAGGAGTAATTGCAACACCTACATGCAACAAAGCTGCCGTCGTCTCTATTAACCACTCGTCTGTATCATAATATTATCACGGCATTGTAATTGTGTTGCATTTCAGGGAGGGGTATTTTCATATTCTATTTGCCATTTTCACGTTTCGTTGGAGTGTTCAAAAGTAACTGGGGAGTCATAATGTTCATGAGCTGAATATTTATAAGGGTGTACACAAATGATGTAAAACATTCAAGTTAATTATTGTTTTAATTCCTAATCTTGAATCGACATGGAAAATTTAATTTTAATCGTTGCTAACTAAAAAGGCGTATGTAGGTATCATATCGAGTTGTTCACATTTTAGAAATCCAAAAACCAGTTTTTTTTTCAAAGAGAAGTCGGTAGATTTATCTTTTTGACAGAGACGTTTCCCTATTTTAGCATTCAAAGTTCATGCATTAATTTTTAAAGCCGTGACACACATATTTTTAACCTTTTTTATCTGAGAAAAAACGAGATATTTTTATGCAGTGAGGAGAGAAGATGTTCAAGCTCAATTTAGGCTGAATTAATTTGTTCTATTTCGGGAATCTGTATTTCCATTTTGAAATTTTGAAATGAACTCTATGCAAATATATTTAAATATTTAGCGATGTATTAATAAATTTTGCGTTTAATTAATTATTAGGAAATCTACGCTTTTTCTTTATTTCTAATGATCAAATTGAACACCTGCACGCTTCAAACACAAAAAGATAGTTTCACTGAAAGTTACAATGGGAACAGATGTCAAATAACATAACATACTGCACACAACAACAATAAATATTGTGGACTATAATAGAAGAAATCAAAGTTGTAACAGTCCGCGATATATTATTTAAGGAGGTATTATAGCGCACATAAATATGACAATAAAACATCCACATATCTTGCCAGTAATATGTAATAAATTTTCTCTATCAAAGTAATACAAAGATATATTTATTAATAGATCAGATATTGTATAATCCTGAGCATATCTATTTTAAGTGACACTGTATGCTGAAAGAAATAAATCTTTAGTTTAAAAATCTGTAGGTAACAAAATGTATGTATTTTCTATCAATGGTAATATTATGCATCGAAAGCACGTACTAGAATAGACAAAGCCATTTCTTATCTGTGGTATTGAGAGTAAATTTTTATCAGAAAAGATTTACTCACGCTTTCACTATAGCACGTGTTATTACTTCATTTCATAATTCGTTTTCTTTATCTTGTAAATCTATGTTAAGTAGTCATTGGTTTAATTGGCAACAAACTCATTTATGTATATTAAATGACTTTCTAATTTCCCAAATACATATATGTAAATAAAGAAGAGTGTAACAGTAGAAAAATAGTTTGTTAATTGCTAACTGAATTAGTTCAACTTTTAAATATAAAACATCAAAATCTCTTAACATTATTGCTTAGAAACAAAGAGATCTGCAAACTGAAGCATCAAGGGCCACAAGTGGTCGTTTTTGGTCTATATCACCCACCACGAGAATTCTTAATCCTAAATTGGCATTAATTTCATTGAAATTTGTAAACAGAATTTATAATTGATTTATGGAAAAATAACATTGACTGTCGAGGAAATTATGGTGTGAGATGGTTTCAAAATCAAAAACTACCCAATAGGTACCAATATCTATCTTATTTACATTTCAAGCATTTCAACTACAACTAACAAACATGCTACAGTGATATTGCTAGGAGATTTTAACAGTAAAATAGGAAAAGAAGATTACCATAACAATGTAGCTGGAAAACATCCGATACATAATGTAACAAACAATAATGGACAGAAATTGGCAAACTTTGCAGAAGAGATGAATATGAACATAATGAGCACTAAATCTGAACATAAAATAACGAAAACAGGAAAAGAATAAATATGATAAAAGATGTACGGTCATTTAGAGGAGCGAATGTAGACTCAGACCACATATTAGTAATAGCAAAGACTAATACAAGAAAAATAGACACAGAGGTAAAGAAAATAAAGAGAATGAAATACAGAACGGAAGAACTGAAGATGGAAGAAACTCGAAAAAGATACGAAAAAGAAGTAAACCCGCAACTAACAAACGAAAGAGAGACTAACAATATTGAAATAGAATGGAATAAAATTAAACAAAGTCTGATAAGACTCAGCAGGAAAAACAATAGGAAGATGGAGAAAGAAGAAAGGAGTAGATAGATGATAAATGCAAAAATGCGATAAAAAACAAAAACAACGCAAGGCTGAAATGGATAAAAACAGGACAAGAACGAGATCTTGAAAATTACCAGCAAAAGCGGAAAAAAATCACAAAAATAATAAGACAAAAGAGAACAAGATGGATAGACAACATAATGATAGAGATTGAAAACGACAATAAAAACAATACAAAACTGTACCAGTAGCAAAATAAAAATAAAACAACAGCAAACATTGAGAAGGAAGAATGGGAGAAGTATTTTTGATTCTCTTTGAAAGAAGAGAAGAAAACCAGGAGGAAGAAATTACAGAAGAGATAGAACACCTGAAAATGCAAACAGAGAGAGAGACCATAGAAAAATTAAAGCGGAATAAAGCAGCTGGACCAGAAACCATAAACAGCAAATTAATAAAAAATGGAGGAAGCCATGTGAAAGAAAAAATGTACAAGCTTGTATCACAAATATGGGAAAAGGAAGAGACGCCAACAGAGTAGAAATCCGGACTGACTCTCCCAAGCAAGATCCAAAAAAATGCACTAACTACAGGGGCATCACATTACTCAACACATGTTATAAGGTGCCAACAACAATAATTCATGAGAGAATAAAAATCTTTATTGAAAAGTCAATTGGAGAACATCAGAACGGATTTAGAAGTGGAAGATCTACAATTAATGCAATCCATTCGGTGAAACAAATATCTAATAAAGAACGAACGAAAACAATCGTTTTCGTTGACTTTAAAGAGGAATTTGACTCGTTAAAAAGAGATAAACTAATACAAGACCCTGAAAGACTCAACAGCTGCAATGTTAACAACAGAAGGAACAACGCAAGAGTTTGAAATTGAAAAAGGAGTAAGACAAGGTGACGGATTGTCAGCAACATTATTTAATCTAATAGAGGGAGTAGTGAGAGCTAGTGGGATAAAAGCAACGTTAAGAGAAAGAGCGAGCCAATTAGTAGCATGTGCAGACAACGTAGCTATAAAACAGCGAAGAACAAGAGAGTGCTTTTACAAACAATGCAAAAAATTTCATCAAAGGCACAGAAGAGAGGACTGCAAAGAAGACAAAATACATGAATATTAGTAGACAGCAACAAAGAACACAGAACAGAGAAGTACGAATAGGAAAACTTAAATTAGAGGAGATAGAAAACTTTAAGCATTTAGGAAGCATGATAAATAGAACAAACTAGAAAAAAGCAGAAGTAGAACAAAAAATACAAGCCGGACATCAAGTGTTTAACAGATACAAAGCATTTATGAAAAATGGAAATATAAGTAGAAATTTAAAAAGAGGCTATACAAATCAGCAATACGACCCGTAGTAATGCAGCAGAGACGATGTGTCCAAGAAAGAACAAAGAAGAGAAATTCAAAATCTGGAAAAGAAAAATCATTCGAAAAATATGTGGTCCCGTAAGAATAAAGAAGAGGAATATAGAAAATTATATAATAAAGAAATTGAAGGGATATTAAAACGACAAACAATAATCAAAATAATAAAAGCGGCAAGATTAGATGGTTCGAGCACGTAAGCAAAATGCAAGAAAACTTAGCAATTAGAACTATTACGGAATGGAAACCCACAAGAAAAAGATAGAGAGGCAGATGCAAAAGTAGATGGGAAGACCAAGTGATAGAACACCTTGAGAGAATGGAAGTAGTAGGATGGAAGAATAAAATAAGGAACAGAATCACACAATAACCTATAAGAATGATATTGGGGGAAATGGAGTGACTCACTATCATAAATGAGTTTTCTCGTAATTAAACGGCAATTAAATAATAAGAAATAATAAAAAAAGGAAAATAAAATGAAGCGACGCCAGCAAAGGAAAGCAGAAAATCCCAAAAAAAACACCAAAAAGAAAGAACAATCTTTACAACGCTAGGAATTTGTTATATGGTAAATCCACAATAAAGAATTATTTGGGCCTTCATGTTGAAAATTGGATTGATGTGTCTGTATCTTTCAACTAGAAAATTGCTAAAAAGCAGATGCTACCAAAAGTCTTGGAACAAGGACAGCATTCACCAACTACAAGGATAAACGAAAACAATACATGAATGTTGGCACCTAAACCCATCCAAAAAGCAAATTTTGTTGCGACAAAGAAGCTTGTGTATTTCGATATTATATCAGGGATAAATTGACCACTTGGGGATTGTAGCAGTGCCAGGTGGTGCCTGAATCAGAGTTTTGCTGTTTGCCTTGGAGGGAGGGGGAACTTCGTCAATGGCCTTCAGTTCTCTTTACTGGAAATAAGTTTGACTATAATTTTTAAAGAGGGGTTTAGGAAGGGTAGCCACGCACATTCCATTAATAATCTCTTTCTTTCCTTAAATTTAAAGAAACTCATAATAAAATAAAAGAGTTTCCTAACTCTATAGAGGATGAGACAACACTGCGAGCCTATGAGGAAGATAGGAAAGAGATCAGCTTAGCAAAAAAAGGCGATCTTCTCAGCAAATCCAAGGTGAAGTGGAAAGACTCTAGCATGGGCAAAGTTGAACCTAAAGCCTCAAGATATTGAAAAGAAAAAAGAACAAAGGAGGCTTCGAAAGAAAAAGTGCCTAGAAGCGAGGATCTCCCACACTCGTTAATCTAATGGAAGCCAACAGCCGAAAAGCCAATTGTTTATTAATTTCCAAGAGCTAAAACAATATTACAGTAAATAGTTCCTCTCTTGCAAAAGTGCCAAGAGATTGAGAACAGAGCAAAAGAGCCCTCTTGATAAGAGCGTTAAGAAATACAAAGTCTCCTCGGCAGCTGTAGAAAAATAGATACGTGTATCTCCCTTTCTGAGAGACCCAAAAGCGACACGTCAGCAAAAGTCTTACACAAAAAAGTATACCAATACTAGCGGTTCTCAAGCTAAACGAGAGAATCAAGTAGTTATAAGATCCAATAGGCAAGGTAGCCATATCAAAAAGCACATTGTATTCACAGTCATAGCAGATCGTCAAAGCCCAGAGCTTCATTTCAGGAACTCAAGCCCGCTTGAACCACATTGGTTCATCATCACACCCCAAGTTGAAATGTGAACCGATAATCCTAAAATCCGATCCGATCACTTGAGGTACCTCGGCCAAAGAGAACTGAATTTTGTCTCAAGACTATCACAACTACCTACTTTATCCGATCGGAGGTTGCACCAAAAGGGGACTTCATAGAAAATATTGAATGTAGAGCAGAGCAACGATCAAGCTGTACCAATAAACCGAATTCAGTGATATACAGTCAAAAGAATCATTTAGAATAAATTGATTAATGATAGACCTATAGATGCAAACAATGAAAAGATAGTAACGGCACGTTAGAAGGAAGCAGATGAAAGATGGCAAAATAAGCTCTTAGAAAGGTTACATAAAAAAAGATCAAAGAAGACTTGGACGCAAGATATTCACGTAGCCCTTTCAGGATACAATTCAGAAGTAAAACAATGGTAAAATAAAAATCAATGGAAAACCGGATGAGATAAACCATCTAAAAGGTTTTAGACAGAATCAAGAAGGGCAAAAAGCTTCAAAAGCGGAAATGTCGAAATAACTTTAAAAATGCAAGAAAAGATTCTTAGGGTCAGAAGCATATTCTTTCGACTAGCTATGCTAGTAACGTGAAAGAAAAAATTTGCAAACACGATAAAGTTGCAAATTGTTGAAAATTGTTTTGGATAGCTCTTGTTGTAACGATTCTAACGATGTAAACATGATAGGATTATTCTGATTTCTTATGCTATAAATTAATGCATTCTGCAGTACCCTGGCTTGCACGATCACTTGATCTAACACCGTTAGATTTCTTTCCTCTGGGGTTATGTCAAGAATCATGTGCTCATCCAAAAGTTTGAAGATGAACAGCAATTATTACAGTTGGTCACAGCAGCGTTCAACACAAAAAAATGAAAACCAAAATAACCTTATCATGTTTACATCGTTAGAATTGTGACAACAAGAGCAACAATTTTCAATTGTTTTTCCGCCTATTTAAAAAATACGGTTGATGATGGTTACTCGAAACCGAAACGTTGTAAAGGAATTTTGATAGCGTATTTTAATAGAGAACAAAATGTGGCAATGGAAAAGTGGTTTTAGTTTTTCGATATCTCTTCAAATAAAGGAAAGAAAAAATAAAAACAAAAATCGAGAAATCTACTTTGTTTAAAATATCTCTGAAACTATCCAAGATATCTAGATTTTGCAAACGCCAACAAAAAGGTCCTATAAATAGCCAACTTTCATCCCATTTAACCAATCCTGTATCTCTTGTTGTTGCCAAGATCCCCATGCTGTGCATCCTTATCTTGGACACACTGAATACTAGATACATTAAATTGACGCGGTCTCAACATTTCCAGGTTTCGCAATAATATTCCAGAGGCGCATGCAACTAGCTATGTCAAAATAAAATTAAGATAGATAATACAGAACGACAAGATGTTCTCCAAAGAGAAATTGAAGTTTTTGATGGAGAAGGAAATCAGATTAAGTGACCATTTCCTTAGGAAAGTTACAAGGTTAGTACAAATTACAGAGGAAGGAGTGCTCAAAACGAGCCCAGAGAAGCATATTTATTAATGCTTAGTTGATTATACTTTATTTTAAGTTTAGTCAGAACAGACAGAAAAGATCAATTTGAAGATCACAACACATTCATATGTACCTAATGATAAATACTGTTATAGGTTATAAAGTATAATATAAATCAAATCGATTTTTTTGTTAAACAACTCGCTTGTTATCAAATTGTCGAAAACCAAAGCCATTCAAGGCTTATTTGATTTGTATCTTTAACCTCCACTCTATTTTATGTCAGACTTTATTTGTCCTCCTTTTCGTCTAAATATTTTTATTAAATTCAAGAAAAATTCCGTTTATACTAATCCAAAATAAAATTTAGTTCGACTAGAACCATATTGACAATCAATATTTTGACGCCAAAATCTAATCAAATAAAACAAATAAAATGAACATTTTACTATAAAAAAAAAGATTGTGCCTTGTCACGAAAATTTATCATTAATAATCTTATCTATAAACATACTTTATTATATAAAAAATAAGAAATAAAAATAAAAAGAAATAAGGAAGTAAATAAACTTACAAGTTTTATTTGTTTGAGAAAATCCAATTTTATTTAACATTTCTGTTTCGACAAACTTCCTTTGTAAGTAATTTAAGAAATTGAATGTCTCTAAAAGTTCTTACTTAATTAGATAGAACTAATTATCTGAATGGAAATTTAGTGCTCAAATTAGGAAAAAAATTAGTTTAATCCTGAACGCTTTGTTTAAGTTTCAGACATAAAATATTTAGCGCTCTTACTTTCAATAAGTTACAGCTGTATAAATCACGAAAAGTAAAATCAAGCTTCGCCTTTTCCAATATTTACTCTTTTGAGGCAAAAACTTTCATTTACTCCATCCAGTGAGAGAGTTAACTGTCTAAATATAATATCAAGAACATAATTATTCAAAATGTAGGTCAAAATCTAAATGACAGTGAAATCTTTGATTGTATAAATTCAAATTGATCAGTTATCAATAAATAATAGAAAGCGGATCGATCAGTAGTAAAAACATCTTTTTGTCGCATTAAAATTTCATGTTCTACAAATTTAAGGTGAAGGATAATTTGGAAACAATATGAATATAATGCGGTTTTCACCAAAAATGGGGCAGAATAGCTGCATTAATAATTTGACATAAAATATAGCTGGTATCGCATGTTGAAAATTGAGAAGTTTCGTACTACGCTTTTATAATATTAAGAAGGTTACAATATATCCTGTATTTATAAACGAACGTATCTTACCTTGAAATGCATCATAAAAAATAATAACTTCAACCTTCTTACAATTTTCGTCTAGACTCCACCCCATTAGGGTTTTTCACGTAATAATAAACTTAGAGTTAAAACAGAGAAAGCCCTTTAAAACTTCCAGACCCTACCCGGTATAACTAACCTAATAATAATTAGTGTAAGGACGTCAGGATGCAACAAATTTAGAACTTTCCCAGCCATTAAATTAGTGCCCTACAGGGATTATATGTCTGTATTTCGTCTTCGCAGACTCGCTCGAGATTTTTAGTCCTGTATAAATAAGTGCATGAAACATGAAACTTACGCACCGTAAGTTTCATGTTTCTTATGTTTCTACGTTTATTAAAATTAGCAAAAAGATTTACCTTGTTGTAACTTCCACTGTCGTCGTCGTATCCCCCATTTTGGGAACCTCCATGCTCTCCATGGATCTTACAGGCGTCTAAACCGAGATACCAGATCTTGGAATATTTTTCAATTTCGTTTCTTTCGTATTCCGTTAAGCGATTACCATATAATCTTAGGGCTTCTGCAATTTTAAATAACGAAATTCTAATATAAATTGGTAAAGAAAGTTTAATATTACTGATATTACTTAAGTCGTAAATTTCAGCTTATTGTGGGTTATTTAATTTTTTCCTTTGTAAAGTGGGTGTGTAGGTTAAAATAAATTAATAGTTAATTGTTCTTGGGCGATAAAACAAGAATGAGATGTAAATATTATACAAATAGTAAATGATAAATAATTGGTGTGTGCATGTACTTAATAAAAAGATTTATGGTTTCTACTAAACGTTACTACAACGCTGGTATAAAAATAAAACATCAATTATCGTGATGTTTGTAATAAAAATACAAGTAGGTCGTAATCTTAATACACCTCTGCCATTTTTAAGTGTGTCCATAATCTTTCTTCTAGATATAAATAGCTAAAATTCACTATTTGATTTATGGTGTTGGTAACATAATTGTTAAGCCTTAATCTTAATTTGTTAAAATAGATGACAGCTTGTAAAGATACGAGAACTTGCTATAGCTTCAACATTAATCCGTTGGCTTGAAAAAATAGGTAATTACATTCTATACCTTTTTACCTTCATGGCTTGCAATACTTCGTATTTATTCTTTACATTTCTCAAATACTAAACGTATTTGAATAGATTTTCTATTTGATGTCAAAGAAAAAAGACAAAACTATATTGGACTTGTGTCGAAAACTAAAAATTAGGAGACTTGATACTGAAACCAAAATTTGAGAAGCAAAACTGATACTACTAATACCGGGAAAAACAAGATCGAGATTTGCAATAATTCTGCTTTAGTGAAACTTGGAACAGAATCTTTTGATAGAAACAAGAGCAAGACCAATACTGTTAGTGTTAAGCCAAGGCTTGAATTGATGAGTAGAATGAATACCAAGATTTGAAAAACTGGCACCAAGAGACTTGCAATGATCATAATATATAAATAATAATAAATTAGGAGTTCAAGCCAAACAAAGTTTTCCAAGGATCATTTTTTTCTACTTCTCTTCCTTTTGTCTACGACAATCTCTAGCTACAATACCCAAATGTTCACTCTACAGACGATACCTTTCTCAGCGTGGGGAGTTAAGCCTAAGTCGGACAAAACTCAAACTATTCTTTTTAAGTATACCATCTTACAACAACTCCAAGGCTTAAACCTGACAACATACACCTGGATCTTTGAGATCCCCCTTTGAGCTCTCCTCTACAGCAAAATACTTGGATATCATCTTTTCATCTATCATGAATTGATGAAAGGGATTATGGTGCTGTATAAACAGAACATAGTTGATAGCTGATCGAAAGGCTCAGAAATAAGAAGAGAGACATCTGCAGGAGGATTCTCAGCTTGAAGCGCGATCACCCTTCGGTGGAAGTTTGGAAGGATGCTTCTGGTAGATGCGGGCCTTAAATCTCTGAAGAGTCATCACGTGCTAAAGGCAAAGACCAGGACAAAGTGTACATCCTCGAGGTGCTTAATTCCCTTTCTGGAAACCAACAAAGAGAAGTTTCAGAATAAAATACCTTCCAGTCATCTTTCTACAGAACACGG
The DNA here is from genome assembly GCA_011009095.1 of Ignelater luminosus. Lineage (NCBI taxonomy): Eukaryota > Metazoa > Arthropoda > Insecta > Coleoptera > Elateridae > Ignelater > Ignelater luminosus. The sequence continues at coordinate 166,766 of VTPC01090725.1, forward strand.
AAAATCTTCTGACCTCAAAGATATTGATTCTATCCTCATAGCCAACATGCCTGAATCTGCGTGATAGCATCGGTATTGTGGGTGCTCCCGAAGCTATCATGGGGCTACTTTGCATTCCGTGGGAATCGTGTTTCCATCCAGATGAGTTCTGTTTCGTCTCTTCTTCTTTTCTTTTGTTTGTCGCAACGCTCTTCATTTCAGAAGAAGAATTCCACCCACTTGGTAAAGTTACACAGTTCACAAAATCATCAGCGGCACGCGACAAGTAGACGTGGGGATTCTTGCGTTGATACTGTCAGTTTGCTTCAAAAGGTTTCTTCAAGAGTTTAAAAGCAGCTCATTACCAGTTGGGACACTGAGGGCTGTTTTATTTATAGATTTATGTCTAAAGATGTTCCTGAACAAGCCACCATTTTATTAACTTGCTAATTCAGTCTTGGTGTTTCTGAATATCTTTATCTACACGATCTGTTTTAATTATTTCTCGTCTGCTGACACATGTTTTAGGCGGTGTACGAAACGACATTTCTAAGAGTCGGCTGTAATGATTCGATTAAAATAAACTCAATGCGTTCTAAAAATGTTCGAAAATCTACAGCTCCACCTTCAATCTTAAAAATCTGGATTTCTATCGTTAACTACTGT